>JABWTJ010000737.1:154827-489240 GCA_016801875.1 Solanum sitiens | reverse complement strand
AAATCACCCATATTAGAGTCAAAATAAGGAAATTATGATTTGCATGGTTTCATAGGAATTTTGATCTAAAATCATCAAATTAACATCAATTTAATCATAATCATTGATTCAAATTGTTTTATGCAAGAACCTATGGCTAGAATTCAACGTAGAAGATTTCATGTTTTGAAAGTTTTAGAAAAAGCCTTTGAAGTTTGAATCCTTGAAGAAAGAGAATTTAAGGATGAAACACCATACCTTGATTGATAAAAAGCCACGAAAATGATGAATATTGATGGAGAAATCAAGCTCCAAGCTCCCACCTTGCTTCAAGCTTTAATGGAGTTCTAGAGGATTCTATTTGGGGTCTTGTGTTTTGATTTTGAAAAATCAACTTAACTTTGGGTTCTACATTTATAAAACCACTTAAAATGCCCAAAAATACCTTAAGTAACCGCCCATTTTATTTTTAGAAATCTAGGTGAATAACCCAAATAGCCCTTGGCTTGGCCGAGACACCTGCAGAAATTTGCAGGTGTCAAACGACGGAGACATCGACGGTCCGTAGACCAAACGACGGCCCGTGCTGGTACCTCGTCATTTTGGTAAGATAACTCTCTTTGAGGCTTAATCTCACACGCCTAAGTGTGGAGCAACAGCCCCCATCAACGGGGCGTCGACTTGACCACGAGGCATCGTTTGGCAGTCGTAGGTGGAGACTGCCTTGGGCAGTTTTGACCCAAAGTTTGGATCCTCCTCAAGGACCCTTAGGGTGGTCCTTGGGGATTCGCGCCAGGACGTTTCAACCTTAAACACATCCTTCTAGTTGTTAGGAACCTCTCACATCAATTTGAACTCAAACGAACACGTAAAACATACAAAGGCACTCTAGAACGCAAGGCTATCTTTCGAACGTCTTGGACGTTCGACCTCCAAACTTAACACACCTCCTCTTAACACTATAATTATCCATATTAAGACCTTATAGACTCATGACACACATGTTAGCCTCTAGTTCACCTAGTTCGTTTTAGGGACGTTACAAAAAGCAACCCAAAAACTATATACAATAGATACCCTCTCAAAACCTGAAAGTCACGAGTACAAAGTTGTCTAACAATATAAATATAATTCCCAAAAGTGGACCAAAACAATTCGTCGCAAAGGTACCCAAGCTAACATAAATAAAGAAGGAGACAGGATGATCCAGGACGTCAAGTGTTCATCCTCATCTTCTTCATATGTAAATTTAGCGAAAAATTTAAAACTTTCGTAGCACATCATATGCTAGAACATCACTTCATTTATATAAGAAATATCATAATACATAGTTAAAGACTCTAGTCTCTTTTTCCATCCTAGACTCAACATCATTGGAGTACAATAGGGACACGACCCTTACAACATAATTCATAAGTACAATATTAAATTGACTTTACAGTAAACTAGACATTAGGACATCCTTGGACTTAAGGATTCCTTTCCTTGAGCTTGGGAAACACATATCAAGCTCCTCATCATTTAACGACATCCTTTAAGGATCCATAACCTACACTTTCTGTAAAAAGTAGAGAAGAATGGAGTTAGTACAAGAATGCACTAAGTATGGCAATCATGCATTTAAAAGGGACATTTTACTTGAAATCGTGCATTATGCCTTTTTGTGAAAATCCCATAAAACTTCGATACAATAGCATTTATATCATTCACATACTTCATATAGACATATTCAATGATAATACATCACATAAAATCATACATTGCATTTAAGGCATTTAAGGACCATTTTACAGTAAACTTCCCACACTTTACAGTAAGCCTTTTTTTCTTAACAGTGGACTTCTTTGCTTTAAGCCTATAGCCTCCCAAGTAACCCTCTAGTGATACTTGGTGCAATTCATCACCTTAGGGCCACAAAGAATCCATACATACAAACTTCATTAGCCAACACATTCCATCATAGACGTATAGCACACCACAAGACACATTCAAGTCAAAACCATAAGGGCATTACAGTGAACTCTAGTCACTATGCACATATACCAACTTTACTTCACATAGAACATTATAAGACTTTACTCAAAATCCCATTCTAATCCTACTAGTGCAATGTACATGTGAAGCCCCATAACCTCACACATACTTAGTAAACCTATCATGAGACCACAAGCCTTAACATCCAATTCATACATTAACATGTCAACATAGATAACTTCATTCATGTCAAGCAAGACCTTCATCATAGTCATTAATACCAACATTATGCATATAATAACAAGGCCACATCATATAGACTCATACCATGAACATCTTCATAACAAGTAGTCAAATACTACCATGCCATGTATAATGACATAACCATATTCATACACATTAGAACCCCTTTTTTAGAACATCCTAAAGAGCTACTTGTGCAATGTATAGGTAAGTTCATTACTCTCACCTATCCTAAGTAACCTCTCATAGGTCATCCTAGTTAGGGTCATTTACTTCCATTGTCCATTTTACTTTAGGGAAACTATAGCCTTAACCGACACTAAGACCATGGGTGCTAAACATGTAATTTGGTGTTGTAGAGCCTTACACCAATGAAAGGTGTCCTTACTTAGCCAAGATAGAACATTAACACATGCTAGCATACTAAGTGAATTCACTTTCTAGATCCTATGTGGCAAGCATAGTTTATGGAACTAAGAGATATACATAACCCTCTACATGCTCATTTGCATTGGAGACTCATCTCATAAGAAATCATGGGTAAACCTTCCTCAAGGGAAGTCAACACCTCATGGGGAACCATAGGTGAATTTTCCTCTAAGAGAAGTCAACACCATATGAGAACCAATGGTGAATATTTCTCCAAGGGAAGCCAACACCTCTCATTGTCAAGTTCACTCGGTGCTAAGCTATGTTCCCTTTATTGAAAAGTCTTTATTACATTATTTCATAAAACATAGGCTTAGGATATTGACTCCTCATATGCTTAGCTAATAGAATATTCAAGCACCTACCTAGTTTTAGGGTACTCTTGAGAACATCTTTCAAGTGCCCCTCTATTTACTAGATCATCATACATGTGTGTGTATACATATATGTGAGAAATCCTTTCACATAACACATTAAGGCCACATGTATTCATACTTCATTTCATTCATGCATAGGTGTACAAGTGTAACTATATGATAAATCCTTTCATATAAACATATTTAGACACTAGTTATAATCATACTTCATCATGCCATATACTTTACATTATAGCATATAAGACATGTTCACCACATACTCATGCATTCATATTCGTGTACTTAGAAGACCAACCTAGGAACTATCCTATCAAGGTACACATGTGCAATGCATAGACAAGGTACCATACCCTTGCCCATACTAGTACACCTATCAAGTCATCCTAGTGAATGATACATCACATAACATCATAGAATGGATAGCATAACATAAGACTCATTTATTCAAGACTTACAACATCCTTATAGTAAGATCTAGTCTTTATGCACCTATATTAACTTTACTTTACATAGATCATTATACGACCTCATCATAGCAGCACATAACATAGTCATTCACATGCTCATAACATTGGCAATACAACCTAGATCATAGCTAGAATAGGGAACTAGACATAGGCTTCACATTTGGTGATCATCACCACCACACATTCATATCGCAATTGGCTTTAAGGCCATGATCACATTACATATATATTGTCAATAAAGTAAAAACCATCACCATAAGTGGACCATACCACACAATGCCATAGAAGGCTTCATCAACTATCAATACTATAAGAAAGTAGAGAGGAAGAGTCATTCTTACCAATTCATCAACCTTTGATCATCATTGATCAATACACATTTTCATCAACAATTCATATATAGGGCAGTATCTAAATGTACTTTAATCATAAAATAAACCATGTATAAGCCACTACAAGATCATGCTACTAACAAGTACACTACATCAACAATACACTAGAGAGTAGAGAGACATAAAACACTTACTAGTATTCCTTTATTTGATCATCATAATCAACATTCATAATATGTCAACAATACCAATATAGGGCAGTAGCTAAGGACATAATAACCAAGTCTAAATCATCCTTCACCTACCCTAGAACTTAGATCACATTATGTACATAGCATTGTAAATCTATAGGCTAAGAGAATGTAAATCAATCCTTACCAACACTCCTTTGTTTTGATCATTAAGGATTCATACCCACAATTCATCAATAACATACAAGTAAGGCATTAGATACAATTATCCCTACACCAACAAATCCCACATTCATGCATTATAGAGTCAATGTTACATTGAATGCCATATATTAACAAAATATAGGAAGCAGAGATCAAGTCTTCAAGAATCAATCCATATTGATCCAATATCACATAATTCACCATCCCATTACAATGTAGGCAGTAGGTATAAGCAATTAAACATACTAGAATCATATTTCGATCAACATCAATTCAAGATCACAAAGCCCATACTTAGGCTAAAACGATAGTTTGAAGGGAGCATGGGTTTATCATGCAATTGGATTGAAATTCACTTCCAAATCAATACATTATCATCAATTCAACATGAGAAAGTCATTGAAAATGTTTTGAGAAAGAACTCATCGCTAGATTGAAGAATACACAATTTGATCATGAAACTTCTTTGAAAACTTTGAAAGGAACTCTCTAGATGGAAGATTAACTAGAGATGAAGGATCACCATACCTTAATGTAGAAGAAAAACTCTAAAAATTGGTGAAGAACCCATATAAATCCAAGCTCCAAGTTGTTCTTGAGCTTCACCTTCAATGAAGGTTCTAGAGAGAGTTTGGTTTGGGAGGGAAGTCTAATTTTTGTGAATTGAATTGGGAATGGGGTTGTCATGTTTTTTATCACTTAAATACACCCAAAAATAACCAAATAAACAAACTAGGGTCAGCTTAGCACGTGGGGGTGAGCGTGCAAGCAGTGAAGTTGCAAGTTGCATCTACAGGCACAGTCGACGGGGCGTCGTCTGGTCGACGAGCCATCCTGTTGCTCCGTCGTTTGCGACTGCAAATGTTTCCTAGAAGGATAAGCTCACACGTGTAAGTGTTGAGCTATGCCTTCCATCGACGGGGCATCGATTGAAGGATGGGACGTCAGTTGGAGTTCATCGATGGTAGTGTCTCGACAGCCTTTGGGTCCTCCTTAAGGGCTTCTTGCGGGGCCCTTGGGAGTCGTACCCGGATATTTCCAACATAAGTATATACCTTAAAATTTCAAGGACCTTCCACATCATTTTCACCCAAAACGAACACGTAAAACACATCCAAACATGCAAGGCACACTCAAGACATACATGCACGTCTTAAGGGCTAACTTTTGGACGTTCTTGGACGTTTGACCTCCAAACTTCATGAAACTTAATATACTGCCTATAAACATCATTATTACTCATATAAGGACCTCATAAGATCATAACATACAAATATAAGCACGTATAGACACATGAGGCACATAGGTGACTAGTCGTCGAACGTCTTAGTC
The DNA here is from genome assembly GCA_016801875.1 of Solanum sitiens. NCBI lineage: Eukaryota > Viridiplantae > Streptophyta > Magnoliopsida > Solanales > Solanaceae > Solanum > Solanum sitiens. The sequence continues at coordinate 483,712 of JABWTJ010000737.1, read as the reverse complement.
GTCCCTTGACGTTTGACTTCCAAATCACCTCAATCTTTAGACACTGCCTCAATACCACATTATAAACCATTTTAGGACCTTAGACCCTTAGTATAAACATCTTAGGCTCTAGACACCATAACTCATTTTGGGGTCTTACATCTTCAATATCCACAAGCTGCAAAAAATGGTACGAACAATCACCATTGGTGGTAGGTACGCATCACGTCAAGAAATAGAGTGTAGCATAAGTACTAAAACAAGGTACTCAGTTAGCATCATAGGCTGACTGACCAAGAAAGACAAAAACAATCTGAAAAGTTAAATCTAAACACAAGTAGAGGTCAAAGCGGATATGAAAAGAAGGCACATGAGTATACCGAAAATAAATCAAAGTACAACTAAGCTAAACCTAACTAGACTCCATAAGCCCAGAAGGTACACTCGTGCGCAAGTTTAAATAAAAGCATAAAGGACTCCCATAAGCTCGACAATCTCATAGAATAGCTAAGTATACAAGGAAAAAGAGCAACCCAGATCCGAATCCAAAAACATCACTCAGGCTCCCATCCAAGTAACCAAGAACCAATCAACTCCTATCCCATATAGTAAGAATGAAAATCAATCTGGGCCACCCAGTCAGATATCAACTTCTAGGGGCGTGATCCACCCAGATAGCATGAGTCATACTAGGGTGTGTCAACTCCGTAGAGGATACTAGATATCCCAGTCACCCGCCCATCTAGTCCACTCCCAGGGGCATCGACCGCGCAGCTAAAAAGAGTACCCAAGGCGTATCAATTTCAAATATGGTCGTGGGTAAGCTCCTAGTTATCATGGATCGACGTCTACTCTCAAGTGTATCACAAAAGTCTCTAAGCTAGAATCAATCCAATCAAGAAAGAACACAATCTCTAGTAATACATCGGATTTGCAAAAATATGGAAAGGGGATAGAATGGCTAATAAGTTGCGCAAATACCTAACTTAAGGGTCATACTATCAAATCCAAGTTTGATATTCCAATCTACAAGGCCCTAGTCCATCCGAATGATGTCGAAGACATACTAAAGCCACAAGGTTCAAAAGTCTAAGGCAACACTAGCCTATCCTAGACTATGGGTGTGTTTGGTATGAAGAAAAATGTTTTCCAATTTTCTCATGTTTGGTTGGGTCAAATGTTTTGGAAAATATTTTCCAAATCAACTCATTTACCTCAAATTTAAGGAAAATGAATTCCCTTCAAAACTTAAGGAAAACATTTTCCAAAACTCTCTTCCAGCCTCCACCCTACCCACCCCACCCTACCAGCCCCCAACCCCCCCTCCCCACCAGCCCCCCTACCCCTAAAATAATTTAAGTTTATTTTTAAAAATATTTTTAACTTCAAAATTTCATTTTTTTCACCCCTATCCTCGACCCCACCCACCCCCTACCACCCCATCCCAAAACAAAATAATTTAAGTTTGTTTTTTAAAAATATTTTCAACTTCAAAATTTCATTTTTTCACCCCTACCTCAACCCCCCACCCACCCACCCATCCCCTACCAGCATCCCCCCCACCCAAAAAAAAATAAAAAATAATTTAAGTTTGTTTTTAAAAAGTTATTTGTAACTTCAAAATTTCATTTTTTCACCCCTACCCTTGATCCCCCACCCCACTAGCCCTCTACCACCACCACCACCACCACCACCCCCAAAAAAAAAATAAAGAGAATTAATATTGTTTTTTTTTTAAAAATCAACATCAAATTTTAATTTTTCACCCCTACCCTCGAACCCCCCACCCCCACCACGAATGTTTTTTTAAGTTTGTTTTTTTGAAAATAATTCAACTTCAAAAATTATTTTCTACTCTAGTAAAAAATAAAAGATATTTCTCAAAAACATTTTTCATTCAAAAAACAAACACTAAAAAATTTTCTACTTACCAACCAAACATGAGAAAATAAATCAAATATCTACTTGTTTTCCAGGAAAACATTTTCTAGGAAAACATTTTCCATCATACCAAACACACCCTAAGTCCAAACATGTTTCAAGAAACTCAAAGTAAAATAAGTAAATCACATAGCATGAGACAACACACGTACAACCCCATCTAATTATGGTACTACCTTTGGAGAATTGGTCATCAACCCTAAATCATGGTTTCGAATAGGAAAAGGATAATAATTACATACTCGCCCCCAGTTCACACTTATCTTCATGAATTTACACTCATGCTCAATCTAAATAGAAAGAAAGTTGTAGCTTACCATTAGGACGATCCAGCGCGCTCTAAATCACAAGGTCAGAAAAATTCCCTTCTAAAAGCTTCCACACTATAAAGAATAGGATCATAGCGTCAATACAATCATATAGACACTAAAATAATCCAAAATTGAGAAGTACCAATTTTTAGAGTATAACGGGAATCATGAGATCCGTGCTGGAAATTCTAGAATTGACTCTGTCAAAAATTCCTAAACTATGGTTTGAACTTGTGTCCCAAAATAGGATACAATTCCCGGTCTTCAACAATGAGAACAACAATACATAATGAAAACACAAATAAAAGGAAAAGGGGCAGACACTTTGTGATAAATTTACCTCAAACGGAATATCACTAACATAATACAATCACTCAACCACATATCCATGACAACTACGAGCGCGTGAGACTTTGAATCACCAAAATTGGTGTTCGAATGGAGGAGAAATTGCAATTTTACTATCGGAGCCAAAGTTGAGTCACGACCATAGCTTAAATAGAGGGACAGGTCAGTCAGCCGCTCGCAAGCACAACAGCCTACACGCAAACTCGAGGCAAGCCAGCCGCTCATGAATGGGCATTCCCAGGCAGCCAACCATTCAAGAACGCGAGTCCAGGCGCGCGAACGCGAGTCCTTGGTTGATAACAAAGGTCTAGGGCCTCCGAACATCAACGGGGTGCCCAGGATTAAACTGAAACCCCATTTATGCAAATGAACTATGCTACCCCATCAAAAATGAAATTTCAGACTAAAAAAATCATCAAAATTCTCATCCGCTGTTATTTTGACAAAAAATGGGTCCACACCCAATTTCTATTTTAAATCAAAATCCACGAGGGGCCTTGGAATTAGACCAAAAGCCTTGAGACCTAAATGAAGGGTCGTTCTAATCATATCCCAATATTCCGGAGCTAACCACGCTGATAGAATTTTGATTCGAGCTCATCTACTCCGAATGTTGACTAAAGTCAAATCTAGCCTTCAACTTGAAAGTTAAAACACCTAATCACAAACTCGCACTGAAAGTATCGGGAGTCATCTTGACTATGCTACTATCCTAAAGTGACCCTTCTGGAGCTGATAGAATCGTCAGAATTGAATTCTTAGGTCATCGTCCTAAACTTCTGATAAAATAACCATTCAAGGTTCAAAAGTATCTAAAACACTAAACCTCGCATAAAAACTGAATGAATGACCAGGTGACTGAATTTTCAGTCTCAGCAAGTCATAAATGACTTTGGATTGCTACAGGAAAGCTCTAAGGGACGAACATGAGGCATACACACAAAAGTGATTAGTAGGTCATTACTATGATGATACAACATCTTGACTACATTGTTAGAGACATCCAGTACCTTGCTAGAGTAAAAGACAAACTGAACTATGGATCCAATTTCTAAGCTCATATGATTTGGGGCTTTCTGAGGAGTCACCCGAATCAACGATATGATTTTATCATATGTTGATCGCGCAATTCTTAGGTTTGGATTATCTAAAAAAAAATCCAACTCGATGTTCAATACTATTCAAAAATAGTGTAATAATGCTCAATAACGGTAAAGATGTTCTGATTCATAAAAAGTATCTCACTCTATGGAAAAATTTTAAAAATCACGTTGAGCCTATGCTCCATAATACTGCTTTAGAATTTAACTGGACTGGTCTAACTTTACTTTAAAACTTGACTATACTTTTCTGAAAATTTGATTGTGCTTTCCCAAATATAAGATATACTTTCTTTCAAGTTAAATATGTTTTCATTAAGAAATTTTCTATATTTTTTTATATGAAAATATGCTTCTTGATATAAAAAAAAATGCTATTGAAACTCTTCTAAAATAATGCACTTGAAACTAAATATATTTTCTTTTACTCTTTCTTGAAAGACTTCTTTAAAATCTTGAAATATACTTTACTCGTGAAAAATTGCATAAGAAATAGTATGACAAGATTTTCAAATAACTTTAGCTAAGAAAGGATCAAGTAGTAGAATAGCATGAATCCTATATCAATCAAGGATCATTAATTGGACATAGTTCACAACCACTAAAAATAAGAACTTAGGTGTAGGACTTAGTGTCTATGGTGAACCGTCCTTGCTCTTAAGATAAATTAGATATTTATTAAAAAAGTAACAACGTAGAAGGTGATTGAACTATAGGGAGAGTGTTGAACACAAAGTCTGTACAATCCAATCCTTCTATTGAGTGTCTTGTGAAGTCTTTAAAGAAGAGAGAAGAATGTATCGAAGAGAATAGCATGATGAATTTGTCTTCAAAAAATTTTGACGTGTCTTTTGAAGTCTTTAAAGATGAGAGAAGAATGTATCGAAGAGAATAGCATGATGAATTTATCTTCAAAAAATTTTGAACTCAGGTGAAAACGAACAACGACGTAAGTAATTGAAGTAGGTCAACAACTCCAATACATATTAGCAAAATTTTTGGGCTCCTTCATCTTCGAGGTAAGAACACGATAAACAAAAGCCCTAGTTCTTTTGAAAAACATGATTTAATAATACTGTTTTCACATATATATGCATTTAAATTATTTTTACCATAATCGATCAGAAATCATTTCAATAGAAACTCGTAATTGCATTCATACATTGATTTTTAAATTTTCATGTTAAGATTACACATACTAATCAACAAATTAAATTACTGACAAATTTAATTTAAAGAATAATTTTATTTAAAGAACTAGTTAACTTATTTCATGTATTAGATTTATAAATTCACTTGCAATGTTTGACATAATGAAAACATAAGTTTTTTAAACGTCAAATCATCAATATCTATATCGAGAAATGGATTTCATCAACTAACTTATTGTTCCACCAATATATATTTTTATCATCCAATTTACAAAAACATATTGATCTATTCCAAAATCTCACCTTTTAATTAATCAAAACAATAATTAATATGTACAACTCATAATAGTTATACCATGATTGAGAATATATGTGCATTCAACAATTTAGAGAATATGTATTTGCAAGTTAGTCGAAAACATATATCCGTACACGATCATGTTCAATACATACAAAAATCACTATCACAAGAAATCGAAACTACACTATTTTCATAATTAATATAAATTATATTTAATCTCTCTTACGACAATACCAATGACTTATTCGATTTCCATCTTAGATTGTGAACAAAATAAATTTTATACTTATAAGTACCAACAATTTAATCTTATGTGTATAAGCTAAAACTCTATACTCTAAATTCATCTATTAAATGAGTAAATAGACACATCAACAAATATATGATCTATAAATCTTTTTTAATTCAAATTGGATAAATAATTATTTTATAATACACTAGGAAAATAGTTTGAAATATATCAGAACTTTCACGAAATTGTTGTAACAATCTCAAACTTTAGGTAGGACCTTTTACCCACCCACCCCACACACACACACATATACAACATTTAATAATGTATTTTAAAGATATATAAGTGTCCACATGGGCATCGTAAATATTGCATCATTATAAATAGTAATTTGTCCACGTGGGCACTTATATATCTTTAAAATACACTATTGAAAAATGCAGGAGGGTAATAGGTATTGCCCAAAGTTTGGGATTGTTGCAGCAATTTCGATCAAAGTTCGAATCTATTTAAACTTTTTTCCTAATAAATGCTATATCAAAATACATTATTAATAATATTTACCACATCAATTTCTCATTTAGATTTCTAACCATCATATACTATACCTAAGCACATTGTTAATGATGTATATCGTAATGATCTCTCACTTCGATAATTATCTTAATAATTTTTAAAATATCATATTTAAACGAATGATTAATAGTATATACCCTACCATGCTGCTTTTTTGGAGACAGGGGTGATCTATGTGAGAGTTGCTTGAGGTCCAGTTTTGAGTTACCAACCTTGTCCGCAATAACTTCTGATATTTATTGCAACTTATGGTCATTTCAAAAGATCTATTGTATTATCATGAAACAAATGATGCATTTTCAAATTTTACCATCTGTTATTTTCATATTTTAGACTAAATTTTACACCTTTCATTTCATATTACTTGATCTTAACCTAGCATACTCATTAAGAAAGTTTAAATTAGAGTTGTATTTTACTAAACTTACCTTACTAACAACATTTTTGAAACCCTAAATTTGGTAATTACTGTTTTATGTAGATATTTAATGGTAAGAATAGTATGAAAAGAAAATGTCTCTCTACATTTCAATTTTTGACCTACTTTCATTTAGGTGCAATAGCCTGGTAGACCTTGTATCAGTTTGTATTCTGGACCCTTTTACTTAACCATTTATCAACTGAACCCTTAGACTCAATAAAATGCAATTTAACAGATCCCTCTGACCATTGACCAGGCTTATGTGGCTTAAGAATGTCAGAGTTGGCAAAAGTGTGTAACTACACACTCCTTTAGGCGAGTCAATAGCATTTTTGGGTTAAAAAAATACATTTTATTATTTATTTTTAACATATCAAAGTCTACATAGTAGATTGAACAATAACTCAAGAAAATTTTTAAAATCAAATTCAACATCAACAAAACTTTCTTCCAACAAGTGATAAATAAAGAGAGAGCTTGTTGTTGATGCTCTCATGAGTCTTCTTGGTCTTCTTTATAGCCACCATCCTGAATTCCAGTGAGGAGAACTACGTCGGACATGAAGGATTTGAAGAAAGAAATTTACATTGACAGCGGCGAACCGATTAAAAATAGTAAAGTTTAAAAGAAATATTTATAAATAAAAAAAAATTAATCAAAAAAATCCTTCTTCGTCACCCACTATCCATCCTTTTCAACCACTTTCATCCCATAGCCAACCCTTCTTTCTTCTTCTCCATAATCTATAAACATCAATTTACCATATCTTGGGCACATTGAGTACACTGATTAATCATGGAGGGAGAAAACGTTGGTAGTGGTAGTCGGCACACTGAATCACAGTGGAGTGAGAGAGAGAAGCGGCGTTGGTGGTTCACACTGGAGAAACTGCGAAGTAGTGGAAAGAGAAAGAGGCGTCACTGGTCATTGGAGAGGAGATCGAGGTGGGTAATGGTGTGAGGTCATGGTTGCGAAGAGGTTTCTCAGCTAGATCTAGTGGTATGGTGGCTTAGGTTGTTAGTTTTGTGAAGGTTGGAGGAGGAAAGGAAATGGGGTCTGCGCGGAGATGAAGCCAGGTGAGGCAGATGCGATTACGCCGAAAAAAATGATGACGACGACGGCGACAATGGCTTCTCCGGTAGACTTTGGCCGTGAACAATGAAAATAGGAGAATCAGATGTATGGAGTTCTACTTTAAAAAAAAAATTAAAATTTTATTGCTTTACCTTTTATTAAATAATTTGGTTAATAATCTTAAAAAATAATTATGAAATAATTATGACATGGTAGTAATATGTATGATGTGGATATGACATGTCAATTATGTAAAGGAGAGTGAGCTACACACATGTTTGGAGGGCTTAAAAGTCTCATTTTAATTGAGTTTAAGGGTTCAGTTAACAAATGATTAAGTAAAAGGGTCCAGAATACAAAGTGATACAAGTATAAGGGCCCATCAGACCATTTTGCCTTCCTTTTATAATAATTCTTTAATTCAACTTTTCACATAACATGTTTAGACCGCAAATGTAAAGGCTATCTTAAAATAATTTATTCATATATGTTACTCTAGATTATTATAATTGTAATATTAAAATTAAAAGAACAGTTTAAGAATTTCAAGTAAATTAAAATTAATAAATGTATTTGTTTGATGCAAGAATACATTATCAATTTTCTGATTTTGGTTGGGTCAAATGTTTTCCAAATCAACTTATTTTTCTCCAATTTAAGGAAAATGACTTACCTTCAAAACTTAAGGAAAATATTTTCCAAAAACTCTCTTCCAACCTCCCACAAACCACCCCACCCTACCAGCCCCCCCCACCCTACCAGCCCCCCCCCCTTCAAGGGTAGGGGTGAAAAATAAAATTTTGAAGTTGAAAATATTTTTCAAAAAAAAACTTAAAATGTATTTTGGGAGGGAGGGAGGGGGCGCAGGTAGGTGAGGTGGGGGTCGAGGGTATGAAGGGGTTGGGGGGGGGGGTCGAGGGTAGGGAAGAAAACATGAATTTTAGAAGTTGAAAATATTTTTTAAAAACAAACTTCAAGTTTTTATTTTATTTTATTTTATTTAGGGGGGAGGGGGTTCGAGGGTGTGGGGTGTGAAAAAATAAAATTTTGAAGTTGAAAATATTTTTAAAAACAAACTCAATTTTTTTATTTTTTTGAAGTTCAAAATATAGTTTTTTACTCAATATTGAACCAGGTTACATTAAACGTCCAAAATGGAGAAGGAGAAGCAATCGAAGAAATAAAGATCCGGAAAGCCTTGGAGCATGGGAACATGGAGAAACCACTGATGAAGATTATGATGAAATGGCAAATTTATGTTTCATGGAATTAGGTGAAACAAGAGAGGTAAGACCTTTTGATTGTCCTAACGGTAAGGACTTACAAAATTCTTTGGAGATGGTCAATGATGAATTGCAGAAGGTCATCGATGAATACAATAAACTTGCTCAAGAAAAGAAAGACCGACAAATTCTTCTTGAAGCAAGTCAGATTGAAGTTGAATTAGAAGAACTAGAGGAAGTGAAAATGCAATTGAATAGCATCAGATATCTCCAAGTCATAGTTCTGTTCGATCCAATAGAACAATGACTCGTAGAAGTAATTCTCCGAATCATAGATCTAAGAAATCTTCCTCTAACTCTAACTTCTTAAATTCCTCTGTTAAAATTACTTGCTATAGATGTGGTAATATTGGTCTCAAATCCTGTAATTGTAGAAATTTTTCTTCTCGAAATGGATTTGGAGACCAAAAGTTGTTAATCATCAAGGATCCAAAAATACTTAGGTTCCTAAAAGAAACTAATCTCATTGTTTTGCAAGAGAAATCAAAGAAAACCTACAAAAAGGGAATGTGGGTAGTTGATAGCGGATGCTCCAGACATATGTGTGGAAATAAAGAAAACTTCAAAACAATAAAAAGAATAGATGGAGGATGTGTTAGATTTGGAGATAACACAAAGGGATAAGTTACTGGTGTCGTAACTATCACATTAAGTTCATCATGTGATCTAGTCGAAGTATACTTAGTTGAAGGGATCACACATAATCTTCTCAACATTAGTCAACTATGTGATGTTGGATTTCAAGTCACCTTCAATCCAACTAGTTGCATTATTAAACATCCCGAGAAAAAGCTGACTCTTATCGGAGACCGAGTAAATAATTTATATATTTTAAATAATATTGATTTTCTATCACTCACATGTCTTACTGCAGTTGCAAGCGATTCATGGTTATGGCCTCGAAAGCTTGGACACGCAAGTATGCACACTCTCAAAATATTGTCGAGACTCGAACTAGTTATTGGTCTACCAAAACTAAAGTTTGAAAATGATCACATTTGTGACGCTTGTTAAATGGGTAAGCAAACTCGTTCCGCTTTCAAAGGAAAAGATAGTGTCAGTACTTCTGAACCCCTACATCTTCTCCATATGGATATCTTCGGTCCCACTCATACGACCAACATTGGAGGTAAAAGATATGCTTTTGTTATTGTTGACAACTTCTCAAGGTTTACATGTGTAATCTTCTTAACTCAGAAAAATGAAGCTTTCACTAATTTTGAAGTTTTTTGTATAGAAGATCAAAGAGAGGCAATATATTTCATTACTACTATCCATAGTGATCATGGTGGCAAATTCGAGAATAAAGCATTCGAAGAATTCTGCACACAAAATGGCTACACTCAAAACTTCTCCGCACCTAGATCTCCTCAACAGAATGGAATAGTTGAACGGAGAAATAGATCACTACAAGATAAAGCAAGAACTTTGCTTCTCGACATAAGTTTACCTGATTATTTTTGTGTAGAAGCCATCAATATTGCTTGTGATATTCTTAATAGATGTCTAATCAAACCAATCCTAAAAAAGACTCCGTATGAATTATGGAGAGGAAAGAAGCCTAACATAGGCTACTTTCATCCTTTCATCTCTAAGTCCTTCGTTCACAATAATGGTAAGAACAATCTTGGAAAATTTGATCCGAGAAGCGACGATGGTATCTTCCTAGGCTATGCACCTCTTAGCAAAGCCTTTCGAGTTTTCAATAAAATAAATTTAAGCGTTGAAGAATTTGTTCATTTTTTGTGTGCTGATACTAACCCTAATCCAGGAAAGTGATGTTATTTTTTATGAAGTCATTGACTATCAAGCATCTACGTCAAAAATTGCTCAGCCATCAAAAGACATCACAAGGACCACTATCGAATTAAATACTGGCAAGTCGACTGTTGTGGAAAAGGATTCGTTTACACCAACTGATAAGGCCAATATTCCCAGAGAATAGATACATAATGCAAACAATCCTGAGAACTACATACATGGAAAACTTGATGACAAAATACAAATAAGATCGTCTCACAAAAAATAAGCCTAAGTTGCTCTTATATATCAAATGAAGACAAAGAGAATAAATGATGCTATGGAAGATGAGTCATTGGTAAAGGCAATGAAAGAAGAACTTGATCGACTCGAAATCGAAAGAAACCAAGTATGGACACCCATGGAAAGACTAAAAGATTGCTCTGTAATAGGAATAAAATGGGTTTTTCGTAAAAAGCTGGATGAAAATGGCAAGATTGTTTCAAACAAGGTTCGACTAGTTGCTCAAAGGCTACTATCAACAAGAAGGTAGTGACTACGATGAAACTTTTGCTCCCGTAGCAAGGTTAGAATCCATTCATATCTTACTTGCATATGCATCTTTCAAATGATTTAAATTTTTTTAAATGGATGTGAAAAGTGTGTTTTAAAATGGTATTATAAAAGAAGAAGTGCTTTTCAAACAACCCTTGGTTTTGAAAATTCCTCTTGTCCTAATTCTATGTATAAACTTTCAAAATCGCTTTACGGCCTTAAACAGGCTCCAAAAGCATGGTATGAAAGACTTAGCACTTTTCTACTCCAAAACAATTTTCAAAGAGGAAAAATTGATACAACTCTTTTTATTGAGAGATCTTGCTTATATATATTCTTATTGTTAAGATTTATGTTGATGACATTATTTTTGGTATCTCTAACTCCTCTTTGTGTGAGAATTTTGCAAATCTTATTAAAGGAGAATTTGAAATGAGTCTTATGGGAAAACTCACATTCTTCCTTGGACTACAAATCAAGCACTCATCAAATGGAATTATTATTAGTCAATCCAAATATACTAAAGAACTTCTCAAAAGGTTTGGGCTCGAGAAAGGAAAAGATTTTGGGACTGCAATGAGCCCCTCCACGTGTCTTGATACAGACGCACCAGGAAAATATGTGGATGAAAAAAAGTATTGAGGAATGGTTGGCTCACTGTTATGTCTTACTGCAAGTTGACCTGACATTATGTTCAGCATATGCAAATGCAAACGATTCCAAGCCGCTCCAAAAGATTCTTATCTCGATGTAGTGAAACGAATCATCCGTTATTTTATCGGAACCACCGAAATGGACCTATGGTATCCTTACTCCTCTCACTTCGAGTTAATTGGTTACTCAGATGCCAACTTTGCAGGTGACAAAAATGATTGGAAAAGTACTAGTGGCACTTGTCAATTTTTTGGACAATCTCTTAGCACAACAAAAAGCAAATTATGTAGCCCTATCTACTACAAAATCAGAATATCTTGTTGTGGGAAGCTGTGGTACTCAATTATTATGGATGAGGCATCAATTACTCGATTATGATTTATCATTTGAAGGTGTTCCCATTTACTGCAATAATACCAGTGCTATCAGCCTATCAAAATATATTGTGCATAAATCTAGGGCAAAACACATTTACATTAAACACCACTTTATTCGTGATCATGTTGAAAATGGTGATTTTCTTTTAGAATTTATTGATTCTGAGAATCAGCTAGCAGATATGTTTACCAAACCGCTACTTTAAGAAAGGTTATGTGGTCTACGGGAAAGGTTGGGTATCACTATATTTCCTTCCTAAATTATCCTTAAGTTACTTATTTAATATTATTGGTTTGTATTATTTTGGTACTAATATTGTTTTTCCTTGTTTAGCATGCTCTGCCACTTTCTCTTCCCTTAACCGTCCTTTCACCTCTTTTCTGTCTCTTCATCTTATGCCTCTTATGATCTCCCGTTCTTCCATAAAACCATCCCTCTTCTCTCTTTTGTTTGTCACTTCCCCTCTTCTTCCTTTGTTCTTCTTTCGGTTCTACTCCTCTATCATGACCAAGACTCGCTCAATGTCTTCTCTAAAAAGATTTGTCCCTAGCCCTTCTCTCTCTCCTGATGTTATTTCCTTAACTTATGATTCCTCTGATGAATCACGAGAATCTCCTCCTGTTTCAGCCAAGCGTAATGTTACTGCCTCCAATGTAAAGAAAGCCAAAAAGACGAAACCCAGTCTCTCCGAGACTCTCTCTCCTGACGATATGCATCTGTTCTGGGGACTAGATCACAAGAATAGGTATGAACAGTTCAAAACTCGTCCTATTGTGTCAAGTCGTGTGTTTAATCTCAGTCAGTTGGATGATTCAAATTTTCCGGTAATCCCCTTTCTTAAAGCTTAGAAATTGTCGTTCTTTTTTACTCTCTGTGGTATTGAGGTATTTGAAGAAGTTGTTAGACTGTTTTACGCTAATCGCCATATCTCTAGTGCAGTGGCGAGTTAGAAACTTTAGTCTTGGGTAATTGTCTGGTTATCAGTGAACCATTGTTTGCAGACGTCTTTGGTACAAATTTTTTTGGTGTTATTACATCCATGAATGGTACTTGGCCCGATGATTTTGAAGTAACCCTAGAAGAAGCTAACGCCTTTGTGGCTGAACCAGAATCCCCGCTATTTGATTTTGGTCCTCTGGCTCTATCTTTTGAAAATTGCATCGCGGCCCATATTGCAGAAGGGCTCCCTGAGCAACATCTCCAATAGGGATGTATTTGTTCTATACTACTTGCTCAAAAAATACAGGATCAAATGGGAAAAATGGTTTAAGGAATATATGTGGCAGAGTTCTGAGGAAACAAACCTCTCTGCGAGTTTACCATATGGATTGCTCATATCGCGAATAATTTTAGATCTTATCATTGATCTTTCCATATACAAGACTATTGTGATAAACTCTACCTATGACTCGCGGACTTTCTCGAGTATGGGCTATGTCGAGATAGGCATCAGATGGGTAAAGAAACACTCTGTCCATGAAAAGCTGGAAGCAACAAAACCAAAAAAGATCTCTCTAGACTCTGCCGCTCTTATACTCAAGGATGCCGAGAAATTAAACACTCGTATCATGGCTGTGGAACGTGGACTAGAGACCCTTCATGATGATGTTGAAAAGGTATTTCGCGTCTAGAAGGATACCAACACTAATATCGGTAAGCTTCATAAGTCAATGACAGGTATTAAGCAGGAAGGTATTGCCACTGTCAACAAACTTATCCGGCAAGTCGACTTACTCAACGGGGGAGTCGACTCTTCCAACAACGAACTGGCCATCTCCATTCAGAACTCCGACTCCAGTCTCTCCAGAAATGTGGAGAGCTCTTACCACTCCTTCAGTGAGTGAGTCATGAACTCTTTGAAATACTTTTGGGGTTCCAAGCGCTAATCTGTTGGTGACCTTCCTCTTTTGCTCTTTCTTGTGGACATCTTTATGTAGGGTTATGTCCTTGTTTTTTTTTGGACTGTATATTGAAGGTTCCTAGACTTCCCAGTGCTTATTATTATTATTAAATCTTGACTATTATGTTCGTTCTATTTACCTTTTTGATTATGTCAAAGGGGGAGAATAATGCTAATATTGTCTAGGAGATGTCTTAAGGTAAGAGGCACTAAATTCAGGGGGATCCTTGACTGTCAAGGGAAGCAAAACATGGATCTCGATATTTCAGGGAAGTTTTCCTTCATCTCCTTACTTGAACTTAGTTTTCATTATCAAAAAGGGGGAGATTGTTAACCTCATTCAGTGTAGTATATTTTAATAATGACAAATACACTCACTAACTAATCATACTATTCAGAAAAGGAATGAGATTGATATCATGAAGGATTGCAGGAATCACGGAATCACGATGAGATCCAGTTAAGAAGAAAAGTGAATATTTGATCAATCAGATCAAACATCACGGCTTGCAACAATCAAACGAATGCACACAAGGAAATTCTCTCAAGTAAAATCAGAAAGACAAATCAAACACATGACCAAGCAATCAAGCTCACAATTAGGGGAAATCAAATCAAGAATAAAGATCAAGTCAAGACTCAAGGACATCAAACAAAGGAAAGAAATGATTTTTCATGCACATGTCTGATATGAACATGACTTAGCAAATCAATTACAAAGTGAATCAAGAATAATGATCAAAGATCCTTGATTCAAACACCCTTGGGTTTCTGACAAGATCAATCACTATATAAACCTTCTCAACCGTTAGTGTGAAGCACACAACTTCACTTGAACTTATTTGTAATATTTTTTAATCTTTGATAAAACTTTGTACACGTGAGTGAACAATTGTAAAAGAAAAAAGAAGGAAATGTTTTGAGAGTAGGTTATACAAGTACAGGCAGTGTCAAGTTTAGAAGATCTGATTTGCACATCAGACAGGACCGAAAGACTACTCATTCTGTAAACCAAGTTGATCGAGCTCTTAAGGAAACCCTTGAAACCCAAGGGGACTGGACTAGGCACCACATTGGTGATCCGTACTAGTATAATACTTTTCGTGTTAATTTACCTTTCAGCAAAATTACTTCTTTGTATTCTATTGAACTAACTTGCAGGAAAGTCGACTACTACACTTAGGTAGTCGACTGGACAAATATTTTAATTCAGCCCCCCTTTTATCTTTCCCCTAATACTTTCTTAAATATAATAAAAAAACACCATTTTTCCTAGTCATTCAAGGGAAATTATTTTCTTAAACAAGAACTTCATTCACTAGGTAAGAATTGACATCTCTCTCTGTGCATGATTTATTAATTAGATACACATTTCCCTTTCAGATTTGTTACTCACTAGTAGAGCTATCAATACGGTCGGTCCATCCCATTCTAGGTAGCTTTTACATACTTTAAAACTTTATGGGTCATGTCGGGATGGTCCATTATCTTTGCGGACAAAAAAATAGTCAATCCAACCACAACTACATGTGTTAAGGGCGCGCCGGACTAGACCACTTTTTAAAAATAATATAATTTTTTTTAGTTTAAATTATAATTTTAATATGATAACATAAATATCGACAAGATATTATTACATGGTATTACATCTTGTTAACCAACTCTCACATTCACAAATAAATTATTTTAGTGATAGAGTACGTTTGACTTAAAGTAAATTTTTGATTGTATGGCTTCAATCTGAAATTATTGTCATTTTTAAAGATCATAGGCATAACAAGAACAACAACAACAACAACAACAAGAAGCTAGTGAAATTTCACTCAGTGAGATCTATGGAGGGTAGAGTGTACGTAGACCTTATCACTACCTCATGGAGGTAGATAAGTTATATTCGAAAGAACCTGGGCTCAAGCACATAAAACCAAAGTAAAAGAAGAAGAAAATAATCAAGAATCATACAAAAAAATGTAATTTTTATAGTTGAACTTTGTAATATTTATATGCATGGTTTAAGACTTTAAGTTTAGATTCCTCTTGTTAGTTTTAGTATTCTATTTTACTTTGATTTATAATTAATGTTTTATTTGGCCCAAGAGTTGGCTGAACTTATATTGTTCAAGCCCCACAGGCTAATGGGCTTATTCAGGTTGGGCTAAAGAGCCCTATTTTTAAATGAGAAAATTTTTGAAACAACACTATTTTGACATTTAATAGGATCCTTTAGCAATACTTTTAATATTTATTAAAAATGACAATATTTTAGTTTGTTATGAGTTGATTTATGTATTTTGTTTTCTTTATTTAATTTATTATAATATAATTGTAAAAAACTAGAGAAAATCAAGGGAGGGAAAATATTTCAAATTAAATTAAATTAGTGAAAATCTTTATTTCTTTCCAACAAAAGATTATGAGACCTAAAATAGGTGATCTCTTCCTTCTTCCTAAAGGTTAATATTTTTCTTTGTCTTTCAAAATTAGTTATTGTATGAAATTTATAATAATATCTTGGAGTTTTATCTATTAAAAAATTGATTTTTTAAAATTTACAATTTTAAACATTTATAGTTTTATATGTCATTTGACATACTTTTCTCACAGTGTATTTATTTTATTTACCTGAATTTTGTATCCTTTCTTAAATCGTATTCATTCGATGTGTATGTCATTTGTATTTGTATTCATTCTAGTTTTCATGTTGTATTTTTATATGTTATTTGACATACTTTTCTCACAATGTATTTATTTTATCTATCAGAATTTTGTATCATTTCTTAAACCGTATTCATTTCAATATGTATGTCATTTGTATTTTATTCATTCTAGTTTTCATGTTGTATTTTGTATGATTAAACTTTTATTTCTTTATTAGTTCGTATTCATTCCAATAGGTATGTCAAATGAATCTGTAGTTATTTAAGAAACATGTTTGTATTTTTTTTTTATTGTGTATTTCATTTTTCTCTTCAAAATTATGTTTCCTTTCCTAAGTCGTATTCATTCTAATACATATATTATTTGAAGTTGTATTCATTCTAGTCTTTTATATTATATTTTTTGTAATGATATAAATGTATTCAACATCATATTAAAAAATGTATTTAAATATTAAAATGTATTCAACATCAAACAAAATAAACATTTATATGAATTTCTAGAATCTACAAAATCTGAAAAAAATTAAAAGAGAATCACAAAAAAAATTGAAAATTATAAATATATGATGAATATTTAAATAAAATAACATGAAAATTAAAAAATTCGACTGAAAATTCGTAATGCGTATAATCGGTGCTTTAAACATCAAATCAAAAAAATAATTTCGGATGATGGAAATTACCTTGCCAATCGAGAAATCTGGTTGAATTAATAAATCGTTTTAGTCTAACAATAAAGAATTTCTTGGTGAGAAAAAATTTAGCACATTGAAGGAATCTAAACTTTAAATGTGAGATATGGTGAAGAAACATGAAATGTTGGGAAGAAAGGTGAATGGTAATGAAAAAAGGTAAATTGTATTGGTTTTTTTTTTTAGTTTAAAACGGTTATTAGTGTGTATTTTTGTCCAATAAATGACTCTTTCCATAAATAAAATTAATTTAAAATACTAAATTATGAATACATATTATTTTATAAAAATGTTGTCATTCTGCCATTTTAAATAAATATTTAAAATTGTTATTATTTTGACTAATTATGTTAATAATTATGAATTAATTGTTAATTTATCCTTTTGGGATAGCCCAATCCTATTAAAACACTAGTTGAGCCAGACTTAACCCTAATTGACGGGTCTATTCACTATTGATGTTTACATTATGTTTCAAGAATTCAACTCAAGTTAGTCATGAATTTTTTTTCATAGATTAATTTTTTATTTGTTACTCAAGTGATAGATTCAACTTAAGTTTGGTATGAGCTTATCAATTTCTAATTGATTTTTCCTTTACTACTTAAGTGAGAAATTCAATTCAGGTTAGATTTGAGTTCTGCTTGATAAATTAATCTCAATTGATCTTTCCTTTACCGATCAAGATACAAATTCAATTTAGCTTAGGTTTCAATTTTTCTCAAATGATCTATATTTTTTATTGATTTTCTTTTTCTGCTCAAAAGTCATAATCTTAAAGAAGAATTAATCAAACAAAGAAATCATTTAAGATTCCAGATCACCCACTAAAAAGAAACGAAATTATGTTGATATGAAATCATAGTAGATTTAAGATTTATTACTATTGATGTGCATATTCCCAATTTATTTATGAACATAAAAAGAACTCTTTTCTGAAGCTAAGGAAAAATTTTATAATGTCAACAAAACATTCTAACTTCTTGTTTCTTACGATGATTGAGATGTTGCTGCCATTTGAGCCAAGATGCTAGCAAATTGTACAACTGTGTGTTGTGAAGTGTATCGATCACAGAGGCCAAACTCTGAAAAATTTGGTTCAACATGCACAAAATGACCCGGTAATAATCTTTCTCACAGAGTTTCCTTCCATATATCAAAAATTCACTCATGTTCAATTGTGATGTTTCCCATGAGGAAATTGTAAGATACTCCATCTACAAAAGAAACAAACATCTTATGAGGCAAACATGCTCATAATCAAAACTGCTTAAAATTTGTTAATATGACTATCATTTTGTATTAAGAAAAGGACAATAATTGAATCTCTATCCATGCAAAGTAAAAAAAACACAATATATTACAACATAGCTATGTTCTAAATAAAAAGTCATAACCACATAAAAGCTTCAAGCTTCAACTGAGGATAAATCTCTAGAAGTATTTTCATACCTCCATCACTATTTTCCTCAAGTAGGGGTGTAAAAAATGAACCCAAACATACGTAAACCAGCCCAGAATTTTAAGGGTAGGGCTCAAGATAATTTGAATTGGGTTCAATCTCAACTCATTCAAGCCTAACCCATTTGAAGAGAATTAAATTGAGCTCAATTCAATCTCTAATTTCAATCGTTTTAAAACTTCTTATTAACATATGTTCCTATATTGAAGGTATAAATTATTATCTATTTAACATCTTTTAGGATTTATCTATCCATTTTTTACTTTTTTAACAAAAATTCTTGAGCGAAAATTCAAGTTGTGATTATAAAAGTTAAATATCAATATGTTAAATTATTGAGATTAATTAGATCAGTTGGGCGGGTCAAGATCCAACCCGTTTTTAGCCCATTTGAGCCCAACCTATTTGAGCTATAAGTAAACTTGGGTGGGTCAAGACCCAACCCAAATTCTATTTCAATACATTTTAATATTTCCAATTTCAACTCAACCCGCTCATTTGACACCCCTACCCTCAAGTTCTCAGAATTTATTGGAATAGTTCTGCCTACTAGAAGCCCGCATTCACCAATTCGATAATGAAACCCCTATATCAGTCAAATATTTTAATGAGTATTTATGAAGACAAAATTCTTGATGTTTCTATATAAGTATATCAACCACTTACAGTAAGAACAATAATTTGCAGATCTAAATAATACAAACCTTACAATTAACAGCTACCCCCATTCTATAATATAGTTAATTCTCCATTATCGTCTGCATTGATGGTTGTGCTTCCACAACTAGTCGTTTCCTTTTAATTGCCATGTGAAAATTGTTGGGTTTCTTGAAGTAAAACCCTCAAAATAATTTGGGGAAATTACGTTGTATTTGCTTGTTCTAGTAAAAGAAAAAATAAATAAATCAACAATCAAATCTCGTATATCACAAATGTACTCTTAAAAATGTCACGACGTAGACCGTCGTGCAGGGCCGACTCAATAAGATTGGGGGACTAAAGCCAAACCTTAAAGAGGGGCCCTCATATTGTTTTGATTTTTTATTTCAAAAAAAGATTATCATGTATACATTTATTTAAAATCTATTTTTCTAGCATTTTTTGATGTGAAGTCATTAATTACTGTTTTCCAATCGATTTGTTTTAGTGATTCATTTTTAATTGATAATATATCTAATGCATTCAATCTCACATTGTTGATCTTAGATAAAATTCTATTAATTCTAGTTTCGAAGAACTTTTTCCGGCCGAGGCAATAGTTATAGGAATTGTTAACATTATTGTTTAAGCAATATATGCATTGGGAAAAGAATCAAGCCTTTTTATTCATTGAGTATTTCCATTAAATCATTATCTTCTACTTGTATTATTTTTCTTGATAATAAGTAAAACGAGAATACATATACTTACTAACAAAGAATATCAACAATAAAAAAAGTTCATGAAAAATTATAAAATAAAGTTAGACATAATAAAATCTGGCCCACGAATTTGATAAGTCGATATAACAATATTGAAATAGTGTTGTGTTCCTTCAATATAATGATTGTTTGTTGCACTTCTTATTATTTTTAACTTGTTGCAACAATAGATTATTTTTTTAGGATAGAATTAGATATTGAAATTAAAAAAAAAATAGAGAATAAAAAAGATGACTGTAAGGTAAATAATAATGTCAGGTAAAAATTTTAGGAGATAAATAAGGAAACATAATTTTCAACTTAAGGAAATTATTTTCAAAAAAAGTTTCATTCCCTTAGAAAAGTGGAGAAAATTAACGTTTATTTTGATTCTTTTTTTTAATACTTCTTATATGTTTTTTTTAAAATTTTAAAATGCATATAATTTTAAGTAATATGTTTAAGTATTTTTTGTAAAAATTGTGGCCCCAAGCGATGACTTTAGTGGCCTAGTGGTTAAGACAACCCTGTCGTCGTGATTGGCACCCATACTAACACTCCGGTGGGAGAACCACTACTTGAACCCAAACCAAGCAACTAAAGTCATAACTAAGGCAATTAAGTAAAATACTAAGGAAAGAATATAGAGTTTCCATAAGATCTAACAAAAGTCTAACTAATATAACTATCAATACGGAAAAAAAACCTAGAACCTAAAACTCAATGTACCAAAACATCTAAAAAATAAACCAGGTCTAAACAAGAAGGGACACAACCCAAAACTAATGGACTAATCAAATAACTATAACAAAAGTCTAAGTCCGGAAATTGTGGACATAGACGAAAGAGAATTACATGGCAACCCCGAAGAATGGGCTCACCCTTGAATTCGAAGCAAAAATCAATAATCTTCTAAGAGAGGTCTATCAATAATCACGTGAAGATGCCCTGTACTCAACAAAAATAAGAGCAAGTGCAGAATCAATATACAACCACAACATATTGGTAGGATCACAAGGCTATCCACTAGTGCAACATAAAAAAGTCAATAAAACATTATAATCACATGCATATATATATCAACACATACAATATCATCAACATTTACGAACAACTTCACATTTTATATCACATCATTGGTCCTCATGGAACTCAAACCAAAATAGTTAGCATGTCGAAACGTGGAATCCTATCCCAAATTTATGTCGAAACATGGAAACTAATCCAATATTTATACTGGAATGTGGCAACCGATCCCATATTTATGTCACCGATCCAATAGTTATGCCAGAACGTGGCAACCGATCCCATAGCAAGTTATGCCGAACGTGGCAACTGATCCATTCAACACACCACAATCACAATCACAAATATATCTTTATTATCATACATATAAGTCATGATTTCATGGCAATCATCATTTATCTATCTCATTTTCAACAAGTGTAATCGACATTGCAATATTCATATACATACAAGTATTATAAGGAAGCACGAACAAACATATATCACATAATCATAGAATCACAACCATCACCTGCCTCAAAACAAGCTTGAAATTCTACTCACCCGAATTCAATTCTGTAAAGTTATACGGGTTCGGTAACGAGGTTTTTAACTATTCATGTCATCAAAATAAAAAAAAAACTTAGTCAAGAGTTAAAGAAGAGAAAAGAAGAGAAAAGAGGAGAAAAGAGGAGAGGATCAAACTTTCGTCAAGATTCTTGTGTCTTGTTGCGGAATTTCACCATGGATTTAATCCCAATGAGGTATGTAACCTTCCATAGTATTGGGTTTGTTCATCCACACTCCAAACATGATATTTTTAGTTTGATTTCACTCTAAAAAATTGAAGGATTTAAGTTCTAGAGAAATGTTCTTGAAGTCCATTCTAAATCTTGTTTTGTTGGAGTTTTGATGATTTCCTTAGATGAAAGTGATTGTTTTTAGTGGATTAGTGTGTACTTAGGCTGGATAATTTAATCTAAGGAAAACTTTAGAAAATAATCAATTGAAAACAATTTAGGATCTGAAAACAAGAGGAGAAATTCATCGAACTTGACCTGAGAAGAGGCTGGCACGACACGCTCCAGATGCGCCCAAGGGGATGGGGCGACGCCCCTGCAGTTCGCCCATATGAAGCCTAAGAAATTAGGTTCTGGCTCCCCACGATTGGAATGCGCCAAGGTCGCCTTCCCTCACTCTTTTTCCGTCGATTGTCCTGTTTGTCTCACAAAGTTTATCTTCACCCCATTTGATTCTGATCACTCTAAACTACTTCAAAAACCTATAAATCATTCACAACATGATCATAACCTTGAAGTAGTTATTCAAATTCAAGGTAAAGTTAAGAGGTAAGTCTTGAGAGTTTTTCTGATCATTTTGAGAAAGTCTCTTTGAGTCCTTTTGAAGAGTCTTCTTTAACTTCTAGTAACTTGTTCAAGACTCGAGCAAGTGAGTATTAGAAGGATGAGAATGTTCATGAGTCCAATTTTTCATCAAAAGATCCTTCATATCATGAACCATAACTCTTGAATTCATAATTCATATTCAAGAGAGAGTTAAGGATAGAGTTCAAGAAAGCCTTTGAGTTCAATTGTGAATCCTTTGAGATCAACTATTGATTGGAACTAAGTTTTGAGTAAGTATGTAAGAAATTAGAATAGTTGTATACATGAGTTTCATGTAGTTATTTATACCTCCTAGTGGAGTCGTACTTGCTCATAATTTCCATATGCACTCAATCAGTTGAGTACCTTTGAGAGGAGTAGTATCTTCAAGTTCTAAGTCTTGAGTATTAAGTTCCTAATCCTCTATGAGATTATATTTATAATTGTGGCACTATTACATGTTACCCATGAAGTCCTTGAGTTGAATTGTTCATGCCCATAATTCTGCATGAACTCTATAAGTCGAACAATCTTGAGATGAGAAGTACCTTTGACTCCTTGAGTTGAGTAGTTCATACTCATAATTCTGCATGAACCCTCTGAGTTGAGCATTCCTTAAATGATTAGTAGCATTGAATTTCTTGAGTTCCAGTATTGAGATCTATCTATGGTTATTGAAAATCTTCCATGAAGTCGTTCACGTTCATCATTCGGCATGAACCATATTTTAAGAAGTCTTTTACAAATGTTTTAACTTTGTTTTAAGACTTAAGATCTGAGTTGAGTAAAGATTAAGAGTAAAGTTCATTTTCTTTAAAATGATATATGAGAACTAAGTATTTCTAAGAGTAAATGTTTTCACATTTAAGATGAGAGGAAACTGAGATTTCCAAAAGAGGCTTTGAGCTAGTTTTGCAGTAAAGAGGAAACTATTATTTCCAAGAGGGATTTTAAGCTATTTTTTGAGTAATTATCTCAAACCAAAGTAAGAGTTTTGTTTTTACATAATAATGAGCTGAAGTATATTTTCAGAGTAGTATTGAGCACCGATTTCGAGACAAGTTTGAGTTCAGATAATTCAACGTCTCCATAAATCATGTAGCCATCATGGATAGTAAACGATGATACTTTTTAGATGACTCCTTAAAATGCTTTTTAGCATATACTAGTGGATCCATATAGTTAGTTAGGTTCTATATCCCCGGCAAGGTATAGGATGCTCCTTGGCAGCGTGAGGTAAAACATTGTATCATCACTTAGGATCATAATGGTGCTTGTCGATTAGAGAATCTACCACAAAGTTATATTGTATTTTTATATACATACTGCGTATTCTTGTATTTCAATTAATTGAGTTGCTAACTTTAGTTTTACAACTTTTCATATATATTGCATTTTTTACTATTGCATTATCTGTGAGTATCTTGAGTTGAGTATCCAGAGTTGAGTACCTCGAGTCAAATACCTAGTATGTGAGTTGAATATCTTATCTTTGAGTTGAGTTTCTTATTTCTATGATAGGTTAGTTGAGTGAGTTGAGAAGAGGTAAGTATGTTTCCTTTTTATCAAAGTTCAAGATTATGTGTACGCTTTAGAATTCCTCTTACATGCTCGTTCATTCTACGTACAGAGCCATTTGTCCTGCATCCTTTCATGATGCTGACACATTATTCAAGATCATTAACAAGAGTTTCATTGTTACATCTGGAGTTTGAGTTAGCTATGGTGAGCTTCCTAGCTTCTAAAGGGTTCCACTTTTATTTTCAGTTATATCAGTTATTAGGAGGTCGTGTCTATTGTCCCCACTTCCATCTTTGTCATTTAGAGGCTTCATAGATATATTGTAGAATTTAAGAAGTGTCTTTCATTTTTTTATTAAAATTTTTAAAGACTTAAGTTGCTATTTTATGATGAGTTGAATATATTATTTTTATTGAGAGTTTTTCATTTAAGTTAAAGTTTTGTATGTTAGTTTTATGATTTTTATTATTTTTTAGGCTTTTACATGCTTAAGTAATTTTTCCGCTTGTATTCAGCTAGGAAGAGGGTTCGCTTGGGGACCAACAATGGTTCTTGAGTGTCGGCCAAGTCCACGGTGTAGACTCGGATTGTGACAAACTTAGTATCAGAGCACAGAGTTCAAGTGTCCTAGGGTGTGTATGAAGTCGTGTCAAGTAGGATCTTATTTATGGTTGTGAGGGCCCTACTTCTTTAGAGGAATGACCTATGAAAATTTTCTCTTCTTTTATACTCTTACACGTGCAATAGAGCTATGTCATAGAGATTTTATTCTAACTCGTGCGGTCTAAGATTCATTCATTACCCATCATACTAGAGGTAGTTGAAAAGTAAAGTGTAAAGATCCTTATGGATGAGTTGTTCTTAGCAA
This sequence comes from Solanum sitiens, assembly GCA_016801875.1. NCBI lineage: Eukaryota > Viridiplantae > Streptophyta > Magnoliopsida > Solanales > Solanaceae > Solanum > Solanum sitiens. The sequence goes on along the minus strand of JABWTJ010000737.1, from coordinate 458,775 downwards.
GAGTCTTGAGAAAATCATGAGACTTTAGAAGGGCTTGAGAGAAGCCCAAGAGTAAGTTAAGCGTTAAGTTTCAGAGTAATGCCTTCATTTGAATCATACATTCGAGCTAAAAGTGAGTTGTACACTCTTGTTTAAGCCCTATTTAAGCTGAGATCCTTATGAGGAAGTATGTATAGATCTTGGATAGTATTTTTATTCCAAAATGATAGTATGAATGAGGAGATCATGAGCAACTGTAGTGAAAGAGCAGAGTTAGAGGGAAGTATGTAGAGGTTTAATAATTTAAGTAAGGGAGATGGTGCTTGAAAAGATATGTTATTATAGGCATGCACTTAGTAAGATAAAAATGAAAAGTTTCCCTCATGGGTAGACTAAGAAGTGGAGAGTTGTGAAGAGCTCAGGACAGGAGGTAGAGTAAGTGTTGCAAGTCAATATTATTTAGTGTATCCCTTAGCTAGAAAGGGGTTATGATGATGTGTCATTACGTTAGTAATGATCATGTGTATGTGTTGAATATATAGAAGGTCAAGAGTATTCTTAAAGTGATAGATCTAATCTAGGCTTATGAACTTTAAAAGGAGAACCTCATGGTATTCAGAGGATGATAGAGTTATTTGAGAGATAATGTGCAATAAGTGAGTAAGTAGTACATAAGTTGTGAAATGGACTGTGATGGTAATTCGAGTATGCAGACTGAGAGGTAAGGATTGACTAATTGTAATGAGGTCCTAGTGGACAACTGTTTCTAAAGTTCCATAGTAGTATTGAGGTATAGTATAATAAGCGAGCAATCATATTGATATTCGGGTTTAGTAATAAATATTAAGCTTGAATTTGAGATGATTATCATGATCAAAAGAATGACAACATGAGGGTGATGATGTTAATCTTGATATTTTATATGGTAGAGTTGACATATAATAGGTGAGGAATTGACATGGTTGTTGCAATGAATGCGAGTAGTAGAGACCCTAACCTTTAGATAGGTCATGAAGTGTGGCTAAGTCACAACTGTAAAAAGAGTATTAAGAGAATGTAGACTAGTTAGAGATGTTTGAATATGTCCATATATTTCAAGTGTTAGCTTTAGACCTAAGGGGGAGATGATATGATTAGAAATCAAGTAAGTGTTTGAGTAAGATATCTTCTTTCAAAAATAACAATTGTTCTTCCCATTATTTTTCTCAATTCTTTTTCAGGCTTGTACACATATGAACTTTTATTTTAAGCAATCTAAGAGAATTTAAAGATAATCTTCATTTCATCTTGGATCTTTATTTAAACCATCTTCTTGAAATCTAAGTTTTATCACTCTGAATATGAAATCTTATGTGAACTTGAAACTTTAGACATATCATGGTACTACATAATTAATTGATTTTCCTTAAGTAACATATTGATCTTTATCTTCTCGTTTTGTGTCTTGATTTGGGTAAGTTATTTTCTTCCATATGTATCTTCTCTTGAAAGGCCTTCTCATAATATCTTCCTTTCTATATTTTTTTAGATCTTCACCAACTTCTCCTTCGTTAAATATATCTTCACCAATTTCTCCTTCGTTAAATATATCTTCACCAAAACAAATTTACAAGTAAATGCTCTTTTATTAAATTAAGTCAAATTGCCATTATCAAAATTAGTATGCAAAACCTTAGACCTAATACTTTATTAAATATAATCAAAAACACTGTTTTTGATTATAGTCATTCAAGGGAAATTCTTTTCTCAAACAAGAACTTCCTTCACTTGGTAAGAATTCCTCTCTATCTCTGCATTATTTTATTAGATACACATTTCCCTATCAAGGTTTGGTACTGACTAGTAGAGCTGTCAATACGAGTCAGTCCATCCTATTCTGGGTAACCTTTACATGCTTTAAAACTTTACGGGTCATGTCGGGCTGGTCCATTATCTTTGCGGAAGAAAATAGTCAATCCAACCACAACTACATGGGTTAAGGACGTGTCGGCTAGCCCACTTTTAAAAATAATATATTTTACTTATAATTTAAATTTTAATTTTAAAATGTTAACATACATGTCGACAAGATATTATTACATGTTAGTACGTCTTGTTAACCAACTCTCACATTCACAAATTAAATGATTTTAGTAATGTCTTCAAGTAATGTTTTAATTGTATGACTTTAATCTGAAATTATTGTCATTTTTTAAAGATCATATGCATAACAACAACAACAACAACAACATGCTAGTGAAACTTCACTCAGTAAGGTCTATGGAGGGTAGAGTGTACGTAGACCTTATCACTACCTCATGGAGGTAGATAGGTTATTTTCAAAATATCCTCGCTCAAGAACATCAAACCCAAGTAAAAAAGAAGAAGAAAACAATGAAGAATTATACAAAAAATATAATTTTTATATTTGAAGTTTGTGATATTTATATGCATAGTAAGTTTAGATTCCTCTTGTTAGTTTTAGTATTCTATTTTACTTTAATTTATAATTAATTTTTGGGCAAAGAACAAAAATCACATACTTTTAAGGTAAAATTACCAGTTGTACCTTATAAGTTTATAATTACAGAAATTCCTCAAACTAATACAATAATATAAGCGCTAATACATTAATCTGATGAGCGAGATACATTAATCGTTAAGTAAGATACATTATATTTTATACATGATACACTAATCTGATGTACATTTTATACATGATACACTAATCTGATGTGTGAGATACATTAATCTGATGAACGAGATACATTAATCTGATGTGCAAAATGAGGGATTTTTAAAACTAATAGGGATAATGGTAATAAGAGAACTTAAATGTGAGATTTTTGTCATTTTCCTTAATTTTTTATTTGGCCCACGAGCTAGCCCAACTCATATTGTTTAAGCCCCACAGGATAATGGGCTTAATCAGGTTGGACTAAAGATCCCTATTTTTAAATACTCCAATCTTATTAAAGACGAGTTGAGCCAGACTCTAATTGACAGGTCTATTCACAATTGACGTTTACATTATTTTTCAAGGATTCAACTCAGGTTAGTCATGAACCTTTTTTTCATAGATTATTTTTTTATTGGTTTTATCTTTGTTACTCATGTAATAGATAGATTCAACTTTTGTTCAGTATGAGCTTATCAATTTCTAATTGATTTTTCCTTTGCTACTTAAGTGATAAATTTGATTCAGGTTAGATTTGAGATCTGCTTGATAAATAAGGTTAGGTTTGAGTTTATTGATTTTCCCTTTCTGCTCAAATGGAAGGTTCGAATTAGGTTAGGTTTGGGTTTCTCTGAATAAATCTTTTTTAATTGATTTACATTTTAGTGCTCAAGTGACAGATTCAACTTTGTTTGAAGTCTTTTCTTGATAGATCAAATTTTTAGTTGATTTTTCCTTTGTTTCTCAAGTGATAGATTCAACATGGGGTTGATCTTCTCTTAATAAATTAAAACAATATCGATAGATCAAGAATATTTTTTTTTGATATATTAAGAGAAGGTCAAACTTAACCTAAGTTCACCCTATATTTTTTTCTCGATAGGATTTGAACCTTGGTATCCATGCCTGTAGGTGTAAATCAGTCAATCACTTAGTGTATTTCTTCTTGCTAGCAACATTATTTATATTCTTGTTCAATGAAACCTATTGAGTGAGCTCTAAAAGATCTTTCGTTCCAAAAAAAATAAAAATTAGTGATGTAGCTTTACTCTAATCTTTATTATTTTCTAATTTCTCATCAATTAAGTCAGATTAATTATCCTAATTAGATTTACAAAAATTATGAAACATGAGAACCCTAACCTTTAACCTTAGAAAGATCATTTGTGTTCAACTCTTTTTCCCCTAGAAGTAGGGAAAGTAAGAGAAGAATGAATAAAGACACCAATGGAGCGGTAAGGAGAACAATGTGTTTTTAATCTACCTCTTTATGTATGAAATTACAGACATATATAGTGAATGGACGAGCCCCTTCAACTTTGAATCATCTTCCTTATAAAGATACGTGATTCATTTTCGATACTCACCACTCAAAAGAACCAAAAAAGAAAAAAAGATGGATATATCCATTTCAAAGAGTAGAATCTAAAGCTTGGCTCATAGGAGATCTAAATTACAAAGTACGCACACTTACAAGAGTAGATCATAACTGGATAAAAATATACATAATACATTTCCATTTCCACTTACAAGATGTAGGTTGGTCCAAACTCATACATATTATGTCACTTGCTCTATCTATTGTCTTCATAGTTCTATGTATCCATGGTTTCTCTTGCAGCTCTTCGTGTTATTGACACCGACTTATCTAATCAAATCCAAAAGTAATCTATAGAACAAATTAATATTGGAAGTTGGAAATAACCATCAAAGTGCATGCAGGCAACACGGAGGACACAAAATTTCTCTAATGGTCCATCACATGTCCTCATAAGAAATCTCAGCTTTCCCGTCAACTATGTCTGCAGCTAAGGTAATTGTCAGTTCTTTGGCATATATGTTTTAAAAATAATTCGTCCATATATTTGGACTGTTAAATAGAAATATTTTGAATAACCTTAATATAAGAGTTTATATTTTTGAAGATGTCGCAGCTTGCTTCAAGCGTATCAACAACGAATGCTGAAATACGAAAGTCCATTATAGTGGACAATATCAAAGAGCATAAGAAGAAAAAGAGGAGCAAGAATAGAAAAGCATGCGAGAAAAGGAAAGATACTGGTCCCGAAGAAAGAGAGTCTTCAACCAAAAAAAACAATGCTTTGGACGAAAAACAGAAGGAACTTTCCTCTTTCTGGTTTAAACTTGTACCACAGGGAGGAAAGTAAGTACCAGCCACATCACTCAGAAATTTCTTGTCTCACTGATCTGACACAACTTTATTTGTTCTTTACTATTGGCAGGAAGGGACTTAGATTGCCTCCCCTTGACAGACCTAATATCCATCTCAAGTAAGATTTCCACACACAACATTGATTTAAACTCATGCTCATCACCACATAAAATGAAATAAGTGATTTTGCATCATTTGTAGGGATAGTAGCGCCACTGTAACTTTAATCCAAAAGTTCATTGCACAGAAGCTAAATTTGAATGAGCATAATGAGGTAATGATTTTATAAGCTAATTATGCATTTCTTTGAACTAGTTAGTTATATAATTCAAGAATAAGGCATACATATACTAATGCTTACTTAACATAGACAAAGGAACCTATGTTGAAATAGTTGATGATCTCGAATTAGAAAGACGAAACAAACATAAATAGGATAGTGAAACAGATTCTTGTTATATACTACATGAAGATATGTTGAAAATATTGCCACAGTACTGGTTTGCCATTGAATCATCTTTATATCATTTTGTGCAGGTTGATGTTGTTTGCTGCGGTGAAAAGCTGAATGGAGATATGACGCTCAAGGACATTCAACTTAGATGGAAGTCACACCTTCCCAATTCTGGAGAGGGAAAGGTAAAATGGGAGTTGGAGCAGGCTATGACTCAACTAGGATACATCAGAAGCAAGAAGCTTCAAACTCCACCCAAAAAATAAGAAGTGTGACTACTAGCATCATGGCATAAAAGAAGTGAACGTCCTTTACCACAACAGACTTAATGACTAATCGGTTGATAATTGTACTTGCATAATAATAGCTTCAGAGCTATTAGTACCTTAATTCTATGATTTATTATCAGCTAACAATCTATGCTTTCGTCTTGTATTTCCTAGTTTCCTACCAAATATTATGTTATGGACTTCTAATTTGTATTACTCTAAAGGGAAATGAAAGTGAGACTATTTGATACCATTTTACCTATCAGATTTCATTATAAGATTTAATCAATTATTTAGTTCGAACAAGCCTTTAATCACGAAGATCGTGAACAAAGTCTTAGTATCATTAAGATGTATTCATTTGTGAATAATATTCACTATCACACTGACCAACCACCATCAATAACCACCTATGTCATCACAACTACATGAACCATCTTCTTGAAATTTAACTTTTATCACTCTAAATATGAAATCTTTTGTGAACTTGAGACTTCAGACACATCTTGGTACTACATAATTCTTTGATTTCCCTTTTGTAGAATGCAAGCTATTGATTGCATTTCACCAAATAGAATCTAACACTGTATTAAAGAGAGTGATCTGACCTCCATTAAGCCAAATAAGCAAAGGCTTAGAAAGTGGTTCATCAATAGCTTCAGTAATCCTGTAAATAAAATAGAGCTCTTCCAGCAAATTGATTGACAGTGACATACCCTGAGTACTGATGGAACGAAACTTTGGGTTGTCCAGGCAACGATATTATTCTATCAGCGTCTTCTTCATCCTCATGTTTGTTTAAATTTACAGCACTCACACATACGATTGTTGCTAAAAGCAAAAGCAAAGCTAATATTCGTTTGGCCATATTATTGTTTTTGTACTTGGCCGGGGAAATAGAAAGAAAGAAAGAAGAAAATAGAGGTTGCTAGTTGTGTGTGAATAGTAATGAGGAGATTATATAGGTCATGAAGGGCGGGAGTGTAACTATTGCATGAGTTAATGATATAGACGTGTTCGTCATTTAAAATTCTTGCTTTTGATATTCAAAAAAATAGGTTTGTCCTGAGTAAAACTCTCTTACACCACCCCGATTATGAGTTTCTCACAACGAACCACCTACCCACTGCCATATTTTTACTGTGGTGACTTGCTTTTCATAATGAAATGATGTAAATTAATGGGAAAAGGAGATTATAAGATGTGGAATCGTGATAAAATTTCATGTAGCCAACTAACTGACAAAAATTTTCTCTCTACATTAATTATCTACAATCCTTTTGAGCAAAAAATTCCACTTTCCAAAGCTTAAAAGTCTGTAATCTTACAGAACAATTCATCAATCAATGAAACCATTTAAGATTCCATATCACCCACTAAAAAGAAAAGAAATTACGTTGATATGACATCATAGTAGCTTTAAGATTGCTTACTATTGATGTGCATATTCCCAATTTATTTATGAACATAATTAAGAACTCATTTCTGAAGCTAAGGAAAAATCTTATCATGTCAACAAAAAATTCTAATTTTCTGTTGCTTGTGATGATTGAGATGTTGGTGTCATTTGAGCCAAGATACTAGCATATTGTACAACAGTTTGTTGTGAAGTGTACTTGATCAGAGATGCCAAACTTTGAAAAAATTGGTTCAACATGCACAAAATGACCTGGTAATGATCTTTTTCCAAGAGTTTCCTTCCATATCTTGAAATATTCACTCATGATCAGATGTGATGTCCCATGAGGAAATCGGAAGATATTCCATCTACAAAATAAACAAACATCTTATGAGGCAAACATGCTCATAATCGAAACTACTTAAAATTTGTTAATATGACTATCATTTCGTATTAAGAAAAGGACAATAATTGAATCCCTCTCCATGCAGAGTAAAAAAAAACATAATATTACAACATAGCTATGTTCTAAAAAAAAGTTATAACCACATAAAAAACTTCAACTGAGAATAAATCTCTAAAAGTATTTGCATACCTCCATAACTATTTCCCTGAAGTTCTCAAAATTTATTGAAATAGTTATGCCTACTCAAAGCCAGAATTCACCAATTCGATAATGAAACCCATATATCAGACAAATATTTGAATGAGTATTTATGAAGACAAAATTCTTGATGGTGCTATATAAGTATATCACCCACTTACAGTAAGAACAATAATTTGCAGATCTAAATAATACAAACCTTACAATTAACTGCAACCTTCATTATGTAAGATAGTAAGTTCTCCATTATCGTCTGCATTGATGACTGTGCTTCTACAACTAGTCATTTCCTATTAAGTGTCATGTAAAATTTGTTGGGTTGTTCTTGAAGTGAACCCCCCCCCCCCCAACCAAAAAAAAAATTTCGAAAATTACAATGCATTTACTTTTTCTAGTAAAAGAAAAAATAAATCAATCAACAATCAAATCTCGTACATGGCCACAAATGTATTCTAAAAAATGTCACTACCTAGACCTCGTGATTTACACCCACACTAGCACTCCGATGGGAGACCCACTATTACAACCCAAACCAAGCAACTAAAGCCATAACTAAGGCAATTAGGTCAAATACTAAGGAAAGAAAATAGAGTTTCCATAAATTCTAACAAAAGTCTAACAAATATAACTATAAATGCGGAAGAAAAACCTAAAATCCGAAAGTCAATGTACCAAAACATCTAAACAATGAACCAAGTATAAGCAAGAAGGGACACAACTCGAAACTAATGAACTAATCAACTAACTATAACAAATATCTAAGTCCAGAAATAGTACATAGACGAAAGAGAATTCCATAGCAAAACGAAAGAATGGTCTCACCCTTGAATTCGAAGCGACGATCATTGATCTTCTAAGAGAGGTCTGTCAATAATCGCGTGAAGATGTCCCATACTCAACGAAAATAAGAGCAAGTGTAGAATTAGTATACAACTACAATGTACTGGTAGGATCGAACGGCTATCCCACTAGTGCAACATAAGCAAGTCAAGACAACATTATAATCATATGCATATATATCAACACATACAATATCATCAACATTTAGGAACAACTTCACATTTTATATCACATCATTGGTCCTCTAATGGAACCCAAACTGAAATAGTTATCATGTGAAACCTAGAAACCGATCCATATTTATCCCGGAACGTGGAAAGCGATCCAATATTTATATCGAAATATTACAATTGATCCAATAGTTATGCCTGAATGTGGCAACCGATCACATATCTAGTTATGACAGAACGTGACAACTGATTCATTCAACACACCACAATCACAATCACAAGTATATCTTTAAGATTATACATATAAGTCATGATTTCATGGAAATCATCATTCATCTATCTCATTTACAACAAGTGTGATCAACATTGCAACATTCATGTACATACAAGTATCATAATAAAGCAAGAACAAACATATATCACACAATCATAGAATCACAACCATCACCTACCTCGAAACAAGCTTGAAACGCTAATAAACTTGATCCTCCCCTTTCCGAATTCATTCCACTTTTTATTGGATTAAAACAATCATAATAACACGGGAATCAACAATCAATCGATAATTATCAAAAATTATAACAATCCTGTGAACTCTAAACTAATCTCATAATCCCAATTATCCAAATTAGGATTGTTACCACAATAGAATCTATAAAAATAACCCTTCTCCATTAATATTAACCTATTCTATTACGTTCTACGGGTCAAAAAATGGATTCGAGAAGTGAAAAGATTACCTTTATCCTTAAGAATGGTGAAAAAACGTAGGAGTACCCTGGGGTTCCTACCTTAGATCTAAAAGTAGAAAAGTGCACAATGAGGTCGTTTAGGGGTTTATTAACGACCTTAAGTCGCGTCAGGACCGCCACATCGATACCCACCCTGGTACAGCGGCCTTCCTAGAGCAGTGAAACACATCGCGAAAGCGGTAATCTTGAACCAATATGATATTTAAAAGAATTCCAAAACTCTATTTCACAACACACCTCTAACCATGACGATAAAAAAATACCTTTTACTGCAAGATCGATTCCTGGAGTTCGGCTCACCTGAATTCAGTTCCGTAAAGTCATACGGGTTCGGTAATGAGTTATTTACTACTAATGTCATCAAAATTAAAAAAAAAAACTCTGTAATACCCCATAAAATTTTTGAATTAAGACTCGAACTTTCCTTTGTAGTGAGTGAGATTTTTACCAAGGAAATTGAAAATTTCTTAAGTATTATGGTCAGGTCACTAGATGTAACACCTTGAATTCTAACAGAACTAAATTTATTATACCAAAAATCTGAAATTTTGAGAGATAAGCTAAGTATCAATTTTGGGTCAATTTCAAATGATCATAACTCTAGCACACATAATGGTTTAGGTGTTACTCAAGATACCTTAGGAATTATCTTTGTATTATCTTTCCAACGCTGCCAAGTTTTCTAAGTTCCAAATTCGGATGACTGAGATATGCCCTTCTGAAGTTAGGTTGTCCAGTTAAAGAAAATTACCCAAAAATAGTAATGGGTATTTTGGTCTTTTCCCTATCCAATTAGATTTAATTTTTCTTTAGTAAGTTTTTAAGGATCTATCTTATTGGGTTCAGTTTTAGAGTCCTAATATACTCCTAGGGTTTTAGTTGAGAGTTAAATGAGAGAAAAGAAGAGAAAAGAGAAGAAAAGAGAAGATGATCAAGCGTTCGTCGAGATTCTTGCATCTTGTTGCGGAACTTCACCATGGGTTTAGTCCCTACGAGGTATTTTAGCTTTCATAGTATTGTGTTTTTTCACTCACACTCCAAACATTGATACTTCTGAGGGGCTAGAGAGAAGCCCAAGAGTAAGTTAAGCATTAAGTTTCAGAGTAATGCCATCCTATGAATCGTGCATTTGAGCTAAAAGTGAGTTGTACACTCTTGTCTAAGACCTGTTTCAATTGACATCCTTATGAGGAAGTATGTCAAGATTTTAGGTAGTATTTTCATCCCAAAATTATAGTATGAATGACGAGATCATGAGCAGCAGTAGTGAAAGAGCCAGAGTTAGAGGGAAATATTTAGAGGTTTATTAATTTAAGTAAAGGAGGTGGTGTTCGACAAGCTATGTTATTATAGCATGCACCTAATAAGATAATAATAAAGAGTTTTACTTATGGGTATACTATAGGTGAAGATTTATGAAGGTCTCAGGATAGGAGGTAGAGTAAGTGTTGCAAGTCAATATCAGTTAGAGTATCCCTTAGCTAGAAACGGATGATGATGATGTGTCATTATGTTACTGATGACCATGTGTAAGTGGTGAATAATAGAAGGGCAAGATATTCATAAAATGATAGATCTAATCTAGGCTTATGAATTTTAAGTGGAGAATCTCATGGTATTCAAAGGATGATCGAGTTATTTGAGAGATAATATGCAGTAAGTGAGTAAGTAGTACTTAAGTTGTGAAGTGGAATGTGATGGTAATTGGAGTATGCATACTGAGAGGTAAGGATTGACTAATTGTCATGAGGTCCTAGTGGACAATTATCTCTATATTGGCATAGTAGTATTGAGGTATAGTATACTAAGAGACCAATCAATTGATATTGGTGTTTAGTAATAAAAATTAAGCTTGAATTTGAGATGAGTGTCATGATCAAAATAATGACAACATGATGGTGATGATGTTAGTCTTGAGATTTTATATAGTAGAGTTGACACATAATAGGTGTGGAATTGAGATGGTTGTTGCAATGAATGCGAGTAGTAGATACCGTAACCTTTGGATAAAAGTCGTGAAGTGTGGCTAAGTCAGACGAGCAAAAAGAACATAAAAAGAATGTAGACCAGTTAGAGATGTTTGAATATGTCCACAGATTTCAAGTGTTAGCTTTAGACCCAAGGGGTAGATGATAAGATGAGAAATCAAGTCAAGTGTTTAAGTAAGATATCTTCTTTCAAAAATAAGAATTGTTCTTCCCATTATGTTTCTCAATTCTTTTTGAGGATTTTACGCATATGAACTTTTATTTTATGCAATCTAAGAGAATTTAAATAAAATCTTCATTCCATCTTGGATCTTGATTTGAAGCATCTTCTTGAAATCTAAGTTTTATCACTCTGAATATGAAATCTTATGTGAACTTGAGGCTTCAGACATATCTTGGTACTACATAATTATTTGATCTTCCTTAAGTGACATATTGATCTTGATCTTCTCCTTTTGTATCTTGATTTGGGTAAGTGATTTTCTTCCATATGTATCTTCTCTTGAAATTCCATCTCATAATATCTTCCTTTCTATATTTGTTTAGATCTTCACCAAATTCTTCTTCATTTAATATTTCTTCACCAGCAAATTTAAAAGCAAATGTTCTTTTATTCAATTAAGTCAATTTGTTTTTATCAAAATTAGTATATGAAACCTTAGGCCTAATACTTTCTCAAATATAAACTAATTACACGCCCCCCCCCCTCCCCTACACCATTTTTGCCTAGTCTTTCAAGAGAAATTCTTTTCTTGAAAAAGAACTATCTTCACTTGGTAATAATTGCCCCCCCCCCCTTCTCTCTTTCTCTCTGCATGATTTTTACATGCTTTAAAACTTTACGGGTTTATTGATTAAATCACCCATATTAGAGTCAAAATAAGGAAATTATGATTTGCATGGTTTCATAGGAATTTTGATCTAAAATCATCAAATTAACATCAATTTAATCATAATCATTGATTCAAATTGTTTTATGCAAGAACCTATGGCTAGAATTCAACGTAGAAGATTTCATGTTTTGAAAGTTTTAGAAAAAGCCTTTGAAGTTTGAATCCTTGAAGAAAGAGAATTTAAGGATGAAACACCATACCTTGATTGATAAAAAGCCACGAAAATGATGAATATTGATGGAGAAATCAAGCTCCAAGCTCCCACCTTGCTTCAAGCTTTAATGGAGTTCTAGAGGATTCTATTTGGGGTCTTGTGTTTTGATTTTGAAAAATCAACTTAACTTTGGGTTCTACATTTATAAAACCACTTAAAATACCCAAAAATACCTTAAGTAACCGCCCATTTTATTTTTAGAAATCTAGGTGAATAACCCAAATAGCCCTTGGCTTGGCCGAGACACCTGCAGAAATTTGCAGGTGTCAAACGACGGAGACATCGACGGTCCGTAGACCAAACGACGGCCCGTGCTGGTACCTCGTCATTTTGGTAAGATAACTCTCTTTGAGGCTTAATCTCACACGCCTAAGTGTGGAGCAACAGCCCCCATCAACGGGGCGTCGACTTGACCACGAGGCGTCGTTTGGCAGTCGTAGGTGGAGACTGCCTTGGGCAGTTTTGACCCAAAGTTTGGATCCTCCTCAAGGACCCTTAGGGTGGTCCTTGGGGATTCGCGCCAGGACGTTTCAACCTTAAACACATCCTTCTAGTTGTTAGGAACCTCTCACATCAATTTGAACTCAAACGAACACGTAAAACATACAAAGGCACTCTAGAACGCAAGGCTATCTTTCGAACGTCTTGGACGTTCGACCTCCAAACTTAACACACCTCCTCTTAACACTATAATTATCCATATTAAGACCTTATAGACTCATGACACACATGTTAGCCTCTAGTTCACCTAGTTCGTTTTAGGGACGTTACAAAAAGCAACCCAAAAACTATATACAATAGATACCCTCTCAAAACCTGAAAGTCACGAGTACAAAGTTGTCTAACAATATAAATATAATTCCCAAAAGTGGACCAAAACAATTCGTCGCAAAGGTAAAACCCAAGCTAACATAAATAAAGAAGGAGACAGGATGATCCAGGACGTCAAGTGTTCATCCTCATCTTCTGTCACATCCGGGAGCACCCCTAGAAGTAACATGGCGTACTTGACCTCTCGGAGGTCTTATACAAGACCATAGTCATCATTCATCGCATTGTCATATGTAAATTTAGCGAAAAATTTAAAACTTTCGTAGCACATCATATGCTAGAACATCACTTCATTTATATAAGAAATATCATAATACATAGTTAAAGACTCTAGTCTCTTTTTCCATCCTAGACTCAACATCATTGGAGTACAATAGGGACACGACCCTTACAACATAATTCATAAGTACAATATTAAATTGACTTTACAGTAAACTAGACATTAGGACATCCTTGGACTTAAGGATTCCTTTCCTTGAGCTTGGGAAACACATATCAAGCTCCTCATCATTTAACGACATCCTTTAAGGATCCATAACCTACACTTTCTGTAAAAAGTAGAGAAGAATGGAGTTAGTACAAGAATGCACTAAGTATGGCAATCATGCATTTAAAAGGGACATTTTACTTGAAATCGTGCATTATGCCTTTTTGTGAAAATCCCATAAAACTTCGATACAATAGCATTTATATCATTCACATACTTCATATAGACATATTCAATGATAATACATCACATAAAATCATACATTGCATTTAAGGCATTTAAGGACCATTTTACAGTAAACTTCCCACACTTTACAGTAAGCCTTTTTTTCTTAACAGTGGACTTCTTTGCTTTAAGCCTATAGCCTCCCAAGTAACCCTCTAGTGATACTTGGTGCAATTCATCACCTTAGGGCCACAAAGAATCCATACATACAAACTTCATTAGCCAACACATTCCATCATAGACGTATAGCACACCACAAGACACATTCAAGTCAAAACCATAAGGGCATTACAGTGAACTCTAGTCACTATGCACATATACCAACTTTACTTCACATAGAACATTATAAGACTTTACTCAAAATCCCATTCTAATCCTACTAGTGCAATGTACATGTGAAGCCCCATAACCTCACACATACTTAGTAAACCTATCATGAGACCACAAGCCTTAACATCCAATTCATACATTAACATGTCAACATAGATAACTTCATTCATGTCAAGCAAGACCTTCATCATAGTCATTAATACCAACATTATGCATATAATAACAAGGCCACATCATATAGACTCATACCATGAACATCTTCATAACAAGTAGTCAAATACTACCATGCCATGTATAATGACATAACCATATTCATACACATTAGAACCCCTTTTTTAGAACATCCTAAAGAGCTACTTGTGCAATGTATAGGTAAGTTCATTACTCTCACCTATCCTAAGTAACCTCTCATAGGTCATCCTAGTTAGGGTCATTTACTTCCATTGTCCATTTTACTTTAGGGAAACTATAGCCTTAACCGACACTAAGACCATGGGTGCTAAACATGTAATTTGGTGTTGTAGAGCCTTACACCAATGAAAGGTGTCCTTACTTAGCCAAGATAGAACATTAACACATGCTAGCATACTAAGTGAATTCACTTTCTAGATCCTATGTGGCAAGCATAGTTTATGGAACTAAGAGATATACATAACCCTCTACATGCTCATTTGCATTGGAGACTCATCTCATAAGAAATCATGGGTAAACCTTCCTCAAGGGAAGTCAACACCTCATGGGGAACCATAGGTGAATTTTCCTCTAAGAGAAGTCAACACCATATGAGAACCAATGGTGAATATTTCTCCAAGGGAAGCCAACACCTCTCATTGTCAAGTTCACTCGGTGCTAAGCTATGTTCCCTTTATTGAAAAGTCTTTATTACATTATTTCATAAAACATAGGCTTAGGATATTGACTCCTCATATGCTTAGCTAATAGAATATTCAAGCACCTACCTAGTTTTAGGGTACTCTTGAGAACATCTTTCAAGTGCCCCTCTATTTACTAGATCATCATACATGTGTGTGTATACATATATGTGAGAAATCCTTTCACATAACACATTAAGGCCACATGTATTCATACTTCATTTCATTCATGCATAGGTGTACAAGTGTAACTATATGATAAATCCTTTCATATAAACATATTTAGACACTAGTTATAATCATACTTCATCATGCCATATACTTTACATTATAGCATATAAGACATGTTCACCACATACTCATGCATTCATATTCGTGTACTTAGAAGACCAACCTAGGAACTATCCTATCAAGGTACACATGTGCAATGCATAGACAAGGTACCATACCCTTGCCCATACTAGTACACCTATCAAGTCATCCTAGTGAATGATACATCACATAACATCATAGAATGGATAGCATAACATAAGACTCATTTATTCAAGACTTACAACATCCTTATAGTAAGATCTAGTCTTTATGCACCTATATTAACTTTACTTTACATAGATCATTATACGACCTCATCATAGCAGCACATAACATAGTCATTCACATGCTCATAACATTGGCAATACAACCTAGATCATAGCTAGAATAGGGAACTAGACATAGGCTTCACATTTGGTGATCATCACCACCACACATTCATATCGCAATTGGCTTTAAGGCCATGATCACATTACATATATATTGTCAATAAAGTAAAAACCATCACCATAAGTGGACCATACCACACAATGCCATAGAAGGCTTCATCAACTATCAATACTATAAGAAAGTAGAGAGGAAGAGTCATTCTTACCAATTCATCAACCTTTGATCATCATTGATCAATACACATTTTCATCAACAATTCATATATAGGGCAGTATCTAAATGTACTTTAATCATAAAATAAACCATGTATAAGCCACTACAAGATCATGCTACTAACAAGTACACTACATCAACAATACACTAGAGAGTAGAGAGACATAAAACACTTACTAGTATTCCTTTATTTGATCATCATAATCAACATTCATAATATGTCAACAATACCAATATAGGGCAGTAGCTAAGGACATAATAACCAAGTCTAAATCATCCTTCACCTACCCTAGAACTTAGATCACATTATGTACATAGCATTGTAAATCTATAGGCTAAGAGAATGTAAATCAATCCTTACCAACACTCCTTTGTTTTGATCATTAAGGATTCATACCCACAATTCATCAATAACATACAAGTAAGGCATTAGATACAATTATCCCTACACCAACAAATCCCACATTCATGCATTATAGAGTCAATGTTACATTGAATGCCATATATTAACAAAATATAGGAAGCAATCAAGTCTTCAAGAATCAATCCATATTGATCCAATATCACATAATTCACCATCCCATTACAATGTAGGCAGTAGGTATAAGCAATTAAACATACTAGAATCATATTTCGATCAACATCAATTCAAGATCACAAAGCCCATACTTAGGCTAAAACGATAGTTTGAAGGGAGCATGGGTTTATCATGCAATTGGATTGAAATTCACTTCCAAATCAATACATTATCATCAATTCAACATGAGAAAGTCATTGAAAATGTTTTGAGAAAGAACTCATCGCTAGATTGAAGAATACACAATTTGATCATGAAACTTCTTTGAAAACTTTGAAAGGAACTCTCTAGATGGAAGATTAACTAGAGATGAAGGATCACCATACCTTAATGTAGAAGAAAAACTCTAAAAATTGGTGAAGAACCCATATAAATCCAAGCTCCAAGTTGTTCTTGAGCTTCACCTTCAATGAAGGTTCTAGAGAGAGTTTGGTTTGGGAGGGAAGTCTAATTTTTGTGAATTGAATTGGGAATGGGGTTGTCATGTTTTTTATCACTTAAATACACCCAAAAATAACCAAATAAACAAACTAGGGTCAGCTTAGCACGTGGGGGTGAGCGTGCAAGCAGTGAAGTTGCAAGTTGCATCTACAGGCACAGTCGACGGGGCGTCGTCTGGTCGACGAGCCATCCTGTTGCTCCGTCGTTTGCGACTGCAAATGTTTCCTAGAAGGCTAAGCTCACACGTGTAAGTGTTGAGCTATGCCTTCCATCGACGGGGCGTCGATTGAAGGATGGGACGTCAGTTGGAGTTCATCGATGGTAGTGTCTCGACAGCCTTTGGGTCCTCCTTAAGGGCTTCTTGCGGGGCCCTTGGGAGTCGTACCCGGATATTTCCAACATAAGTATATACCTTAAAATTTCAAGGACCTTCCACATCATTTTCACCCAAAACGAACACGTAAAACACATCCAAACATGCAAGGCACACTCAAGACATACATGCACGTCTTAAGGGCTAACTTTTGGACGTTCTTGGACGTTTGACCTCCAAACTTCATGAAACTTAATATACTGCCTATAAACATCATTATTACTCATATAAGGACCTCATAAGATCATAACATACAAATATAAGCACGTATAGACACATGAGGCACATAGGTGACTAGTCGTCGAACGTCTTAGTCGTCCCTTGACGTTTGACTTCCAAATCACCTCAATCTTTAGACACTGCCTCAATACCACATTATAAACCATTTTAGGACCTTAGACCCTTAGTATAAACATCTTAGGCTCTAGACACCATAACTCATTTTGGGGTCTTACATCTTCAATATCCACAAGCTGCAAAAAATGGTACGAACAATCACCATTGGTGGTAGGTACGCATCACGTCAAGAAATAGAGTGTAGCATAAGTACTAAAACAAGGTACTCAGTTAGCATCATAGGCTGACTGACCAAGAAAGACAAAAACAATCTGAAAAGTTAAATCTAAACACAAGTAGAGGTCAAAGCGGATATGAAAAGAAGGCACATGAGTATACCGAAAATAAATCAAAGTACAACTAAGCTAAACCTAACTAGACTCCATAAGCCCAGAAGGTACACTCGTGCGCAAGTTTAAATAAAAGCATAAAGGACTCCCATAAGCTCGACAATCTCATAGAATAGCTAAGTATACAAGGAAAAAGAGCAACCCAGATCCGAATCCAAAAACATCACTCAGGCTCCCATCCAAGTAACCAAGAACCAATCAACTCCTATCCCATATAGTAAGAATGAAAATCAATCTGGGCCACCCAGTCAGATATCAACTTCTAGGGGCGTGATCCACCCAGATAGCATGAGTCATACTAGGGTGTGTCAACTCCGTAGAGGATACTAGATATCCCAGTCACCCGCCCATCTAGTCCACTCCCAGGGGCATCGACCGCGCAGCTAAAAAGAGTACCCAAGGCGTATCAATTTCAAATATGGTCGTGGGTAAGCTCCTAGTTATCATGGATCGACGTCTACTCTCAAGTGTATCACAAAAGTCTCTAAGCTAGAATCAATCCAATCAAGAAAGAACACAATCTCTAGTAATACATCGGATTTGCAAAAATATGGAAAGGGGATAGAATGGCTAATAAGTTGCGCAAATACCTAACTTAAGGGTCATACTATCAAATCCAAGTTTGATATTCCAATCTACAAGGCCCTAGTCCATCCGAATGATGTCGAAGACATACTAAAGCCACAAGGTTCAAAAGTCTAAGGCAACACTAGCCTATCCTAGACTATGGGTGTGTTTGGTATGAAGAAAAATGTTTTCCAATTTTCTCAGTTGGGTCAAATGTTTTGGAAAATATTTTCCAAATCAACTCATTTACCTCAAATTTAAGGAAAATGAATTCCCTTCAAAACTTAAGGAAAACATTTTCCAAAACTCTCTTCCAGCCTCCACCCTACCCACCCCACCCTACCAGCCCCCAACCCCCCCTCCCCACCAGCCCCCCTACCCCTAAAATAATTTAAGTTTATTTTTAAAAATATTTTTAACTTCAAAATTTTATTTTTTTCACCCCTATCCTCGACCCCACCCACCCCCTACCACCCCATCCCAAAACAAAATAATTTAAGTTTGTTTTTTAAAAATATTTTCAACTTCAAAATTTCATTTTTTCACCCCTACCTCAACCCCCCACCCACCCACCCATCCCCTACCAGCATCCCCCCCACCCAAAAAAAAATAAAAAATAATTTAAGTTTGTTTTTAAAAAGTTATTTGTAACTTCAAAATTTCATTTTTTCACCCCTACCCTTGATCCCCCACCCCACTAGCCCTCTACCACCACCACCACCACCACCACCCCCCAAAAAAAAATAAAGAGAATTAATATTGTTTTTTTTTTAAAAATCAACATCAAATTTTAATTTTTCACCCCTACCCTCGAACCCCCCACCCCCACCACGAATGTTTTTTTGAAAATAATTCAACTTCAAAAATTATTTTCTACTCTAGTAAAAAATAAAAGATATTTCTCAAAAACATTTTTCATTCAAAAAACAAACACTAAAAAATTTTCTACTTACCAACCAAACATGAGAAAATAAATCAAATATCTACTTGTTTTCCAGGAAAACATTTTCTAGGAAAACATTTTCCATCATACCAAACACACCCTAAGTCCAAACATGTTTCAAGAAACTCAAAGTAAAATAAGTAAATCACATAGCATGAGACAACACACGTACAACCCCATCTAATTATGGTACTACCTTTGGAGAATTGGTCATCAACCCTAAATCATGGTTTCGAATAGGAAAAGGATAATAATTACATACTCGCCCCCAGTTCACACTTATCTTCATGAATTTACACTCATGCTCAATCTAAATAGAAAGAAAGTTGTAGCTTACCATTAGGACGATCCAGCGCGCTCTAAATCACAAGGTCAGAAAAATTCCCTTCTAAAAGCTTCCACACTATAAAGAATAGGATCATAGCGTCAATACAATCATATAGACACTAAAATAATCCAAAATTGAGAAGTACCAATTTTTAGAGTATAACGGGAATCGTGAGATCCGTGCTGGAAATTCTAGAATTAACTCTGTCAAAAATTCCTAAACTATGGTTTGAACTTGTGTCCCAAAATAGGATACAATTCCCGGTTAGCAATGAAAACAACAATGCATAATGAAAACACAAATAAAAGGAAAAGGGGCAGATGCTTTGTGATAAATTTACCTCAAACGGAGTATCATTAACATAATACAATCACTCAACCACATATCCATGACAACTACGAGCGAATAACTTTGAATCACCAAAATTGGTGTTCGAATGGAGGAGAAATTGCAATTTTTCTATTGGAGCCAAAGTTGAGTCACGACCATGGCTTAAATAGAGGGCCAGGTCGGTCAGCCGCGCGCAAACACTACAGTTTACACGCGAACTTGAGGCACGACAGCCAATCATGAACGGGCATTCCCAGGCAGCCAACCATTCAAAAACGCGAGCCCAGGCACGCGAACGCGAGTCCTTGGCTGATAACAAAGGGCTAGGTCCTCCAAAGATCAACGGGGTGCCCAGGATTAAACTGAAACCCCATTTATGCAAATGAACTATGCTACCCCATCAAAAATGAAATTTCAGACCTAACAAATCCATCAAAATTCTCATCCGTTGTTATTTTGACCAAAAGTGGGTCCACACCCAATTTCTATTTTAAATCAAAATCCAAGAGGGGCCTCGAAATTAGACCAAAAGCCTTGAGACCTAAACGAAGGGTCATTCTAAACATATCCCAATATTCCGGAGCGAACCATGCTGATAGAATTTTGATTCGAGCTCATCTACTCAGAATGTTGACTAAATTCAAATCTAGCCTTCAACTTGAAAGTTAAAACACCTAATCACAAAGACTCGCACTGAAAGTCTCGGGAGTCATGCTGACTATGCTACTATCCTAAAGTGACCCTCTGGAGCTGATAGAATCGTCAGAATTGAATTCTTAGGTCATCTTCCTAAACCTCTCATAAAATAACCATTCAAGGTTCAAAAGTTCCTAAAACACTAAACCTCGCATAAAAACTAAATGAATGACCAGGTGACTGAATTTTCAGTCTTAGCAAGTCATAAATGACTTTGGATTGCTATAAGAAAGCTCTAAGTGACGAACATGATGCATACACACAAAAATGATTAGTAGGTCATTACTATGATAATACAACATCTTGACTACATTGTTAGAGTCATCCAGTACCTTGCTAGAGTAAAGGACAAACTGAACTATGGATCCAATTTCTAAGCTCATATGATTTGGGGCTTTCTGAGGAGTCACCCGAATCAACGATATGATTTTATCCTATGTTGATCGCGCAATTCTTAGGTTTGGATTATCTAAAACAAATTCCAACTCGATGTTCAATACTATTCAAAAATAGTGTAATAATGCTCAATAACGGTAAAGGTGTTCTGATTCATATAAAGTATCCCACTCTATGGAAAAATTTAAAAAATCACGTTGAGCCTATGCTCCATAATACTGCTTTAGAATTTAACTGGACTGGTCTAACTTTACTTTAAAACTTGACTATACTTTTCTGAAAATTTTATTGTGCTTTCCCAAATATAATATGTACTTTCTTTAAAGTTAAACATGTTTTCTTTAAGAAATTTTCTATTATTATTTATATGAAAATATGCATCTTGATATAAAAAAAATATGCTATTGAAACTCTTCTAAAATAATGCACTTGAAACTTTTCTTTTACTCTTTCTTGAAAGACTTCTTTAAAATCTTGAAATATACTTTACTCGTGAAAAAATGCATAAGAAATAGTATGACAAGATTTTCAAATAACTTTAGCTAAGAAAGGATCAAGTAGTAGAATAGCATGAATCCTATATCAATCAAGGATCATTAATTGGACATAATTCATAACCAATAAAAATAAGAACTTAGGTTTAGGACTCTGAGTCTATGGTGTTCCGTCCTTGCTCTCAAGATAACTTAGATATTTATGAAAAAAGTAACAACATAGAAGATGATTGAACTATAGGGAGAGTGTAGAACACAAAGTCTATACAATCCAATCCTTGTATTGAGTGTCTTGTGACGTCTTTAAAGATGAGAGAAGAATGTATAGAAGAGAATAGCATGATGAATTTGTCTTCAAATATTTTTGAAGTGTCTTGTGACGTCTTTAAAGATGAGAGAATAATGTATCGAAGAGAATAGCATGATGAATTTGTCTTCAAAAAATTTTGAACTCGGGTGAAAACGAACAACGACGTAAGTAATTGAAGTAGGTCAACAACTCCAATACATATTAGCAAAATTTTTGGGCTCCTTCATCTTCGAGGTAAGAACACGATAAACAAAAGTCCCAGTTCTTTTGAAAAACATGAATTAATAATACTTTTTTCACATATACATGCATTTAAATTATTTTTACCATAATCGATCACAAAACATTTCAATAGAAACTCGTAATTGCATTCATCCATTGATTTTTAAATTTTCATCCTAAGATTACAGATACTAATCAACAAATTAAATTACTGACAAATCTAATTTAAAGAATAATTTTATTTAAAGAACTAGTTAACTTATTTCATGTATTAGATTTATAAATTCATTTGCAATGTTTGACATAATGAAAACATAAGCTTTTTAAACGTCAAATCATCAATATCTATAACGAGAAATGGATTTCATCAACTAACTTATTGTTCCACCAATATATATTATTATCATCCAATTTACAAAAACATATTGATCTATTCCAAAATCTCACCTTTTAATTAATCAAAACAATAATTAATATGTACAACTCATAATAGTTATACCATGATTGAGAATATATGTGCATTCAACAATTTAGAGAATATGTATTTGCAAGTTAGTCGAAAACATATATCTGTACACGATCATGTTCAATACATACAAAAATCACTATCACAAGAAATCGAAACTACACTATTTTCATAATTAAGATAAATTATATTTAATCTCTGTTATGACAGTACAAATGACTTATTCGATTTCCATCTTAGATTGTGAACAAAATAAATTTTATACTTATAAGTACCAACAATTTAATCTTATGTGTATAAGCTAAAACTCTATACTCTAAATTCATCTATTAAATGAGTAAATAGACACATCAACAAATATATGATCTATTAATTTTTTTTAATTCAAATTGGATAAATAATTATTTTATAATACACTAGGAAAATAGTTTGAAATATATCCGAACTTTGAAAAAATTGTTGTAACAATCCCAAACTTTAGGTAGGACCTTTAACCCCCACCCCACCCACCCACCCACACACACACATACAACATTTAATAATGTATTTTAAAGATATATAAGTGTCCAAATGGGCATCGTAAATATTGCATAATTATAAATAGTAATTTGTCCACGTGGGCACTTATATATCTTTGAAATACACTATTAAAAATACAGGAGGGTAATAGGTTCTGCCCAAAGTTTGGGATTGTTGCAGCAATTTCGATCAAAGTTCGAACATATTTAAACTTTTTTCCTAATAAATGCTATATCAAAATACATTATTAATAATATGTACCACATCAATTTCTCACTTAGATTTCTAACCATCATATACTATATCTAAAACATTGTTAATGATGTATATCGTAATAATCTCTCACTTTGATAGTTATCTTAATAATTTTTAAAATATCATATTTAAACGAATGACTAATAGTATATACCCTACCACACTGCTTTTTTGGAGACACGGGTGATCGTGATCTATGTGAGAGTTGCTTGAGGTCCAGTTTTGAGTTACCAACCTTGTCCGCAATAACTTTTGATGTTTATTCCAATTTATGGTCATTTCAAAAGATCTATTGTATTATCATGAAACAAATGATGCATTTTCAAATTTTACCTTCTGTTATTTCATATTTTAGATTAAATTTTACCCCTTTCATTTCATATTACTTGATCTTAACCTAGCATATTCATTAAGAAAGTTTAAATTAGAGTTGTAATTTACTAAACTTACCTTATTAACAACATTTTGAAACCATAAATTTGGCAATTACTGTTTTATGTAGATATTTAATGGTAAGAATAGTATGAAAAGAAAATGTCTCTCTACATTTCAATTTTTGACCTACTTTCATTTAGGTGAAATGGCCTGGTAGACCTTGTATCAGTTTGTATTCTGGACCCTTTTACTTAACCATTTATCAACTGAACTCTTAGACTCAATAAAACGCAATTTAATAGATCCCTCCGACCATTGGCCAAGCTTATGTGGCTTTAGAATGTCAGAGTTGGCAAAAGTGTGTAACTACACACTCCTTTAGGCGAGTCATTAGCATTTTTGGGTTAAAAATACATTTTCTTTATTTATTTTTAACATATCATAGTCTACATAGTAGATTGAACAATAACTCAAGAAACTTGTTAAAATCAAATTCAACATCAACAAAACTTTCTTCCAACAAGTGATAAATAAGAGAGATCTTGTTGGTGATGCTCTCATGAATCTTCTTGGTCTTCATTATAGCCACCATCGTGAATTCCAGTGAGGAGAACTACGTCGGAGATGAAGGATTTGAAGAAAGATACATTGACAGCGGCGAACCGGTAAAAAATAGTAAATTTTAAAAGAAATATTTATAAATAAAAAAACAAATTAATCAAAAAAATCCTTCTTTGTCACCCACTATCCATCATTTTCAACCACTTTCATCCCATACCCAACCCTTCTTTCTTCTTATCCACAATCTATAAACATTAATTTACCAGATCTTGGGCACATTTAGTCCACTGATTAATCGTGGAGGGAGAAAATGTTGTTGGTGGTACTCGTCACACTGAATCACAGTGGAGTGAGAGAGAGAAGCGGCGTTGGTGGTGCACAGTGGAGAAACTGCGAAGTAGTGGAGTGAGAGCGAGGCGGCACTGGTCATTGGAGAGGAGATCGAGGTGGGTAATGGTGTGAGGTCATGGTGGTGAAGAGGTTTCTCGGCCAGATCTAGTGGTGTGGTGGCTTAGGTTGTTAGTTTTGTGAAGGTTGGAGGAAGAAAGGAAATGAGGTGTGCGGCAGAGATGAAGCCAGGTGAGGCAGATGTTATTACGTCGGCAAAGATGATGACGACAAAGGCGGCGATGTCTTATCCGGTAGATGTTGGCCGTGAACAATGAAAATAGGAGAATCAGATGTATGGAGTTTGAGTTTTACTTTAAAGAATAAATTAAATTTTTTATTATTTTACCTTTTATTAAATAATTTTTGTTAATAATCTTAAAAAATAGTTAGAAATAATTATGACATGGCAGTAATATATATGACGTGGATATGACATGTCAATTATGTAAAGGAGAGTGAGCTACACACATTTTTGGAGGGCTTAAAAGTCTCATTTTAATTGAGTTTAAGAGTTCAGTTGACAGATGATTTAGTAAAAGGGTCCAGAATACAAACTGATACAAGTATAAGGGTCCATCAAACCATTTCGCCTTCCTTTTATAATAATACTTTAATTCAGCTTTTCATATAACATGTTTAGACCACAAAATTAAAGGCTATTTTAGTACATTTGACATATCTATAATTTTAAACCATAAGATTTAAAAGCTCTTTTACTTTGTTCAACTCCAAGCCAATTTAAAATAGACCAAACAAATGGAAATGAAGAATATAAGATTAAAATAACATTTATTTTTGGTATATAGGAATTTGATGCCATCTGAGGTGTTGAGGTAAATTGAGTCTAGTGGCGGAGCCAGAAATTTTATCAAAGGTGTTCAAGAATATATATATATATTTATAAATGAAGTGACTGTTATTTGTTTAACTTACCGATTGTACAATGAACGATCCATATATTTGTTACTATCAAATTCAAACAATCGAGTTTTTTCTCTCGATGCATTAATTTTATAATAAAGAATATATGAATTATTGTGAATAAGGTGAAATAATAATTGAACAAACGCGCCTAGCTTTATACGAAACACACATTACACCATCAATTAATTCATTTTTTTCTATTAAAAAGAAGAAGATAGAACACATGTATTGATTTTAGATTTGAGTTTGAAGTTATAAAAATATATAAGCACAATTTTTTAATGTAAAATGTTTGCCAATTTGTTTTTTCACCCTTCAAAAGTGCATTTTATGTTAGATAAAGATAAGAAATGCATAATATTTGTATAATAACAAATTTCAAAATTAAAATAATTTAATTCATATATGTTACTTTAGATTATTATAATTGTAATATTAAAATTAAGAAAACATTTTAAGAATTTCAAGTAAATTAAAATTGATAAGTGTATTTGTTTGATGCAAGAATACATTATCAATTTTCTGATGTTTGGTTGGGTCAAATGTTTTGGAAATGTTTTTCAAATCAACTTATTTTCCTCCAATTTAAGGAAAATGACTTACCTTCAAAACTTAAAGAACACATTTTCCAAAAACTCTCTTCAAACCTCCCCCCTACCCACCCCACCCTACCAGCCCCCGACCCCACCCATCCACCCTTCAAGGGTAGGGGTGAAAAATAAAATTTTGAAGTTGAAAATATTTTTCAAAAACAAACTTAAAATGTATTTTGGGAGGTAGGGAGGAGGGCTGGTAGGTAGGGGTGGGGGTCGAGGGTAGGGAGGGGTTCGGGGGTGGGGTGGGGGGAAGTAGGGAAGAAAACATGAATTTTAGAAGTTGAAAATATTTTTTAAAAACAAATTTCAAGTTTTTATTTTATTTTATTTTACTTTGTGGAGGAGGGGGTTGAGGTGGGGGTGTCAAAAAATAAAATTTTGAAGTTGAAAATACTTTTAAAAACAAACTCAATTTTTTTACTTTTTTGGGAAAGGGGGCTGGTCGGGGTGGGTGGGTGGGAGGGGTCGGGGGATAGGGTGAAAAAATAAAATTCTGAAATTGAAAATATTATTTAAAAAATAAATGTTTTTTCAAAAAAAAAATGTAATTCCAAGTTGGATGATAATTTTGGGAAATGTTTTCCTTAATTTTAGAAGGGAAGTCATTTTACTTAACTTGTTGATTAGAGAAACATTTTCCAAAAGTTTTGTCCCAACCAAACATGAGAAAATTGAAAAATATTTTCCGAAAAATGATTTCCTTCATACCAAACACACCCTAAGAGAACAACACTAAATGAGTTTACAATAGTAAGCTTGCCTAATTTCTTAAGGACGCAAAATCTAAAATAATGATAATTAAATGTGAACGGGTGGAGTATCTTATCTGTAGGTTCAATTTCCAATACAAAATATGCTTTAAAGGTCTTACCCAACAATGAGTGAAATATTGGTGTTAAAATGTGATGTAGAAAGCCATCAAACATAATTGACAAACAGATAAGTTCATACAATTTCATAAACAGGTGCAGATAACACTTCCATTGGACAAGAAAGTGCTCAAGTACACGCTCTTACAGCTTATGAGTATAAAATCCTATAAGATGGCAGCCAAATCCCAGGCCTCTAAGTAATTTATATCTAGATCATCATGAAAGAGTAGGTAAAGAGGGAATGGTTCCCTAGTATATTTTATCTTTGCAGATGTTATCAAAACTGTATAGCCAGATTAGTTTGGTTTTGATGTATCACAAGTTCCCGACGTATTTCCAGGAATACGTCAAGCACTGGGTGTGCGACAGGGTGAAATGCCAGAACCTCCTCAATGTCACGACTTGAGTAGGAGCTTTCCCTATCATAAAATTTCACATGCTGCTGATATCCACTCGGCTTTTATGGAGTTGAAAGGCAGGGGTTATCCAGCTTCCGCAACTGCATTGAATGCCTGACCAGTTGAAGTAACCCAAGCGAGCTTCACAATGTGCACATAAAAGCTTGACCTCCATGGCACCTTCTTCAACTGCATGCCACATTTCAGAGGCAGATCAGAAAAAAGATGCAAGCGGGAATGTTTGCTAAGCAATATATTCTGTTTAATAAGAGTCAGCTAGCCCTCTCATTTTGAACCATGTATAGATTATTTCATAAAGGGCAACACAAAGGATGCTAAAATAGGGTCCTAGTTATTCCATTTTTGTCCTAAAAAAATGTTCTGCATATTGAAGGGTCCACTCATTTGCAAATATAATGCCTATAAAGTTCATGAATAGGTATTCATCACATCAGATGTGTTCTCTCATATGTATCTAGTTTTATGTCCACTATCACTCGGGAAAGAGTATACCCATGCAAAAGGTTTCTCAAGATATATTAGCAATATGATCTGAATCAATCCCATCCTTTGTGGTGACCCAACTTTACATTAACTTAACAATTTGGCTTAATTATTGCTCCATATTTCCTATAGGGAAAAAAGCTCCCAGGCACTTATACCAAGATAATTTCCTAGGGACCCTTCTGGTCCTTAGGAAGCCATAATCCGGTGAACTTCCTTTGTCGGAAAAACCAATTCCCTTTTTTTCTTCTTCCTTATTCTTTCTTTCCCATGGATAACAGAATATGTTTCAGACTTGGGGTCAAATCGTACGATATTACTGAGTCTAGAAACACGAAAGGAAACTGATTTGAGTGGGTGGAAAGTGCGAAACCACACGTGAGGAGAATGAAGCTGAGCAGGGATGCTTTATTATGGATATGCAAAAGGCTAGGGGAGGCTTCTGGCATTAAAGGCAAGTCATTTAAGACTTGGAGATGCAAGGACTTTTCTACCTATATTTATTGCTCATTGAAGTTCAATAAATACAGTAGGTTCATCTCAATCATTGCGGTTAATGGACATGAACGTTCGGTGATTATTCTGCCAGAAAACAGTTTTAATGAGGGTTGGGGTGGCCTATAAAAAAAGTTGAAAGCTTCGTCATTAAGGAGACAAGACATGTCACTGAGAAACAGGGGAACTCTGCGTTTATGAGGCTCAGGGGAGAGCAAAGTTACAAGGAGGTTATTCAAAAGAGCAAATGGGGGGCCATATCTAATAGGAGAGCAGAAAATCAGGAGGAGACACTCTGTGAAGAAGAAGGGGTCCTTAACAGATGTCTGGTGGGAAGCTTCCCAGAGGATGACGAAATTCCATCACGGAACGAAGTCAAAAGGTGGGGTATTCAAACGTGGAAAGGCATCCATAATGTCAACATATACGACATGAATCGTATTCAATTTCTTTTCGAGTTCCAGTCAAGAAAGGAAGCAGAGCATATCTTTATGGGGCAGTGGAGAAGAAAGAATCACCATTTACAGATGGAATGTTGGTCTCCCAAAGCGGTGCAAGCTAACTTCAAGTCTGATTGGTTTTGGGTTCGGATTTTAGGTATTCCTCTACATCTCTTGACAGACAAGATGATGAAACAAATTGGTGACCAATGTGGTGGGTGGTTGGAGACAGAGGAGGAAACCACCCTAAAAACCCATCTCCGATGGGCTCGAATTAGGGTTAAGGGTCCTAGGGAGAAAATTCCGACGAAAATCGAGATTGAAGATGAAGATGGCATCTTTCTGCTTCCAGTATGGTGTGAAGGTCCGGGAAGATTCAAAAAAAAAGAAGGGGGAGAAGCACTCTGATCGATATGTCAGAGGTTTGACATATGGGGAAAGTTCTCAGCAGAGGGGGACTCTTATGACAGAGATGGAAGAGAGATTAAGGAAAGGCAAAGACAACTTTTGTCCAGAAGTCAATCACGATGAAGGTCTTGTACTGTTGGATAAAAGTGGGCACGTGACTTGTGAAAATTCATCTAGAAAAAGGCATGTAGAGGTCCAGGTGGAGAGTCCGGGTCGACTTATATCTTGTTCAAAGTGTAATGGGGCTGGGCCCATTAACTTAGGCCCATAGCTACAATGACCTATTTTACAGAACCTTTTATCGGGGATATTTTCAACAATAGAACATATACAGAGAATTTCATGACATCTCATACACAACTTGAAGAACTCATGTAAGCGACTCATAATCCACCGAACAACATCACAATTGAAATCAATGACATGCAGCTTGCAATTGATCCTTCAGAGTATGCAGAGGAGACAATACTTCCCTTAGCTTGCGAGAAAAAGGTAAACACAGGGGATGATCAAGAAGTTTACACAGGAGAACCCTCCAAGGACCAATTGGTAATTCTGGACAAGCCTCTTCCTATTGCCAGTGATGACTCTCTCTCAGATGAAGCCATTGATGACAGAGATTCTTTACGGGTGCAAGCGAATGTCCTTAAACTTAGCAGATTATTTGGTGCTGCCTTTGAAGGATGTGATAAGACTGCTTTTAAATTATTTCTGAAAATTGATCAAAAGAGGAAATTCCTCAATCAAAATACGGAGAAACCCATAAATGACAATAACTCCAATAACATCCCGAAGAAAGTGAGGATTTTGGCTTTTAATGTGAATTTTAAAGATGGTGAACCGAGAAATAGGGGGAGTAAAACAACTTCAAGTGATCAATGTTTAAAGTTGTAACATGGAATGTTAGGGGGGCAAACAATGAGAATAAAAGAAGATTAATTCGGAGTCTACTTCAACAATGGGGTGCAGATATATACGTGTTAGTGGAAACAAAATTGACAGGAGCAAATACACAATTAATCAAACAATTGTGGTTCAACCGATGGCTGGGAGAACTACACTTAAAGGTTGTGGGGAGAAGTAGGGGTATAGTAGTGTTATGGGACAGGAGAATGTGGAAAGGTGAATTGGTGGAGGCTTCTGGGCAAGTTATCACATGTAGATTTGAAGGCATTAATACGAGCTTAAGTTGGTTCCTTAGTTTAATTTATGCTGATTGTAACGAAGTCAACATAAGGGATTTGTAGAGGGATCTAATCAATCTAAAGAACACATGCACAGGTCCTTGGTTGTTTTGTGGGGATTTCAATGTGAAAAGATATCCCAGGGAAAGATCAACCGGATAGAGATTAACAGGGGCTATGTCTGACTTCACAAATTGGATAAATGAAATGGAGCTGAT
Source organism: Solanum sitiens (assembly GCA_016801875.1). Taxonomy (NCBI): domain Eukaryota; kingdom Viridiplantae; phylum Streptophyta; class Magnoliopsida; order Solanales; family Solanaceae; genus Solanum; species Solanum sitiens. Next base: position 427,756 of record JABWTJ010000737.1, on the reverse strand, counting down.
TGACCCTCCTTTATTTAGAGGATTGTACACGTGGAGAAGGGGTGAAAATCATTTGACTGCTTGTAGATTGGATAGATTTCTTTACTCTCATCATTGGGACGACTCTTTCTCATAAATTAGATAAAGTCTTCTACAGAGACTAGAGTTTGATCACAATCCAGTGATGTTAACTTGCGGGGAGCTAAACTTGAAAAAATCTTATTTTAAGTTTGAACAATGGTGGATGCAAGTAGAAGGTTTCAGGGAGAAGGTAAACGATTGGTGGTGTTCCTTCTCAGTGAATGGGACCCCTTCTTTTATCTTAGCTTCCAAATTAAAGTTACTGAAAGGGAAGTTGAAACAATGGGGCTATGAGAACAAAGTCAACTGGAAACGAAAAAAGGAAGAGATATTCAATCAAATTGGTGGTCTGGAAAAGATACAAGAGCAGAGAATATTGACTGATGATGAACTCCTTCAAAACGTTCATCTATCTAGGGAATTTGATGAAGTTTCCAGGAATGAGGAGATAGCTTGGAGACAAAGGTCAAGAATTTAATGGCTCAAACATGGAGACAAGAACACCAAGTACTTCCATAGGATGGCCACATCACACAAAAGAATAAACTCAATTGAAAAATTAGAAGTAAATGGCAGAGAGTTGACTGATACTGATGAGATCAAAATAGAGATTACCAATTTCTATCAGAAACTATACAGAGAAACTGAGAATTAGAGGCCTGGTCTAAACTTACAAGGCATTGAAAGCATCAGTTTGGAGGAGAAGGACTGGTTACAAAGACAGTTCGAGGAAGAAGAAGTGGTATAAGGAATCAAATTGTGTGCAAGCGACAAAGACCCTAGCCCGGACGGGTTTCCTATGAGATTCTATCAAAAATTTTGGAAGATGCTCAAGGTAGATATCATGAATACCGTCAGACAATTTCATGATCAGCAGGTCTTTGAGTAGAGTTTGAATGCTACTTTTGTGGCTCTTATCCCGAAGAAGACAGAGGCAATTGAGATTAGGGACTTCATACCTGTACGTTTGATAGGCGGGGTATACAAAATTATAGCTAAGCTGCTAGCTGAGAGGTTGAAGAAAGTAATCAGCAAACTGGTAAACAAACATCAAATGGCATTCATAAAAGGCAGACAGATCATGGATGCTGCCCTTATTGCTAGCGAATGTGCAAGCTAGACATTGAGAAGGCATATGATCATGTCAACTGGGAGTTTTTTCTCAATATGTTAAAATAAATGGGGTTTGGTGAGAGATGGTTGAGATGGATTGAAGTCTGTATAAAAACTGTAAGGTTCTCCATTCTGGTAAATGGAGAACCAACTATTTTTTTCTATAAGAAAGAGGTCTCAGACAGGGAGACCCTTTGTCCCCTTTCCTTTTCATCATAGCAATGGAAGGATTTGATAGTATGATGATGGTGGCTACTCAAAACTCACTGTTGCAAGGATTCAAAGTAGGCAATCTCTCGAGGGTGGATATGCAGATTTGTCATTTGCTTTATGCTGACGACACTGTCATATTTTGTGAAGCTAAGGAGGAACAAATTAGAATTGTCAGCATGATATTGGTAGTCTTTGAGGCGGTCTCAGGCTTGGCAGTCAACTGGAGGAAGAGTTGTATATATCCCATTAAAGAGGTTACACAGATCCAGGCCTTAGCAAACATTTTGGGGTGCAGAATTGTAAAACTTCCAACTGTTTACCTAGGTATGCCACTTGGAAACAACCATAAAGAGCTAGTGATATGGGATGGTATAATTGAAAAAACTAAGAAGAAGCTGGCAAACTGGAAATCTCAATATCTATCCTTCGGTGGGAGAACCATTCTGATACACTTTGTACTAGACTCGTTACCTACCTATGTGATGTCCCTATTCCCTATGCCGTCCAAAGTGGAAGAAAGACTTGATAAATTAAGGAGGGATTTTCTTTGGTCGGGAATCAAGGAAGGTAAAAGAATACATCTTGTCAAATTGCAAACTGCTTTGCTTAGTAGAAGCTTAGGGGGGTTAGGGATCAGAAGGTTACTAAATGACTGGGAGATAGGGAGAGTAGCCGAGATGCTACAAACGCTGGATGATTTCAAGGGAACAAGTCTGGAAGTTGATGTAATGATTGTTGGACAAAATGATAATCACACCCAGGATAATGTCCAAACTAAATAGCAATAGGAAGAGAGTAACAACGACACCAAATATTAAAATGGGTAAATATGATACCCGAATAAGTAATACAATAATATTGATGAAAAACTTGGTAGTGTCAAAAGACTACTACTCAAAACTCTTTTATTTCTTACAACTCATAATAATATTATTTGGACACTATTTTCTCACAAACTAAGAAGTAGTTTGTGGATTACTCTCTCTACTCTCTATTGCTTCTCTATTTTTGGTATGTCTTCAAGTGTTCAAATACTACTCTATCTATAGAGTTTTTTGAACACTTGTTTACATCATTAATGACATAATGTGATAGCTAATTTTAACAAAAAATTGGCTGCCTAACTCTACCAAACTAATACCAAACTTATACCAAACTTTGACTACATACTTCTACAAATGTGGCTACCAACTTTCACATTGGTGGCTACCAATTTTCACATTTGTGGCTAGTAATCAACAAGTATGGCTGCAAAATAAATTGCTGCCAAGATTTATTTCCACAAATCTCTCCCTTAATTTTGATTTTTCTTCTTTACTCCAAGGCTTAATCTCAATCTCTGAAAATCTTCAAACTTGAGAGGTTTTGTAAAAATATCCGCAACTTGATCATGAGATTTCACATACTTGAGCTCTACCTCTTTCTTGGTAATCCATTCTCGGATAAAGTGATACCTTGTGTCTATGTGCTTGCTTCGATCATGATACACTGGATTCTTTGCTAGTGCTTGCGCAGATTTGTTATCAACACAAATCATTCTAGCTTCAATTTGTGACAAATTGAGTTCCTTCAATAACCGTCTCAACCAAATAGCATGACATGTACATGATGTCGCTGCCACATATTCAGCTTCACAAGTCGAGAGAGTAACAATTGATTGTTTCTTTGAACTCCAAGAAATAACACAATCACCCAAGAAAAACAAAAAACCAGATGTGCTTTTTCTATCATCAACATCTCCCGCATAATCACTATCATAATATCCCACAAGATTAAAATTATTGAAAGAAGAATAAAATAGCCCAAGGTCGATTGTACCTTTTAGGTAGCGAAGAATTCTTTTAGCGACCTTCAAGTGAGTGGAGGTAGGAGCTTCCATGAATCGACTTACTACTCCAACTGCAAAGACTATATCTGGTCTCGTACATGTCAAGTACCTCAGACTTCCTACGAGACTTTTGAACAAAGTGGAATCCACTTCTTCTCCATCGTCAAACTGTGACAATTTTGTTCCACTTTCCATTGGGGTGTTCACAGGGTTGCAATCAAACATGTTGAACTTCTTCAAAATCTCCTTTGTATAGCTTTCTTGAGATATGAAGATGCCTTCCTCCATTTGCTTGACTTCTAGGCCCAAGTAATATGACATGAGCCCTATGTCCGTCATCTCAAACTCAAGGGACATAGCTTTCTTGAAAGCTTCAAATAAAACTGGGTTGTTACCCGTTAGAATGAGATCATCAACATAAAGACAAACAACCAGAATATCTCCATTAGTATGAACTTTAATATAAAGAGCATATTCATGGAGATAACGAGTAAACCCATTGTCTTGAAAGTATTTGTCAATGCGACTATTCCAGGCTCGTGGAGCTTGCTTCAACCCATATAAGGCTTTCTTCAACCTCAACACCTTATCTTCATGATTTTTAACCACAAAACCCAATGGTTGCTCAACATAGACTTCTTCTTCAAGATATCCATTCAAGAATGCCGATTTGACATCTAGTTAATGGATCTTCCACTTCATTTGCTCCGCTAAAGAGATCAATAGACGGATTGTCTCCATGCGGGCAACAGGCGCATAAACTTCTTCATAGTCGATGCCATGCCTTTGTTTGTAGCCTTTAGACACAAGTCTTGCCTTGTATCTTTCTACTTTTCCATGGGCATTTTTCTTCATCTTGTATACCCATTTGACTCCAATTGCTCGATGGTCCTTTGGAAGAGTTGTCAACTCCCAAGTGTTGTTCTTCTCTATTGATTGGATCTCTTCCTCCATGGCTTTTCTCCACCTTTTGTCAGTAACAGCTTCATCAAAATTCATTGGTTCACTATCAGCAAAAAGACAACACAAAAAATCAAAATTAGTAATTTCTTCTGTGTCATCATAGAGTTCTTGAATGTTCCTCATCCTATGTGGTCTTTCACTTGAACTCTCTTGAGAAGATGGAGATGCAATATTTGCTGGTGAAGGAGGCGGGGTTGCATCCTGTGCCATGGTCTCCTGTTCTTCTTCATCTCCGAAGTATGGAAGAAAATCATATGTTTTTTCTTCTGGAGCCTCCCAATTCCATGATGCTTCTTCATCAAATTCAACATCACGACTCACCACCACCTTGTTATTGCTTGGATTGTACAATTTGTAGCCTTTTGAACTTGCGTCATAGCCAACAAACACATACTTGACACTCCGATCGTCAAGTTTAGCTCTCCCTTGATGTGGAACATGAGCATATGCTATGCTCCCAAAAATTCTCAAGTGCTTAACACTTGGCTTTCTTCCGCTCCATGCTTCTTGAGGTGTTTGATCTCGTACATTTTTTGTTGGAGACCTGTTGCTCAAATAAACTGCACAAGAAACAGCCTCGGCCCAAAATTCTTTTGGTAGATGTTTAGCTTTCAACATACATCTAGCCATATTAAGAATTGTTCTATTCTTTCTTTCTGCAACTCCATTTTGTTGTGGCGAGTAAGGTACCGTTAGAGGGCGACGAATTCCATGAGATTGACAAAAGTCATTAAATTCTTTTGAAGTGAATTCGCCTCCTCTATCAGACCTTAATGCTTTTATTTCATAGCCACTTTCTTTTTCTACAAGTGCTTTGAAATTTTTAAAGGCAACAAAAACTTCAGATTTTTGCTTCAAGAAGTATACCCAAGTCTTTCTACTGAAATCATCAATAAAGAGCAAGAAATATTTTCTTTTACCAAAAGAAGGTGAATCGATTGGACCACAAACGTCGGTGTGAACAAATTGGAGTGGCTTACTTGTTCTTGATGTAGTCTCCTTTGGGAAACTCCTCCTTGCATGTTTTCCAAGAAGACAAGCTTCACATAATTGATTTGGATGGTTGATTGGCGGTATCCCATCAACCATGTTCTTGTCTCCCATTGATTTGAGCGCTTCAAAGTTCAAGTGCCCAAATCTCATATGCCAACACCATGAGTCATCTTGCACATTAGCCTTCAAACACTTTGCATAGATAGTTTGAAGATTCAAAGGAAACAACCTATTCTTTGCCATATGAACTTTAGCAATTAAGTTGTTACTTGAATCTCTTAGCCAAAGATGCATATTTTTCATATGAATATCATATCCTTTTTCAAGAAGTTGACCCAAACTCAAAATATTACTTTTCAATTTTGGCACATAATAAACATTGATAATCAATTTATGACCACCATCTTTACAGGATATCAGAATCGTACCTATCCCTTCAATTTGGATCTTTGAGGTATCGCCAAAAGACACATTACCTTTCACGGTCTTCTTTATCTCCACAAATTTATCTTTCTGGCCACACATATGATTGCTTGCTCCATTGTCAAGATACCATGAGCTGCAATCATCTTTATCTTCTTCTTTGAGTGTTAATAACAGTGTTGACTCATCTTCATCTTTGTTGTTGTCAACAAGATTAACTTTCTCTTCAACATTACTACGACATTCCCAAGAGTAATGTCCCATTTATGACAGTTATAACACTCAATTTTAGATTTGTCATACCTGATTTCATTTGTACCTTGATAGGCTCCACGTCCTCTGCCTCCTCGTTGACCATGACCACGACCTCTGATTGACTGGTGACCTTTATCTTCATTGTTGAAATAATTGGTGTAACTTCTTCCTCTTCCACGACCTCCACGGCCTCCACGGCCTCTCCATTGTCCATTTCCTTTGTAAGTTTTCTCACCTTCAAATCCTTTGAAGGATGCATGAGTTTTAAGAAGCTGCTCTAGTGGCTCTTCTTTTCTCCTTTTCATTTTCTCTTCATGGGCTAGTAAAGAACCTTCCAATTGTTCTACCGTCATAGAGTCTAGATCTTTAGACTCCTCAATAGCACACACCACATAATCAAATTTAGGTGTTAAAGAACGAAGGATCTTTTCTACCACACGCACATCATCTACTTTCTCTCCGTATCTTCTTAGTTGATTTACAACAACAATCAATCTTGAGCAGAAATCCGAAAATGGATTCGGATTCTTTTATTTTTAAAACTTCAAACTCAGCCCTTAGAGTTTGAAGTTTTATCTTCTTTACTTTATCAACTCCTTGGAGAGAATTTTGTAAAATCTCCCACGCCTCTTTTGAGGTGGTTGCATCAGCCACCTTCTCAAACATGCCATCATCCAAACATTGATGGATAAGAGTGAGGGCCTGTTGATCTTTCTTTCTTGTCTTTAACAAGACCTCCTTTTCATTTGAGGGCAAAGTTTCCTCATTTGCGGGTTTTGTATACCCTTTGTCTACAATATCCCAAACATCTTGAGAGCCAAGAATAGCTTTCATTCGTAGACACCATTTTTCATAATTTTCTCTTGTGAGACGGGGGTATTGAAAGGACAACGGACTATTATTTGTCATGGCTCTGATACCACGTTGTTGGACAAAATGATAATCACACCCAGGATAATGTCCAAACTAAATAGCAATAGGAAGAGAGTAACAACGACACCAAATATTAAAATGGGTAAATATGGTACCCGAATAAGTAATACAATAATATTGATGAAAAACTTGGTAGTGTCAAAAGACTACTACTCAACACTCTTTTATTTCTTACAACTCACAATAATATTATTTGCACACTATTTTCTCACAAACTAAGAAGTAGTTTGTGGATTACTCTCTCTACTCTCTATTGCTTCTCTATTTTGGTGTGTCTTCAAGTGTTCAATTACTACTCTATTTATAGAGTTTTTTGAACACTTGTTTACATCATTAATGACATAATGTGATAGCCAATTTCAACAAAAAAAATTGGCTGCCTAACTCTACCAAACTAATACCAAACTTATACCAAACTTTGACTACCTACTTCCACAAATGTGGCTACCAACTTTCACATTGGTGGCTACCAATTTTCACATTTGTGGCTAGTAATTTCAACAAGTATGGCTGCAAAATTAATTGCTGCCAAGATTTATTTCCACACTAGGTGGTCACCTCCGCCATTGCACTCATTTAAATTAAATATTGATGGCACCGTGGACCCCGAAACTGCTGCTGGAGGCGCTGCAGGTGTCTTCCGCAATACTACTGGTGATTGGGTGCTTGGATACACCCAACCACTTCATCGGACTGAGGTGGTACATGCGGAACTACTTGGCCTATACCATGGACTACTCATTGCAAAAAATTATCATTTCACCCCCCTACTTATCGAAACAGATTCCCAGGTATTACTCGATTTATTAAGATCAGATAACCCAAAATATTTCACTATTTTATCTACCTGCAGGGACCTGTTGGCTGACTTGCCGGACACTGAACTTCGCCATATCTCTAGGACTGCAAATAATCTGGCAGATGCATTGGCGAAGCATGGAAAATCAGTAGCTCTCTCTTTAGATTTTTACCTTATCACTTATGTGTACCCCCCCTCCCTTTCTTTCGTATGTCTCTACTATCTAAATAACCAGGGTGTCTGTACCCTGCTATGGTTTGTCCAATACCTTATGTACTCCCTTTCAATATATAAAATGCCTGTTCTAGCAAAAAAAAAAAAAAAAAAACAATAAACAGCCAAATAATTGTGATGCGTTGAATTAAATAACAATAAATAGCTGAATAATTGTGATTTCGACTAGCGTGAACTTGATTAGTGACAGAGTAAGAAATGAGATTCAAACACATAAATATTTTAAGTTTGTGGGTTTTTACTTTTTCAACGCGTCTGAAATTATTAGGCTATATCATATTATTATATTAAAAGTATCCAAAATATATTATTTAGACACTTTATTTATCATTTTACTTGTATATATAACAATATAAGTTTCTGACACTGGGTGTCCAATTGGACTACCCTGACATAAAATTAAAGGTGGCTATGCCACTAGACTTGGGACCCATTTGCATTGAAGATTAATTAAGATATGCAATAGCAGGTCGTTTGATAGGTAGATAAATTGATAAATATTATTAGTAATATGGGTATGAGTTATTTAGTTATACGGATATTAATAATTTTGATATTAATAATATGGACTAATAGCTCTATATTTATGAATTATCTTATTCTAACTTTTTTTTATTGGCTTTTCAGAAGAATTGGTCTGATTTTAGAGACGTGTATATGTAATTTATTACTATTACTCAAAAGTATTATTCTAATCTACCGAGAAAAAAAAGGTATTATTCTAACCTGTCCTTTTAGTTGAAATTTCAACCTTGAATTTTCACCAAAAAGTATATGGTCTCTTTTTCTTCAACTTTGTAAAAAATATGCGATAATTATGGTGGATTAAAAACTTATGATTTGGTTACGTCAGATATTAGAAAATTCTTAATTGCTTATTTGTTGCATATACTTGACCTTTTCTTCCAGGAATCAATATCAATATATATCAATATATATATATATATATATATATATATATATATATATATAAATGAGAACCATAGACAAGGTGATGTGGCACCTCTTTATGATCTCCATTTGGATTTAATTTTTTCCTTTTTTGTTTAAATAAATTAATTATTATATCATAAAAAAAATTTACTTAAATTCATTACAAATAAATATGTTCTTAATGGAGGATCATTTATAACAAAAACTCTTCATATTTTTTAATTTATTTATCTCACTTATAATAAAAGGAGAAACATAATTTATTTATTTTGACTTTTTTTTTATTTATCTCACTTCTAATCATGAAATCATAATAATTATTTTTACATTTTAAGTATTTTATTTTTATTTTATAATTTATTCACTAGGAGTTACTACCCATGACTTGCCCCTCTTTAATTTTTGTTTTTAATAATATTCATAACTCTCATAATTTTTATGTCCATAACTTCCAAATTAAATTTATAAGTTTATGATGTCTTATAGTATTCCTTTATTTTGCCTATAAATTCATAGTTTCATGAAGATTGACATTCACAATTATTCTTTCTTTTTCATCATAAAGATTTGGTTTGTAACAAAAAAGAAGTACATGATGGTAAGAAATATTTCATTGCAAATTTCTATTTTTATTTCCTCTATTTTTGTCTATATAAATTCGTTTTTGTTTTGTGAATGAAACCAACATGTAAAAAAAAAGTGCATGAAGTTAATAAATATATCATTCTCAAGTCCTTATTTTTTCATTTTCTTTATTTTGTCTATATAAATTCATATTTATTTTCATGAAGATTCACATACAAAGTTATAATTTCTCTTCTTCATCATACTTGTTTGTGAATTAACTAACATGTAACAAAAAAAAGTATATGAAGGTAAGACATATTTCATTCTAAAGTCTTTCTTTTTATTTTTATGTACTTAGACATGCTTTTTAATATATTTTTTTTATGTTTGTATTATAATTTATCAAGTAAGTATGATTAAAAAAATCTCTGTAATTCTTAACAATGTGTTGTCTGTATGCAGTTGCACTTTATGATAGTTAGTTTTCCAGATATAATATAGTTTGATTATAATATTTGTTAGATTGAAGAAATAATTATTATTTAGATTGTTAGTAATATTGAAGAGTTTGACATATGGATCAAAACATGATGGCGGATCTCTTTGCAAAGGAAGATGGTAGAAGAAAAAAAAAATGAAGCATAATTAGAGATTATTTTTCCACTTTGAATTGTATTAGCAACTTAGTAACTTTTGCTAGAGTTTTTTAAATTTTGATTTATATAAATAATTTAGCTAAATATATTATATTGTCAATGCTAATCATTTGGTCCTTTAGCATTCTACTTTCTCTTTGTTATGAAAAAAATTAATATAATTATTTTATTTTAACAACAACAATAAAATTTATGATGATTAGTTTCATTTTTATTATAATTATAAAAAGTAATTGAAAAATGAAATATTATTTACATGATGTCATTTTTTGCGTATGTAACAATCAGTCACCGTATTTTTTGCTTTGAAATGTATTTATAATTTTTATGTAGTCACCAATTATTATATTTTCTCTGTTCATTTTTTATATTTTCACCTCTTATTTTTATTTGTTTATTTTACAAATAAAATCAATACATAATGAGTAATACATTTAATGGCTGATAAAATTATACATTTGAATTATTTATAACTCATGTCTCTTTATCTTACTTGTAACATTTAATATTAAATATAATTCATAACTTTATATGTTTCATTTTTCGTAAGTCTTAAAAATATTTAATTAATGTTTTTATAATAAGCAAATGTAATAATAATAATAAAAATTAATTTTATTTTGACGAAATCAGAGTTTCATATAAAATATTTTCAACCTAATACAATATATTGTTATTTCAACATATTATCTCTTATTTCATTTACTTCACTACTGTGAATATTTTGTTCTAATATATGCATATACAAAATAAATAAATATATTTTATATGTTTAAAAAAATATATGATATCACAACGAGGAAGAATATAATATTATTTATATATTCGATACTACCTAAATATTACATATTTCATATTATTATCTTATAAATATTTTATATAATCGCGCGAAGCGCGAATAATTTCACTAGTTAGTAATATACAAAAATTAGTGGGTGGGTAGATAGTAAAGATTTATTAATAAATTCATATTAAATTTTAAATTTATGATAAGTAAATCAAGTAAAATTATTGGTTAATAAAACTGGATAATATTTTAAAGGGAAAAAGGTCTGAAATATATTCAAACTTCGATCGAAATTGTTGTAACAATGTCAAACTTTGAAAATGACCTTTTACCCCTCACTATTTAATAGTGTATTTTAAAGGTATATATGTACCCGCCTAGACATCATAGATATTGCATCATAATAAATAGTAATGTGTTCACGTGGGCACATATATACCTTTAAAATACACTATTAAATAGTGCAGGGGTAAAAGGTCATCCATAAAGTTTGATATAGTAACAACAATTTCGGCCAAAGTTAAAGTATTTTTCAGCGTATTTTCCCTATTTTAAGTTAAAATTATCATATAATAGAAAACGAAGAAATTGTGAAGAAATGATAGAAAATATATGATCAAAAGGTTCATATCTTTTATATCGACGATGATGATTAATATCAATCAATTTGTACTGATTATATGAATGCTCCAGCGTCATGTTTTGAACAACAAATATTGGACTTCTATTCAATATATGAATGCTCCAATTTATCACCTTTCGATCAAGAAATATTGATCATTATTCCTCTTGCTAGGAAACTTCGCACCATATTGAGAATGATTTTAGTCTTTTTCTCTGATACACCATCTTGTTGTGATGTATACTCAATGGTAAGTTCTCTTCGAATTTCCTTAGATTCACAAAAATTCTTAAAGACTTTTGAGCAGTACTCGCCACCATGATCAAATCGAAGTGTCTTTATGACTCTTTCAGTCTCATTTCTCTATATCAACCTTGAAGTTTTTAAATGCTTCAAAAGCTTATGAATTTTTTCGTAAAAAATACATCAAAGTATTTTCAGAATAATCATATGTAAAGGTAATGACATATCTTTTTCCTCTATTAAAAGTTGGTCTAATTGGGAGATAAATATCATAATGCACCATTTCTAAAATATCCTTTATTCTCCACGACTTCTCTTTCTAAAATTGAGAACAATGTTATTTGCCAACAACACATTCTTCACAAACTTAGGAGGGGTGAAAATTTTTGAAATTTCTGTTACCATATTTTTCTCTTGAAGAGTTTTTAATCCACCAAACTAAGTGGTCATATCTAAAATGTCACAATCAGGAAGGATCTTTCACTTTCAACTTAAACCAAGATTTAATACTCTCAGTTCAAGAGGAATAACTTGTTTGAATACATTTTCACAATAATAACAGATTCTCTAGTAGGACTATAAATCTCACAAACACCTCTCCCAATAAGAATAAAATATCCTATCTCTTGTAACTGTTTCATACTCAATAAATTGCTTTTTGGAGCGAAAAGATATAACATATTTGATATTATTTCTTCTACATAATTTGTTGTCTTTAATTTTAGTATTATATTTTTTCGTTATATCCACATTAGAGTGATCACCAAAACTAGCTTTAGAATGAAAGACTTCTTAAATAAGAAAAATAAGACTTACTCCCATTCATGTGATTATTGCAGCTTATGTCCAGATACCAAACATCTTGCAAAGGTTCTTCATGTGCTTGTGTTGACATCAACAAGGTCTCATTTTCAATGTTCCCAACAAAATTTAACTTGTCGTCCTTATCATTCGGCAGTCTAGTAAAGAAATATGACCAAATTTATGATATCAATAGCATTCAACATTTAATTTGTCAAAATTCTTTCTCCCGCTTTTTTGTCATCATTGGCACTAAAATTTCTGCTGCCATCTTTGTTGCCTCCATCTCTATTTCCTCTATCTCATCATTTCCCTCTAACTCTTCCTCTATGGGGATTGCAATGGGGCGGGGTGAGTTGAGCTTAACCCGTAAAATTATTAATCCGCCCCGCCCTGCCCCGTATAACATCTTTTTTTCATTTTCACTCCACACCGCATAGATCCGCCGCATGAATCCGGCCACATAATTTTTTAATATCTTCTTTTTCTAGTTACGTTTGATATTAAAAATAAAATTCATAAAAATAATTTTTTTATCATTAAGTTGTATTAATTTAATAGGATCGTTACTTAAAATTTTATTTTTAGAGGTAAATTGGGAAACATATAAAAAATTGAATTATTTTTATTGAATCATTTTCATTTACTATCTTGGATATTTTAGTACCTTTAAATAAATTATCTTAATAAATAATGTTCTATCACTCTAATAACATTTTTAAAAAAAAAGTAAGTTTGAATCCACATAAAATCACATACACTCGCAATCCTCCCCACCCCACCCCACCCTACCCCGCATTAATTTTTTAAAAAACTCACTTTAACTCGCCACCACACAACCTTAACCCCCCGTCCCACAGACACACACATACAACTTTAAATCCACCCCTCTCCGTATTTGTTCCATCCATTGTCATCCCTATTCCTCTATCTCTACGTCTTTCTCTTTCTCTAGAAACAGGAGCCTTCAACGTCTGCTCCTCGAAAGTTAAACTGCAATTCATATTCTATTCATGCACCAATAAGGAGCTTTTCGATTCATCCAACGACAACTAATCTACATCTTTCGATCTTACACACAACATAATCGTACTTTGACGTCGAAGAGCGCAATATTTTCTCAATAATTGTGATATCATTCATCTTTTTTCCACGAAATCACAGTTTGTTGCTAATTTTCATTGTTTTAACATAGTAACTCCTTATAAACTCTTCTTCTTTCACTTGTGAAGTCTCGAAATCCCTCCTCAAAGTCTGAAGTCGTGCACACTTAACTTTGATAGTGCCTTGATATTTTTTCTTCCTGAAATTCCAAATAATCTTAATAGTTTTTTTTCAAAGAATAATTTCTGGGATAGGACGCTCACTAACCTGAAAGAGGTAGAAAAATTTCTTTTATAAGTCTTTTAACTTTCTTGCTCCGAACTCCATTAATTTTTTGAACATCCGTTAAAACTGTCTTTCGTTGGAGCACTGATACATCTTCGACAATGGGCCAATACTTCTTCAACCCATAAAATATTTCCATCAGCATACTCCAATGGTCATAATGACCATCAAAACGAGAAATTGTTGCTTGTACATAATTACTATCTTATACCATAAGTTATACAAAAAAGAGGAGAGAGGTATTAGAACTCCAGGATCTCCCTATCTAATGCTACTTTTCTACTGCTATTTTTTCAACTTTAGGATCTCACGCTTGCTCTGATGTCACGGTAAACGTAATCAAGATTATGAAATGTAAAATAAACAAAAACAGAGAAAAAGAGTTGACACATTGAGAAGAAAGAGAATTACTTTGCTTCTCTTATTAGTGCTACGAAACTGCAGATTTTATATGAAATATACATATTATTTGAAGCTAAAAAATGGAACCACTAACTCTTAAAAAATAGGAAGTAAATCAATGATAAACTACTCCCCTAAAGACTAGGACAAAACTAAAACAACTTGACTTTATTTGTTAATAGGACTCTAAGTAACTGTACGATCCAAAAATGGAAGTGATGACACTCATCTTATCCCCAAGACAAGTCAGCCTAAATCTCAACTATTACAATAAAATGCGGAAATTCTATAATAAACTCAAAATAATATCCCCGAAATCTGATTGTCATGTGTACAAGCCTCTAAATATTAAAACTGAATCAAAAGAAAATATAAGTCTCATATGACATTGTTTCTAGAGTAGAACAAGATCATAAATAGGAGTAAGAAGGTCTTCTGAAATGACAAACAACTACCTCACAAATCTCAAAGAAGAGAATATATCACAAAAGTCTGGGCTAGTAACCTATAAAAAATTATAGAAGCAAGGAGTGAGTACCAAACCACTCGGTACTCAGCAAGTAAACCTCTAAACACAAGCTAAGGGGATAGAATACGAGTACTCCTTATACCCCAACTGAACCTCCACAACTACAATCTGCACAAAACCAGCAAACCTAACAGTTCGCAATTTACAAGTGCATAACTGAACAACAACATTCTAACAATCACGTATTCTCAACAATAAGCTCAATATTCATCAATTACAACCTCCACAACTACAACCTGCTTAACAACAGCCCAACCGAACAATTTATAATTCACACAGCACACAACTCAACAACAACACGTAATAATTACATATTCTCAACAACAACATGTAACAATTACATATCCTCAACAACAAGCCCAATATTTCTCAATCGAAGTCTCATAGAAAGACATTCACAAGATTAACAAAACACAATATCAAGTTCACTAATGATAAGTATGTGCAAATGTAATGAATACAATGTCAATTATAATTATGCATGTCTGACGTAGTGATACACACCCGCTGTCTCTCAATCTGGGATCCATGGGGGATAAATCTATCCATGAATTTATCGCGGGTGCGATACGATCCTCGATAATAGTAACCATCGCGGCGTGCGATACGTCCCTCGAAATATAGTACCCATCGTGGCGCGTGGTACGATCCTCGAAATGGTACATCCTCTTTAATTTCTTATTCTTTCTCATCTCACATAACACTTTTCATAACCATATCTCAGAACAATGCAAATGACATGTTAAAACAAATAATGAGCAGATGACCATTTTAAAAACATTGCACAATTCAGAGCAACACAATCAGGATACAATATCAACAATGATTCAACAAGTCTTTCAAACCATTGTCCATTTTAAACACATCACACACAAATAATTAATTACATTGCCTTTTATTACCCCTTTTTGCATCATTAGAATTAAACAATGTGGACAAATCAACCCATCACCAATTCTCATTACTCGTAAACATATACCATAAGAAAATACATGCATTTCATACAGTTAACAAGAATTTAGAAATTCACTTGCCTCAGTCAATCAAGAACTCATTTCGAAACTTGAGTCTTCCGCTTTCGTTGAACTTCCAACTCAAAGAAATCTATCCAAATAATTGACCACAATAAGATTTCAAAAATAATAACACTCATATTACTATGTGTTTTAGACTTGACCCAAAAAATTCACCCCAATTTATAATCAAATTTCTAAATCTTGATGTCAAGTTTCAAGCGTAGGATTAAGTTTGAATTTCTCCAAAAAATATGACCCTAGTAATATACCATTATTCAATTCCTTAACTCACTATAAGAAAAACTGAAAAAAAATAAGATCAAAATTGTACTCTAACTCAGAAATAATAATACTTTCCAGTGCCTCTGAAGCATGCACCATCCCTACTGAATCATTATTCCAAAATACTTTTTATATATCATTTGACTTCATTATTAGGCCATCATTATCTTGCCTCCACTAAACCCAAAATGTAGTAGAATTGGTGGCTTTAATATTGAGGGGGAAAATATCCCTTAGATTCTTAGTCCTTTCAATTCATATAATCACAAAAGACATCACCATTTAGTATATAATTAATTATTGAAATTTAAGGCTAGTTGCATTAATTTCTTGTTACCTGCCACGTGAGGTTCAATCTTTCCCTCCGCCATTCTTCCGGCCAGGTAAGTTTTTCCGTCCATTCTCTCTTTTTCTTTCTATTATCTAATTAAAATAATTATGTATTAAATGTGATAAACTCTAATAATTTATATTTAATAAATATGGATCAAATAGTATAGGGTGTTAAATAAATTATCACTTTAGCCCATTAACTATCAGTTAAGTCAATTATTTAGAATTATCCATCAATTAATTAACTCAAGTTTAATGAATAATTAATTTTTCTTAAAAAATAATCTTCTGGGTCATTACATTATCCACCACTAAAAATCATATTCTTCGTCGAACATAAGGAAGGGGAAGGAAGAATAACTGACGTAACCTAAATGTTGAGTTATGACCTACTAGTCGGTGATCATCTCTCCAAGTGAGCTCCTCCTTAAGACCATTCCATCAAGATCAAGTTCAAAAACTGAACTTTCGAATCAATCCTTGAAAAACCTACAGATCGGGAGTTCTTACAAAATCAAAGACTAAAACATGAATTCATTATGAACCAAAACCCTCTAAACCATGAAACAACCACCAGGACAAATCTTCTCTAACATAACAAAGATAACCTCTTGAATCAATACTAGCTACGACCAAAAGTGGACTTTAACCAACCACCACACACTCATAATGCACAAACCATCACAGATCTTATCAAAATTTTCTTTTCATAACACAATCTTATCACAAACTTAAGTCGTTATTACCGATCAAGGAGGATCAACTTATCTAACCCAAAGAAGAAAAATATCAAGTAAACACCAACAATGGATACACTTCAAAATGCAGAACCTCTAAATATACTCTTAGACAATTGTAACTCTTCAGAGTAGCTCTTATATAAGTTCTCATAACCAAAGATGTGCATGTAGAACTACCGGTATACTTCAACTATCCCAAACAACACCAGATTTTTTATAACAAAAATGACCAGCTCTAGTCAAGAATGTCACCCTACTAATAGGACCATCACAGAATCGGTACATCCAATCCACCACTACAAATTCACCCATAAATATGAAAACACGTCTGAGTATAGGTAGCGAAGCACACGCCAAACCATATCCAAAATGAAGTTGATGGTCATATAATAATTTATAGAACAAAAGTCGAATAACACTAATTACTTCTTCCATAGTGCCCATATCAAACATTTTCATCCATATGACTCTATCTCTTTATTTTTCTAGCTACCAACAATCAAGTACTCTGACCCCTATGACAATATTACAAATAGATTCATCTAACCCCATATACTTCTCACGGTACTCCATTGAAGCTGACACTCTTAATACCAACAAGCATCATAACAACACAAGTCATTTACCTTACTCTCAAATTGTCACTAGTATCAAAGTTTCTTAGCAAACACGTTGTAGCCTCTAAAAAAATCAAAATATGTGTTCCTCTATCTTTCCATTAAGAATTCTTGACAAATATAAGTCATGCCCAAGACTGATAGCACTGATTTCAAATCTAAAAGTGTTTTCCCATCAATATAAAATTTATTGAATCACGTACAATGTCAACTCCATGTAGTCTTTCAGATACCAAATTTCAAGTGATATTCAAAATCATGATATAACTCATACCAACACTTGAGAAATATTCTTTGTCACTCTAATAATTCGGTATACTATAAGCTCATAACCTCTACTCACCATCAAATTCCTATGTAACGTTTCATAGAAGTCTGTATCGTCCTATCAACAAAGTAGTTTCAATTTCCTCAAAATCTTCATTAATTATGTAAATATGTAGGTCGACACCGTTGAACATCAGTAAATTATCTATCATAATTTGAACAATCTAACTCGACATAACCACATAATTGTTTGTCACCCAAACAAAGCTCAATCTTTAGAAAAGTTAATGATTATTCCTAGTAAGTTTGTACATGACTACTTCATATCTCACAGTCATATCTAAACTCATAGAAAAAAATTCAATAAATTCTTCAACTACAAACCAAGATTTATACGATAGGTCTTATTCCCCCATTTTTTTAAATTCTTCTCGTGATACAAAATTTTAAGTATCTTGAACTGTTCAACACACCAAACTTTTGTTCCCTTTGTTGATTCGCTTACTTATCTTATTCTTTGGCTAACAACCCACGGCATCTTTTACCTTATATTTTAAACCATAACATTATGTGAAATCCTCCTTGGGTATAACAGTCAAAAGTAACCAAATTAACTACTCAGATTTTAAATCCTTCTAAATGTTTCATACTCCATGCGATCAATCATTTTCTTACCTTATCAATTCATACCTTCACAAAACACAGTACCACAAACCTAAACTCATCATGAAAAATTTAAATTTTGAATTCAACTGTATAGCTTTTTCCCTTTATATATCAACATTAGCTCATACCTTGAAGACTTTTATGACTTCACATATCTTAGCTTATCATTGATCGCCTCTACATCAAACTTATCATATATTTCGCTAAAAATCATACCATACTCATTATCAAACTCAAATCCACAAAAGAACTAATCATCATACTCGAGTTGAATGTCCGTACATTCACTTCTAAAGTTTATACAATAGCTTTTAACCAATTTGATGATCCTTTGACAATATATATTACCATAACCAGAGCAAAACAGGTGAAATCACGTATCTCTGAACCCAATTCTCAACCCATCTAAATTCAATTCTCAACCGCTCTAAAGATACCTCCTTTGTCTTGCAATCAAAGAAAATTTTCTTACTCTTACCTCTTTCCGAAGGCTACACTATATCCTGCTAATTTACTATTTTTTCATTATGACTCTATCTCCTTTAAATTCTATTCGAGCGGTGTTTTAATACCTCCTACAACTTTCCTTGCAACCACACTACTCACCAAATAATAGCAAATCATAACATTAGATACTCGAAAGTTGTCATTACCATACAAAAATCCATTTAACCAATAATTTTTATCATATAGTTCATCCCAATCACAATCCATCACGAACTCTTATTACCATTATACTCAACTATCCATTGCCATCACCACGAAGTCAATCTTTTCATCGATATGATACCTTAAACCAGTTATACCAATTCAATCCAAAGGACTAACCCACTTTTATACGCACTTTCTTACCAAATTCTCATTTGCCTTTACATAAGTATACTCTTTAGGACTTCCTTTACCCATAAGCTTGTCATTTAGTTATTGATCCACTTTCTTGAAGTTTACAATGCAATCACCACTCATTTAAATTTCTCGAGATACAGTTAACAACCTAATACATAATATTGTACCAATGATCCACCACTAGAATTTTTCTTACAATATAATGCTTAACTCATTCGTCTTTAGTAACAAGATAGTTGGTTTCTCAAATACGAATGTGACATCGAACTTTATTATACAAGCATGTGATACAACTGATAACTCCTTACGTAGTTAGTATTCACGCTTAACAATCAACATATCTGTTTTCATATATCACTAGTACCACATTATGAAAGTCCGTTACAGCCACCAGTAGAACACATTATACCTACCGAGAAGATCATATCCAACAGGTCACACATTTCTACCCATCAAATAGATGTTAAATATTACAAAATTAGTTCCATATCTAGCCCAAGCTATATGAATTCTTTCATAGGTCAGGTCAATATCAAATGTAACACACTCCATAACTCTAACCAAGTAAGCATCGATACTACTGTAGCAGAAATTCTAACCTTAATTGGTGCATCATTATTCTCATCATTTTCAATGAAACTCATTCATGTTATGATAACTTTACTAATTGTAGTTTTTAAAATGAAGTCCAATATCTAGTCGTTCCTTAATCATTTCACTTTTAGTTGTTATATCACTCTAATATTGTATATACCACATACGTACTATTCATTTTACTAGGGTAACTAACCTTACACAACCCCTTAAAATTGTTAAACATTATAAATCTAACCATACATCTTTTTCATAAGTCTATCACTTTCCCTTAAGTAGTAAGTCTAACCTTCAAGTCATACTTGACACACCTACTACTCACATAAGAACTACGCACGATTCATCACATAAATGACAGCTAATGGAATGAAGCAATAAAAATCAGAACGGACAAGAAATGCACGATAGAGATCAAGAAGTGAAGATTTTTCCTAAAAGTCACTATAGTCTCTCGAAGATAACTACAGACGTCTCCGTACCGATCCTCAAAATTCTACTTAGACTCAGCTTGTATACATGTGAGACCTATGAACCTGCGGCTCTAATACCATTTATCACGACCCAAAAATGGACGTGATGACACTCATTTATCCCACCAAGACAAGTCAGTCTAAATCTCAACAATTACAATAAAATGTGGAAATTCTATAATAAACTAAAAATAATACCCCCGAAATCTGGTTGTCATGTGTACAAGCCTCTAAAGTATTACAATTGAATCAAAAGAAAATTTAAGTCTCATATGACATTGTTTCTAGAGCAGAACAAGATCATAAACATAAGTAAGAAGGTCTGCTGAGATGACAAACAACTACCTCACAAAGTCCCGAGAAGCCTCGGAAAAGAAAAGAATATATCACAAAGGTTCGGGCTAGCAACATACAAGAAATTGTAGAAGCAAGGAGTGAGTACCAAACCACACGGTACTCAGTAAGTAAACCTCTAAAAAGCTAAGGGGATAGAATACGAGTACTACTTACACCCCAACCGAACCTCCACAACTACAACCTGCATAAAACAAGTCAAACCTAACAGTTCACAATTTACAAGTGCATAATTGAACAACAACATTCTAACAATCACATATTCTCAACAACAAGCTCAATATTCATCAATTACAACCTCCACAACTGCGACCTGCTTAACACCAGCCGAACCAAACAATTTATAATTCACACAGCACACAACTCAACAACAACACGTAACAATTACATATCGTCAACAACAAGCCGAATATTCTTCAATCGAAGTCTCATAAAAAGGCATTCACAAGATCAACAAAACACAATATCAAGTTCACTAATGATAAGTATGTGCAAATGCAATGCAATGCAATGTCAAGTACACTGATGTACGTCTGACCTAATGATACACACCCGATGTCTCTCAATCCGGGACCCATGGGGAAAATATGTCCATGCATCCATCGTGGCGTACGATACGATCCTCAATAATAGTAATCATTGCGGCGCGCGATACGTCCCTCAAAATATAGTATCCATCTCGATGCGCGATACGACCCTCAAAATGGTACATCATCTTTAATTTCTTATTCTTTCTCATCTCACATAACACTTGTCATAATGGTTGACACCCGATTTTGACCCACCCCTACGATTATTATATTTTCGAGCTTCTTCGATCTTAAACAATCTAAAATAATTAGTTTTATAAAATTTTGAGGAAATGCAAGCTTACAAATTATTTTAAATAATTTTGATCACTTTTTGTATTTTTTAGCAACATATATATTACGTTTCATATGGTTTTATACATAAAAATTATTTTATAGATATTTCGAAGAGCATCTCAAAGGATTTTAATTTCTAGTAAGTATTTTGGTTAAATTGGTTCGGTTTAAATTATGGTTATAATTTCGAACAATTTGTTTTAATTAAGTTAATTATTTTATCTTGTTAAAAATCAATAAGCTTCTAAATTGATTACATTAGTTCGTCTTGTCCGATCTGGGTGATTTAATAATTCATTTTAGTCACTTGAAAAGCCAATTTTGGGCCTGTGACCATATTTTCCAGCAGCCCTTTTTCCTTCCCCAACCCAATTGACATCAACCCAGGCCAAGTTCCTTTGGCCCATTGTCACCTCGACCCGACCCAATTACTAAATATCACAGCCAATTCCAACCTGTTTCCCCTCCTTAATCCAACAGACTTTTTAACATTTCCCAGGCCCAACATTTTTACCCGACCCAAAACCAGGTCCCGAAAGAAAACCCATCAGCCCAGCTACTCATTAGGTGACCCAATTTTGGTCACAAAAAAGAGTAGTGTTCCCAACGCTTTAACGTCTTCCCAAAGAGGATGACAACGACAGACGCGTGAGATCCACCGCAGGTCCACGACGCGCCTCCTTCCTCCCACGCAAGGGCGAGTCAACGAAAAGCCATTCAATTACACGGTGACTTCACGGCATTAGATGGAAAATGAAGGACTATCACGCGTTCTGCCTCCTCTTGCTTTCTAGTACAAATTGGTACGACGAACAGAGCGAGATGGCGAAATCTTATGGTCTGTTCGTCCTTGCCAAGAAATTGGACGCCCCAGATCATTTAGCCGTTGGGCATTTGTACGATTTTGCGCAGAGCTCCAGCCAATAATTCTTGAAAGTTTTTGATTTTCAATTGAGGAGGACTGAAGTTGGAGTCCCGATTTAATATTTTGGGATAGAAATATAGCGAATCAACTATAAGATATATAGAGATACTCGAGGGAACAAATTTTGGAGAATTAAAAAAAAAAAACTAAGAACAAAATCTAGGTAGTTGAAATCCATCCTAAACATTCTAAGAGAATTGGGGTCAATACTCTGCTCGGTTTTGGATCCCCTCTTTGTTGTTCATTGTTTGTGTGTGTGGTGAAATCAACGTCTTCCGCTCGCTCTCGTGTCCAGTTTCGCTGCCCGCAAAGAGGTAAATTTTTTTTATAGCTCTGTTTAATTCCTAGTTCTTATTTTTGTTTAAAGGTTATTAGCTCTGTATGTGTTTTATTTGTGCTTTCTTAGCTTTGTTTTAGTCTCTTATGGGTTAAATTTGGGTTTATGAATATTAGCTAATAATGTTCCTCTTTTACTTTTATAGTCGCTAATCATCCTAGTTTCTTTGGTCTTACGGATTAATCGTCTGGTATACGATTTAGTGTGTATCATGTATTAGTTTGTATTATTTGTTAAGAGCTGTTCCTTTCAGGGCCCTTCTTTAGTTTTTTTTATGGTTATTTGCTCATGTTTCTTCGTATTCGGACAGTTGTCGGAGTTCTAATTTACTACCTACTAGTAACCTGTTTTGATATCCATTTCATCATTTGTCTCTAAAATGAGTTCTAAATCATTGGATCTCATTAGTTTTAATTAAAAAATGCACCTATATTCAGATTAAAACTAATCTTGTTTTCGAAGTATGACATTCTTTTTTAGGCTTTTTTTTTTCTCTTTTTGAACTCATGGGATGCTTAAGTTTTCCCTTCATATCCATTTGGAGCCTTGCTTTCTTGTTATATGTTTTGGTTAAGTTTCTTTTTTTTTTCTTCTATATATTACATCCTTTTATCAATGTTTCCCCTTGTCAAGGATGTGGAAAAGTGTATTGTTCTTTTAACTCGCTAACAGCTCGGGGTCGATCACTTGTTTTTGGTTCTCGTGTTACATATTATGGCCTTACTTTTCTATAATTATTAGTTAATTTGTTCATTGTTTGAAGTAGATAATTTTTATAGTGTTGGTTGTTGTCCCTTTAGCTGAGTAAGAAAGCATGATGTATTTTTTTCTTTTTTTTCTTTAGAGTTTTATGTTGGTTTAAAAATAAAGTGATTGTTTATGCGTATTACCTTATGAAAAGTGGAGTGTTTGGCTCTCATATGTCACCTTTGGAATTTTATTTTCTCCAAAAGTATTAATTCCTGTGATGATTGGAGCATTTAGTGTTATTACTCCTTGCTAATGTATTCTTGCTTTCTAAAAAAAACAGTAATAAAATTGGATAAATTTAATAAAATGGTTACTATTTGTTTGTTGCGTATTTCAAAACAGTAGTTTAGGCAATCACTACTTTCTCTTTAAATAGGATGGCTTTCGATGTCTTTGGAGTCGGTATTTTATCTAGAATTTATGTTGTTTCAATTTAGTAAAGTAGTTAGCTTATTTTGATCTGAAGGGAGTTGCGGTAATGTGCTTAAGTTTTAGTTTTTATCATCAATTGCCGATTCTCACCTTTATTTATTTATTTTTGTCGCATGTAAAAATGACCCGAGTTCGCCGAGAACACACTTGCGCCTTGCATTTTCAAGAGAGCCATAAAGGCTCAAGTTCCCTTCTTCGACTCATCCGGTCAATAAACATCGGCGTACACGTCTTGATAATTAAAAGAATCGAAGGCCAAAGAGGAAGAGTTGAAGAATTTAGGCCGAAGAGGCCCACTTTACTTATTTATTTTCATTGTATTGTATTTATTTTGGGCCTGAGCCCTTGTCGTCTTTTATTTTCTGTACGTACTATATTTATTATTTGTTTAGTTTAGGACAGGTACAAAATGGGTCGAAACCCAACAAACGGGTCAAAAACCCGAAAGCAGGTGGGTCCAAAATCTGGTCCAGGCGGATAGAACCCGAATTTCGACCCAATCTCTCTCTCTCTCTCTCTCTCTCTCTCTCTCTCTCTCTCTCTCTCTCTTATCGTTTGTTGTTTATTTGCTCTTTTTGATTGTCGTTAGTCTTAAAGTTAGAAAGTTCGAATTCCCGCAAATGCCTTAATATTTTTATCGACTTAAAATTAATAATTTTGTAAATAAATCACTTAGATAATAAATTAATATTTTAACTCTTTATCCTTCTAAGTAATTTTCTTGAAAATTAAAGTTAAGCGATTTTTTAGCCAAATATAAAGTTAGTTGTCGGATAACCGCATTAGCGGATATTTTAGGTGCCTAATACCTTTCTAAGATATAAATAGGAATTCCCGAACCCCTTTTTAAGTTTTCAATTGAATTTTTCTGTTTAAGTCTTTTGAAAACAAAAAATTTTCTTAATTTTCTCAAAATTAAGTGGCGACTCTAAAAAGTCGAAAACTTAAAAAACCAAAATATTTTCGAATAAAACAGAAATGGCGACTCTGCTGGGGAGGTTGGAGGATTCTAACCTTAAAACTAACCCTATTTGGCAATTTATAATAATTGCTTAACTTGTTTACTTTTTTTTTTTATTGTTGAATCGTTGCATTTTCATGGCATCTTTTCGTCAAACGACAATAGTATGCATTAGGAAACCAAAAGTTACGTGGCTTTCCACGGCTTTCTTTAGAAATACACAAGAGTTTCATTTGGAAGTATCAACGAATAGTTGGGATGCGGTCATCCAACGTCGTTTGGTAGCTTCACCCCGTTGTTTGTCCGACTCGGGTAACCGTCAACTTGAAAACTATTCTAGTAAGCTAAGCTAGAGCGAAATCAAAACCAAAATTTAAGCATTAGCCTAAGACGGCTTAATACCCAAGGTGTATTAAGTCCATTTAGTAGAAAACCGTCAAAACCGTGTCTAAGGTCTTCGACCTCACGACACATCATTTTATGTGACATTTGAATGATGTACGTGTCGAAAACCAATTTGGGGTGGGTAAACCTAACTAGCTTCTGTTTTGTAGATATGGATCGTTTTCCAATGTTTGATATGATCGTAGCGGCACTACCCCAACTCAAAATGTGGCATGACAATCTGGACGGGGATCATAGAAGATTCCTCAACAAATACGTGGGTGCTCTGACAGAATTGATCAACATTAATGATTGGCCGGAATTGGTTGAGGTCCTTACAGGCTACTGGGATAGTCAACGAATGGTGTTCCTATTTGGAACAGCTGAAATTACCTCGACTTTGGAGGAGATCAGAGAAAGCATAGACACAATAGGTACTGGGATAGAGAGGAAGGCAAGAAAATAAGAATACATCTTTATCCCTAACAAGCCTTCTGTAGAAGATATCGCGGACTGGTTCGGGCTGGGAAAGGACTTTGCCTACTGGTGCCAAGAATCCCACATAGCATTCAGAGATCTTTATATCAGATTTGGACATGCTAGCTTCTACGCCACTTACAACCGAGAGTTCAAGGTCTTCTACAGGGAATGGAATGAAATTCGTCCACTAGCATTTGCTGTAGCGTTATTGGGAACGATGGTCTTTCCACATGGTCCAAGTCTGAGCATCAATACCCGAGTTATAACACTCGCGCATACTTTGTTCAAAGGGTATGTGAACCAAGGGACAACGAAGTACTACCCTATAGCTCCGGTCATCTTGTCTGATATATATCGAGTCTTGGGAAAATGCAAAGAAGGGCATCGATACTTCCAAGGATGCAACCTACTCCTTAAGTGGTGGATTCTCAGCCACTTGGCGAAGGGTGCTGGGACTTAGGAGCTGCATACTCTTGACAGCAAGAACACCCTTAGAGATTTGAATGACATGTTGTATTGGCGGAATATGGGCAATCGGAGAACAAGGGGGAGATGGGCACAAATTTTCTCCGAATTGAGAGAAGAAGGTTGGATGATTGACCGCTTCATCTCCAAAGAAGTCGTTGTAGAGAGCTACAGACAAATTGTGCTTCCTCATCTAGGTATTCGGGAAATTCTCCCTTACGCACCCGTTCGAGTCTTACGACAGTTTGGGAGAAGACAAACTGTACCTGAAGAGGCGTATTATGGCGCTTATGTATATTATATTGGGGATGATAGGGTGCATGAAGCGACCGAGATGTTTAGAGAATGGAAATGTGCCAAGCGGATGGATAAAACTACCATCGCTCCAGACCGATTTAATGCTGGTACGATAAGGGTTACAAAAAATGGTTGAGAAAAGACATACAAGGTATCTCCTCCTCAACCCCGCGCAGCTTTCGCAGCGTGACAGACAAAGAATCCAAGGCAGTAGCCGAGCTACAAGAGGTAAAGAAAGAGGCCCAAGAAATGTACGCTAAATTTGTCGAGAACCAAGACACTCTTGAGAGGACGACTCAAGAGGTGAAAAGACTGAGGCGTAGTTATGATGATTTCGATACTTGGGTCGAGGAGAAAATTGAGAGGATGCGATACGAAATCTTGGAAGACAAGGGACGCTTGGGTGAAGGATTTTTGCTGATGCTAAGATACATATTTCCGCAATACAAGACTCAGGGAGACGGCAATGGAGCAGGACCACTAGGCACAGCATAGTGGATTTTACCCTTGTGCGGGTTTTTATATGTATTTATGTTATTTTTTTAGCCCCTGCGTGGGCCTGCCTTTATTGTACTTTCAAATGTCCCCTGTGTGGGTCTGTCTTTAATGTTTTATCCTTTATTTTCCCCTTTGTGAACATTATTATTCATTTGAAATTTATTTAGGGGGAATTGTTTATTTGGTTCAAATTCACGCGTACATAATTCAAATGCGCTAGGCTTACCCTTGGCACAAAAGGGTCCCCCTGTATGTTTTAGGACGCGATATATATGCTATTAACTGCTTGTGTGTTATGTTGCTGTGAATAAGGATATTAGAAACCCACTCTTTTTCAGAAATTTTCAAAATATACAAATAAGTCACTATTACAAAAATGTCCGACCAAAATTTCCCGAGTCTTAAGTTTCTCACTCAAAAGACACCTCTCATACCACAAATCCTAAAACACTACTCTACTGTCTCAGGAAAGGCAAAATCGCCGCTATGGATAAAGGAAAGGGTATTCAAGCTGAACCAAGTCAAGAAGAGAGGATTGAGATGCAAAAGCAGCGCGGAAAACGTCTGTACAAATCACTATTTCCTCCTGAGAGCCTCGAAGAGGAAATCAACGAAGGAAATTATGAGGAGGAAAGTTATGAAGAGATACTTGCCTGCCCACCTTCTTTCGAGGGACGTCTGGCAAATGGAGACAATAAAATTTCTCTCGAGGCATATCCGCATAAAGGCCGGAAGAAGATAGAGGTCATCTTGTGCGCTCTCATTTTTTAACACTATCGATCTAGGGGCCTGCTAAGACCCGTTAAGAAAGCGTCCCCCCAAGTGGGATTAGGAGATCTCCGCAAGACGTGTGAATGTCATCCCAGGGAGAAAGGGCATACAATAGAAGAGTGTATTGGGTTTAAAACGCAGTCCGTTGTTTATTCGGTATGGATAGTACTCCTAATACTTGAGGTGACGGCGTCATCCTTGCATGTGATGAAATACGTCCTGACATACCAGTCACAGAGAGGACCAGATTCTTTCATTGTTCATTCACTCATTTCAAGAAAACAATGAGGGAAATCCACTCGGATTTAGTTCAGAATGGCGTCTTTACCCATTACTACAAGAATGTGGACATGCAATATTCTCTTCAGCACGAAATTCATAAGTGTTGTCCCTATCATCATCACGCCACGGACCACAATATTGAAAAGTCTCTCGACTTTTGTCACGACCTCGAATCCCTTATCGGCATTGGAAAGATTCAAGTTGAAACTGTTCCCCATGATTAAGATGATAAAGAGAAGAAAAATGACTAAGCTGGAGTCATTAGTTTTATTTTTAAGCTTTGATTGTCTTTAAGTTTCCTTTTAATCCCAACGAATGAATGAATGAAAAATCAATGTTTTATTTTCTA
This sequence comes from Solanum sitiens, assembly GCA_016801875.1. Lineage (NCBI taxonomy): Eukaryota > Viridiplantae > Streptophyta > Magnoliopsida > Solanales > Solanaceae > Solanum > Solanum sitiens. The sequence goes on along the minus strand of JABWTJ010000737.1, from coordinate 399,031 downwards.
CTCGAACTACGTTGGGCCTGACTTCTCCTTGTGAGATACGTAGGCAGCCTTCCAAGGCCCGGCTCCTATCTTTGAAAATTTTCATTCTCCCCTTTCATATTACAAGAAGATACAAAGATCAGATCAACGGACGTCAGAGAGCAATTGCAAGAAGACCTTAGCTCAACGCGATTTGGCCTTTCTGAGATAGTATCAAACTAAAAGAGCAAGCAAATTTCTGCTTGTCGAAATTTATTTCCGTCCTTACTCGTGGGTTGAAGATATTCCTCAAACATAGGAACTTGTGTGTTTATCTGCTCTATGTGCGATATTATGTGTTTTGTATTCTGAATCCAAACTGACAAATCTGCCTTTGAGTTGTTTTCCACCGCAGGTATTTTGAACTGATCTGTGTTGATTAAGATGGAAGATCATCCTTACTTCACCAGATCAAAAGGTCCCGCAGATTCTTTCCCAGGGAAAAATTCTAATAAAGGAAACACGATTATGGGAGATAACAACGAAGAAGCAAGCCTCACTAACGTTGTGGTGGCTCAACCCACCATAGCAGAGCAGAACGAATTGATTCTGCAATTGATGCAGCAAATTGCAGAAATGAGAATGGAAATGCAAAGGAGACAGGATCTGCCCTCGCCGGGTTTTCCTGCTAATGCTGCAGATGGAAGACCTCATATCACTTTCCTTCCTCTAACATGGATCCAGCTCAAGGCGTGCCGCTCGCTCAGAACCCCCCCCGATGTAGACCCAACTATCTAGAATCCGCAATATGCTTCAGCCTCTTACCAAACTCCACCACCTCCTCAAAATAACCACTCCCAAATGCCGCTTCATCCTCAAAATATCCAACCCCAATCCGCTCCACCACCGCGAAACCAAAGTCAAAACCCAAATCAGAACACTTTTAATCCTCATACATCCCACCACCATTTAAATCAGAACACCAATCCTCAGACTTACCCCCAAAATTACCAAGCTGTCCAAAATGCCCAGAGTCCTTCCGTAGCTCCACCCTTACCCAAAAGGACCACTTTCAAAATCCCCGTCCCTGCTGAGCACGACATGCACGGTTCTGAGTTGGACCACTACGAGGAACAGGAAAGAGAGTGAAGGGCGAAAGAGTAAGCAAAGGTAGACATAAAAGAGGAGATCAAGAAAGCCATGAAAGAGCTCCAATGCGTCCCTGATGCCGCCGGCCTAAGTTATGAAGATTTATGTATTCATCCAAATCTGGACCTTCCAGAAGGGTTCAAAATCCCAAAATTTGATACTTTCGGAGGAGTGGGGAACCGTATGGCTCATATGAGAGCCTACTGCAACCAACTTGTTGGAGTTGGTATGGATGAAGCTCTATTGATGCGGCTTTTCAGCCGAAGCCTATGTAGAGAAGCTCTTGAATGGTTTACCTCGCATGAAACCCGGCAATGGCCCAGCTGGAATGCTCTGGCAAAGGACTTCATTGAGCGATTCGCTTACAATGTAGAAATCGTTCCTGATTGTTACTCTTTGGAGAAAATGAAGTAGAAATCAACCGAAAGCTATAGAGAATTCGCGTACAGGTGGAGAAAAGAAGCAGCGAGGGTGAGGCCACCCATGTGTGAAAAAGAAATCGTCGAGGTGTTCGTACGGGTGCAAGAACCAGAGTATTATGACAGAATTATGTTGCTCGTTGGAGCAAAGTTTGCTGAAATAGTCAAGATCGGTGAGACTATTGAAGATGGCTTGAAAACAGGAAAGATAGCCCGTTTAGCCGCATCACCCGGATCTTCAGGGTTGTTAAAGAAGAAGAGAGAAGAAATTGCTGCCGTTTCATATGAGGGGAGGAAAACCCCCAGAAGCTCGTCATATTCCCGAGGTCGTTCTCGACCTTCCCAAAATTCCTCCCAAACTCGCTACACGCAAGCTAGTCATCCCAATAATCCTCCATTTTATCAAAATACTACCCCCATTAATCCGAATGTCCAAGCTCCACTATACCAAAGTCCACCCCCAAATTACCAAAATCCATCTCCCGCTTATCCAAATCACCGTCCACTCAACCAAACTCCATCTCCTCATTATCTTGGTGTCGCTCCCAACTGTGCTAACGTGCAGTCGAGCTACAGATCACCCCTCCCTGTTTATCAAGTTCAATCTCCACTATACCAAAATTCCCCTCCAAATTACCAAGCTCCATTGCCAAACTACCAAACAAATTCATATCCCAGAAATCAAACTCCACGTTCGAACAACCGAGGTTATTAATAGATGCCTCCCCCACAAGGAAGTTATGATCCCCATCGGCCTCGGTTCGAGAAGAAACCTTCAAGGAATTTCACCGCGCTCGCAGAAATCCAAACAAAGCTGTACGAGCGACTGGCTGTGGCCGGATATATCCATCATGTGGGGCCCAAGCCCGTGGATATCAATTCAAAATTTTATAGGCCAGATCAGAGATGTGCTTATCATTCTAACAGTGTTGAGCATGATACTGAGGACTGTATCAACCTCAAGCACAAGATTCAGGATTTAATTGACCAAGAGGTGGTCTCTCTCCAACCAGCTACACCTAACATCAACACCAACCCTTTGCCGAATCATGGAGGTGGCAACGTTAATATGATAGAGAAGACGACTGGCATGTAACGAAGGTGATTACTCCAATCGTTCACGACAAGTTGGAAAAGGTTGTAGCTTCCTTGAGCGTCAAAGAGAAGAAATAATTCGTTATTTTGACACCCGCAAAGGCTGTTGCCTTGGTGCCATCAAAAACACTGATCAAGCCAAAGTTCGTGATTAAAACTGATGCTGCACAAGGTATGACCCGATCTGGAAGATGTTATACTCCTGAGGAGCTTGCTCTCGGAGGTCAAAAGAAGGATCAGGCTAAAAGGCCAATAAGTGAAGGCGAAGCAGAGGAATTCTGGAGAAGAATGCAACCGAAAGATTACTCTATTGTCAAGCATTTGGAGAAGACTCCAGCCCAGATTTCTGTGTGGGCTCTACTGATGAGTTCCCAATTGCATGGACAGACTTTGATGAAGGCTCTCGATGATACATATGTGCCCGTGGGTACAAGTAGCGATAATGTGGCCGCTATGATCCACCAAGTCATCCGAGGGCATCGGATTAGCTTTTGCGATGATGAGTTGCCTTTTGAAGGGAGGTCCCATAACAAGGCGTTGCACATCACTGTTGTATGTCGCGAGAAGGTCATAAATCGCATCTTGGTGGAAGACGGATCCGATTTGAATATTTGTCCATTGTCAACATTGAAGCAGTTACGTTTTGACTTGGGAAAGTTGGAGCAAAACCAAGTCAACGTGAGGGCTTTTGATGGGGTCCAAAGAGATACCTTGGGAGCGGTAAATCTGGTTATCCAAATGGGTCCGGCCGAATTCAACACACAGTTCCAAGTCTTAGATATGATACAAGCTACAACCTTCTTCTGGGAAGGCCTTTCATTCATATGGTTGGAGTTGTGCCTTCTACTTTGCATCAGATGATGAAGCTCATTTGGAAGAACGATGAACTTGTTATTCATGGTGAAGGTAGTCACTCCGGCAGACAGGCGCCAATTATCGATGAAGTGTCTCGAGGTACAGATTTCTACACAGTGGAGATGGTAAATGCCATTGGTGAAGATTTGGCCCCACAGCCTCCTATGCCTGCCGTGTACAAGATAATTGCTACTGTGATATTGCAAAGTGGATTTGAACCAGGTTTTGGATTGGGAAGGAATTCCCAAGGAATTGTTGAGCCTATTCTGGTCCGCGTCAAAGGAGCAAAATATGGTTTGGGGTACGTCCCCACAGATGATGATATGAAGGCAAAGAAGAAGAATGATCAAGCATTGGCTAAGCCAATCCCTTTTCTGTATCAATCATTCCCGGTCTGAGAGTATGCCGAGCACGACGATGTTGGGTAAGGAAACTGCGGCCTTTTCGTCAGGAGATCGATACTGTTGTTGAGGAAGAGGTCGAGCTAGCTGGTATCCATGATGCTGAGCCTGGGGAGAAGGGCATCGTTTCATGCATATTTAAATCGGTGGTAGTCCAGAAGAGCCCGAGACTCACCATTTTGCATTTTTCTTAATTGTGTGCATTTTAAAATTCTCTCGTGATGTTTTAAAAAAGGCAATATGGCCCTTCGCCATAGCCAAAGTTTGCATTATTTGCCATTTTGAATGAAAACCTCTTTTATTTAAATTTGGTTTATTTACTTACCTGCTATTTTACTTGTCTAACTTTGTCTATTTATAGTTTCAGTAATATAAGTTTTAAACCTGCCAATTTCATCTCATGTCACGAGCTGAACGAACAAAGTAAGGCAGGTGACGACGAGGGGGATGAATACGAAGAGGAAAATGAGGTACCGGAATTTGTTGCTGAAGAATTTCTACAGTTTGAAAATCAGCATAAGCCAAATTTAGAGAAAACTGAGACTGTAAATCTGGGAGACCAAGAGTGCATTAAAGAAGCCAAAATCAGCGTTCATTTTAACGAAACTCAGAGGAAGGATCTAATTCATTTACTCACCGAGTACGTTGATGTGTTTTTCTGGGAAGTCAGCGACATTCTAGGGATGATTACCAATGTTGTGTCTCACAAATTGCCGATTAATCCAGGGTTCAGTCCGGTGAAACAGAAAACTCGAAAATTCAAGCCTGAGTTGAGTTTAAAGATTAAAGAAGAAATTACCAAGAAGATAGAGTCTCGATTGGTGGAAGTGACACAATACCCGATTTGGTTGGCCAATGTTGTTCCGGTCGCCAAGAAAGATGGAAAAATTAGAATCTGTGTCGACTACAGGGATCTCAACAAGGACACCCCGAAGGATAATTTTCCGTTGCCAAACATCCATATTCTGATCGATAACTATGCTAAACATGAAATGCAGTCATTCGTGGATTGTTACGCGGGTTATCATCAGATTCTGATGGACGAGAAAGATGCAGAGAAGACAGCTTTTATTACACCTTGGGGTGTATATCATTACAGGGTAATGCCATTTGGCCTCAAGAATGCTGGTGCTACCTATATGAGGGCTATGACGACCATATTTCATGATATGATTCATAAGGAGATCGAGGTATATGTGGATGATATCATAATCAAGTCCCCCGAGTGTTCGGACCACTTGATGCATTTGAAGTAGTTCTTTGATCGTTTGCGTCGTTATAACTTAAAACTAAATCCCGCCAAATGTGCTTATGGAGTTCCAACCGGAAAGTTGTTGGGATTTATAGTCAGCATAAGGGGTATTGAGCTCGATCCTTCTAAGATTAAAGCAATTCAAGAGTTACCTCCGCCGAAGACGAGAAAAGAGGTGATGAATTTCTTAGGGAGGTTAAATTACATCAGTCGATTTATAGCTCAATCAACCGTGGTGTGCGAGCCTATCTTCAAGCTGTTGAAGAAAGATGCTCCAACAAAGTGGACTGAAGAATGTCAGACTGCTTTTGATGCTATCAAGAACTATTTGTCAAATCCGCTAGTATTGGTTTCTCAGCGAGAAGAGAGTCCTTTGTTGCTATATTTGTCCGTATCAGATAGTGCATTCGGATGCGTACTCGTTCAACATAACGAGACAGGGAAGAAGGAAAGGGCTATCTATTACACAAGTAAGAAGTTTACTCCATACGAGTCTCGTTACACTCTGTTGGAGAGAACATGATGTGCTTTGACTTGGCTGGATCAAAAGTTGAGGCATTATCTGTCTTCGTATACTACATATCTTATTTCCAGAATGGACCCACTGAAGTATATTTTCCAGAAGGCGATGCCGACCGGAAAGTTAGCTAAATGGCAAATGTTGTTGAGTGAATTTGACATTGTGTATGTGACTCAGAAGGCAATAAATGCACAGGCTTTAGCTGATCATCTTGCAGAGAATCCTGTTGATGAAGAATATGAACCACTCAAGACTTATTTCCACGATGAAGAGGTATCGTTTGTGGGTGAAGATATTTCTGAAATGTATCCTGGCTGGATATTATTCTTTGATGGAGCGGTAAATCACCAAGGAAAAGGTATCGGAGCGGTCTTAGTGTCAGAATTTGGTCAACACTACCCTATGGCAGCCAAGCTTCAATTTAATTGCACGAACAACATGGCTGAATATGAAGCTTGCATTCTTGGCTTGAAAATGGCCATCGACATAAACGTCTACGAGCTATTGGTTATTGGAGACTCTTATTTGTTGATTCATCAGGTTCAAGGAGAGTGGGCCGTGAAGAACCCGAAGATTATACCTTATCGAGTTCAGACATACTCCTAGAATACAGAATGAGTTGGCTGATGCCCTTGCCACCATCGCTTCTATGATTAAACATCCTGATACTGATTATATTGATCCTCTGGATATAGAGCTAAAAGAACATCCAGTCTATTGTTCACATGTTGAAGTAGAACCAGACGGTTTGCCATGGTATTTTGATATAAAGAAGTATTTGGAGTCCGAAAGTTATCCTGAAGATGCTACATCCAACCAGAAGAAGTCGATACGCCGTATGGCTCTCAATTTCTTTCTAAGTGGAGAAATCCTTATAGAAGGACTCCAGATTTGGGTCTTCTCAGATGTGTTGATGTTGTTGAAGATGCGAAGCTTATTGAACAGATACACGCTGAAGTTTATGGTACGCACATGAATGGGCTCAGTTTGGCAAGAAAGATTATTCAAGCCTGTTATTTCTGGATGACTATGGAGAGTGATTGTTGCAAGTTTGTGCAGAAATGTCATAAATGTCAAGTGCATGGTGATCTGATTCGAGTTCCACCTCACGAACTTAATGCTATGAGTTCACCCTGGCCATTTGTAGCTTGGGGTATGGATGTCATCGGTCCGATAGAGCCATCCGCTTCTAACGGACACATATTTATTTTGGTTGCCATTGATTACTTCACCAAGTGGGTGGAAGCAGCTTCGTACAAGTCGGTAACCAAGAAAGTTGTAGCTGATTTTGTTTGAAATAAACTGATATGCAGATTTGGAGAGCCAGAATCCATCATTACCGACAACGGTGCAAATCTCCACAGTCACTTGATAAGAGAGATATGTGAGTAATTTAGGATTACTCATCGAAACTCGACCGCTTATCGTCCTCAAATGAATGGAGCTGTAGAGGCCGCCAATAAGAATATCAAGAAGATTCTGAGGAAAATGATTGATAATCACCGAGGTTGGCATGAGATGCTGTCATATGCTTTGTTGGATTATCGAACGACTGTCAGAACATCGACTGGAGCTACTCCATACTTGCTAGTATATGGAACAGAAGCTGTCATACATGCTGAAGTCGAAATACCGTCTTTCAGAATCATCCAAGAGGCTGAGTTGAGTAATGCTGAATGGGTGAGCAAGAGAATTGATCAGTTAACTTTGATCGATGAGAAGAGAATGGTTGACGTTTGTCATGGTCAATTATATCGACGGAGAATGATTCGTGCTTTCCACAAGAGAGTCAGAACTAGAAATTTTGAAATTGGTCAGTTGGTCCTTAAGCGCATTTTTCCTCATCAAGACGAGTACAAAGGAAAATTCGCACCAAACTGGCAAGGTCCCTGCATGGTTCTCAAAGTATTATATGGAGGTGCTTTGGTCCTGTCGGAGATGGATGACACCGCATGGACGAAACCGGTCAACTCAGATGCTGTCAAGAGATACTACGTGTGAAGCTTCGATTTGCATTACTGTTATTTACTTGTAATTATTCTGTTTGCTTGTATTCGCTTTGTCTAAAACTTTATCCCTCTTGTAACGAATTACGTCTGACCTGAATTCTCAAGAATGAGATACATAGGCGGCCTATGTCAGCCTCGGTCACCCCTTTTATCCCCTTTAATTATTTCTTTGTATTTGAACTACGTTCGACCTGAATTCTCAAGAATGAGATACGTAGGCGGCCTATGTCGGCCTCGGCCGGTTTTCTTTGTAAAATTCTTATTTTTGTAAATCCTTGGGGGAACTACGTTTGACCTGATTCCTGCCTCAACGGGATACGTAGGCGCCACAAGGGTTCGGTCATATTCTCGTAAGATTTCTATTCCTCTTTACAATAGAAAATGGGACAGAATTTTGAGAGGGACTCAAAAATTCTCAAGAAGAAGATTTTTCCCCAGCGAGTCAAGACTAAAGATACTTCAAGATTTGCAATTGGGACAGAATTTTTGAGAGGATCTCGAAAATTCCAAGATTTACATGCCAATAGTCGTAGATAAATCAATATTCGTAACTGGGACAGAAATTTTGAGGATGACCTCAAAATTTTAACTTGGTTTTCGTCGACAATTTAGAGCGACTCTGAATGCTCTCCAGCGGATAATCCGATATACCTCCAAGCATCAGACCCAAACAAGTCCGCTAAGCCTGACATGACATGATACCCGGCAGTAGCCCTTCTCAAAATGCTACTTTTCAAAAATTTATTTTTTCTTAAAATTTATATTCGCATTTCATTTGTTTCGGCATAAAATATTTTGTCTTATCCATCAAGAGTTGGGGAGATCAGGAAGATCAACCGGAGATAGCAGGACAAGGAACAGACAACTGAATAATCGACACAGATCAGTCCATTTTAAAACTAACGATTTTTCTGTGGATGCAGGTTTATAGTATTGCTCAGAAATCATCAAATTTCTTCGATTGATGAATATGTGAAGTCAAGGGGGTAGAAATCTCTTCCCCAAAATCTATGATTTTTTTGCAAATGCAGGAATTATTTTATATTGCACATATCAAAGACTTGGGAGTGTTACTATTCTCAGCAACATGAAGTCTATAAGAAACGTCCAGCTAGATTCGAAGGTCAATCAAGCGAAAATCTCAAGAAAGAACTTACGGTTTCCGTGAAGGACGTCACCCGCATCATAATATCAGATATGGTATTATACATTACCCGGGCGAATCATTTATTTTATTGTCGATCAAGACAATACATTACTCGGAGGGGTCATTTATTTTATTATCGTTCAAGACGATACATTATTTGGAAAGTCATTTTTACCGTTGTTGTCAATTGAGACGATATGATTATCCAGAAGACACCCAGAAGATCACTATATTGCTCGATTTAGGCACTATCTTCATTTGGTACCAAGGATGACATCAAGAGTTAATATTCATGCATCGCGGAAGATCATGCATCGTGAGTCAATATTCATGCATCGCGGAAGATCATGCATCGTGAGTCAATATTCATGCATCGCGAAAGATCATGCGTCGCGAGTCAATATTCATGCATCGCGAGTCAATATTCATGCCTCGCAGAGAGATGTGCATCGCGAGAAGACATTCATACCTCGCAAAATTTATGCATCGCGGAAAGATATTCATACCTCGAAGAATTTATGCATCGCGGGAAGATATTCATACCTCGCAGAATTTATGCATCGCGGGAAGGTTTCATACCCTGCAAGAAATCACTCATTGCCGGAAGATATTCATGCCCCGTAAGAAATCATGCACTGCCAGAAAAGGAATTGTGCATCTCAAGGGAAATATTTACCCCTCAACATCGACTGCATCTTTATTTGGCAAGAGTGAATGCCAAGAGAATCATCGAAAATAACGAAGGAAATATCAACATTGCATCAACTTTTATTTATTTTGACATTAAATGAAGAGTACATTGAAGATTATATTGCAAACACAAGACATAAGCTTTATTTGCTTTACGTTAAACCAATCGAGTTGACGTCAAATGTCAAGGAGAACGATTAAGTGTCAACACGGTAAAAGACACTGTCTCCTATTTAAATTGCATTTTTTTATGCTGACGAGTTTTATCTCGGTCTTTATCGAGAGCATCCGAAAGGATGAATTCTACAAAATATACCACAGGTGCGGACGACATCAAAAAGGATGCAGCACAACGCGAAACTTTTTCTTAGCAGTGAACTGGGACATAGTCCAAAGAGGAGTGTCAAACTCTTAGGACGCGAGCAGAGGAGCGACTTCCACCACAATCCAACCACACCCCTATCAAGGCATGTGGGTTTTTCTTTCGGTTTGGCAGTTTCGATTTCGCATCCGGAAATTTAGATTCTGCCGGAGGCAAGTTTCCAATCTGAGTGACAATGCTCCAAGAGCTTTGGAAATTATGTCCATGTAAGTTCTTAAGCATGGGTGTGAAGCGCGCCACATTCATGGCTAAGAGGTTACAAGCCTTTTCATACTCGATTTATTTGTCACTTATCGTGAACCAAAGGTTGTCTAACATAATAGATTTCCTTTTCAACCGATCGAGTCGAACTACAAGCAGCTTGATTCCTTGAGTTTAAGGATATGTAGGCGGGCTCGATGTTGCAAACTCGGCTATATTCTAACATTCCCTCCTAAAATATTATTCCCGAGCATCCCGATCCCTTCATAACTCGGTATCGAGATGACTTTTGATTTCTTTCAAAATAGTGCGTTAAATCTAGCATATCGAACTACAAGTGGCCTGAATTCTCATATAGCCTGAGATATGTAGGAAACCCATTTCCGGGGTTCGGCCATAATTCCTAAAGTCCGCATCAATATCCCTCTCCTAAAAGATGAAGATGAGGTAGGTCAAAATTAGTTTGGTCAATTCATTTTCCTCAGATTTCTTGCATCAATCCAAGTAAAATGAGGAACAATTGTTGACACCCAATTTTTACCCACCGCTACGATAATTATATTTTTGAGCTTCTTCGATCTTAAACAATCTAAAATAATTAGTTTTATAAAATTTTGAGAAAATACAAGCTTACAAATTATTTTAAATAATATTGGTTAGTTTTTGTATTTTTAGCAACATATATATTACGTTTCATATGTTTTTATACATAAAAATTATTTTATAGATATTTCGAAGAGCATCTCAAAGGATTTTAATTTCTAGTAAGTATTTTGGTTAAATTGGTTCGGTTTAAATTATGGTTATAATTTCGAACCATTTGTTTTATTTAAGTTAATTATTTTATCTTGTTAAAAATCAATAAGCTCCTAAATTGATTACATTAGTTCGTCTTGTCCGATTTTGGTGATTTAATAATTCATTTTAGTCACTTGAAAAACCAATTTTGAGCCTGTGACCAGATTTTCCAGCAGCCCTTTTTCCTTCCCCAACCCAATTGACATCAACCCAGGCCAAGTTCCTTTGGCCCATTGTCACCTCGACCCGACCCAATTACTAAATACCCCAGCCAATTCCAACCTGTTTCCCCTCCTTAATCCAGCAGCCTTTTTAACATTTCCCAGGCCCAACATTTTTACCCGACCCAAAACCAGGTCCCAAAAGAAAACCCATCAGCCCAGCTACTCATTAGGTGACTCGATTTTGATCACAAAAGAGAGTAGCGTTCCCAATGTTTTAACGTCTTCCCAAAGAGGATGACAGCGGCAGACGCGTGAGCTCCACCGCAGGTCCACGACACGCCTCCTTTCTCCTACGCAAGGGCGAGTCGACGGAAAGCCGTTCGATTACACGGTGACTTCACGGCATTAGATGGAAAATGAAGGACTGTCACGCGTTCTGCCTCCTCTTTCTTTCTAGTACAGTTTGGTACGACGAACAGAGCGAGGTGGCGAAATCTTGTGGTCTGTTCGTCCTTGCCAAGAAATTGGACGCCCCAGATCGTTTAGCCGTTGGGCATTTGTACGATTTCGCGCTGAGCTCCAGCCAATACTTGAAAGTTTTCGATTTTCAATTGAGGGGAACTGAAGTCGGAGTCCCAATTTTGCCCTTTTTCCCATTCCGAAACCCTAAATATCCCCCTATATATATTCTCTTTGATTTTCTGAGTTTTTTTTTTTTTGAAGGCGGCTTTTCTTTTGGGTCTCGAAATTTTAGTTTTCTGAATCTATTTAGAGCAAAATATTTTGGGATAGAAATATAGCGAAGCAACGATAAGATATATAGAGATACTGGAGAGAACAAATTTTGGAGAATCAAAAAAAAAATACTAAGAACAAAATCTAGGTAGTTGAAATCCATCCTAAACATTCTAAGAGAATTGGGGTCAATACTCTGCTCGGTTTTGGATCCCCTCTTTGTTGTTCATTGTTTGTGTGTGTGGTGAAATCAACGTCTTCCGCTCGCTCTTGTGTCCAGTTTCGCTGCCCGCAAAGAGGTAATTTTTTTTATAGCTCTGTTTAATTCCTAGTTCTTATTTTTGTTTAAAGGTTATTAGATCTGTATGTGTTTTATTTGTGCTTTCTTAGCTTTGTTTTAGTCTCTTATGGGTTAAATTTGGGTTTATGAATATTACCTAATAATGTTCCTCTTTTACTGATATAGTCGCTAATCATTTGGTCTTACGGATTAATCGTCTGGTATACGATTTAGTGTGTATCATGTATTAGCTTGTGTTATTTGTTAAGAGCTGCTGCTTTCAGGGCCCTTCTTTAGTTTTTTTTATGGTTCTTTGCTCATGTTTCTTCGTATTCAGACATTTGTCGGAGTTCTAATTTACTACCTACTAGTAACCTGTTTCGATATCCATTTCACCATTTGTCTCTAAAACGAGTTCTAAATCATTGGATCTCATTAGTTTTAATTAAAAAATGTATCTATATTCAGATTAAAACTAATCTTGTTTTCGAAATATGACATTCTTTTTTAGGCTTTTTTTTCTCTTTTTGAACTCATGGGATGCTTAAGTTTTCCCTTCATATCCATTTGGAGCCTTGCTTTCTTGTTATATGTTTTGGTTAAGTTTCTTTTTTTTTCTTCTATATATTACATCCTTTTATCAATGTTTCCCCTTGTTAAGGATGTGGTAAAGTGTATTGTTCTTTTAACTCGCTAACAGCTCGGGGTCGATCACTTGTTTTTGGTTCTCGTGTTACATATTATGGCCTTACTTTTCTATAATTATTGGTTAATTTGTTCATTGTTTGAAGTAGATAATTTTTAGTGTTGGTTGTTGTCCCTTTAGCTGAGTAAGAAAGCATGATGTATTTTTTTCTATTTTTTACTTAGAGTTTTATGTTGATTTAAAAATAAAGTGATTTTTTATGCGTATTACCTTATGAAAAGTGGAGTGTTTGGCTCTCATATGTCACCTCTGAAATTTTATTTTCTCCAAAAGTATTGATTCCTGTGATGATTGGAGCATTTAGTGTTATTACTCCTTGCTAATGTATTCTTACTTTCTAAAAAAAAATGGAATAAAATTAGATAAATTTAATAAAATGGTTACTATTTGTTTGTTGCGGATTTCAAAACAGTAGTTTAGGCAATCACTACTTTCTCTTTAAATAGGATGGCTTTCGATGTCTTTGGAGTCGGTATTTTATCTAGAATTTATGTTGTTTCAATTCAGTAAAGTAGTTAGCTTATTTTGATCTGAAGGGAGTTGCGGTAATGTGCTTAAGGTGTGTTTTAGTTTTTATCATCAATTGCCGATTCTCACCTTTATTTATTTATTTTTGTCGCATGTTGACCCGAGTTTCACTTGCCTTCGAGAGAGCCATAAAGGCTCAAGTTCCCTTCTTCGAATCATCCGGTCAATAAACATCGGCGTACACGTCTTGATAATTAAAAGAATCGAAGGCCAAAGAGGAAGAGTTGAAGAATTTAGGCCGAAGAGGCCCACTTTACTTATTTATTTTCATTGTATTGTATTTATTTTGGGTCTGAGCCCTTGTCGTCTTTTATTTTCTGTATTTACTGTATTTATTATTTGTTTAGTTTAGGACAGGTACAAAATGGGTCGAAACCCAAAATAAGCGGGTCAAAAACCCGAAAGCAGGTGGGTCCAAAATTCGGTCCAGGCGGACAGAACCCGGATTTGGACCCAATCTCTCTCTCTCTCTCTCTTATCTTTTGTTGTTTATTTGCTCTTTTTGATTGTCGTTAGTCTTAAAGTTAGAAAATTCGAATCCCCGCAAACGCCTTAAATATTTTTATCGACTTAAAATTAATAATTTTGCAAATAAATCACTTAGATAATAAATTATTATTTTAACTCTTTATCCTTCTAAGTAATTTTCTTGAAAATTAAAATTAAGTGATTTTTTAGCCAAATATAAAGTTAGTTGTTGGATAACCGCATTAGCGGATATTTTAGGTGCCTAACACCTCCCTAAGATATAAATAGGAATCCCCGAATCCCTTTTTAAGTTTTCAATTGAATTTTTCTATTTAAGTCTTTTGAAAACAAAAAGTTTTCTTAATTTTCTCAAAATTAAGTGGCGACTCTAAAAAGTCAAAAACTTAAAAAACCAAAATATTTTCGAATAAAACAATAATCATGTCTCAAAACAATGCAAATGACATGTTCAAACAAATAATGAGAAGATGACCTTTTTCAAAACATTGCACAATTCACAACACAATCACGATACAATATCAACAATGATTCAACAAGTCTTTCAAACCATTATCCATTCTCAACACATCACACACAAATAATTAATCACATTGCCTTTTATTACCCCTTTACATCATTAGAATTAAACAATGTGGACGAATCAACCCATCACCAATTCTCATTACTTGTAAACATATACCACAAGGAAATACACGCATTCCATACACTTAACAAGAGTTTAGAAATTCACTTGTCTCAGTCAATCAAGAAACTCACTCTGAAACTTGAGTCTTCCCCTTTCGTTGAACATCCAACTCAAAGCAATCTATCCAAATAATTGATCACAATAAGATTTCAAAACTAGTAACACTCATATTATTATGTGTTTTAGACTTGACCCAAAAATTCACCCCAATTTATAATCAAGTTCTTAAATCTTGATGCCAAATAATATTTCAATTATCATATTTTCCAAGTTTCAAACCTAGGGTTAAGTTTCAATTTCTTCAAAGAACATGACCCTAATAATATACCATTATTCAATTTCTTAACTCACTATAAGAAAAACTGAAAAAAATAAGATCAAAATTGTACGCTAACTCAGAAATAATAATACTTTCCAGTGCCTCTGAAGCATGCACCATCCCTACTGAATCATTATTGAAAGAATTTTTTTTATATCATTTAACTTCATTATTAGGCAATCATTATCTTGCCTCCACTAACCCTAAAAATGTAGTAGAATTGGTTGCTTTATTATTGAGAAGAAAAAAAATCCCTTAAATTCTTAGTCCTTTCAATTCATATAATCACAAAAGATATCACCCATTCAGTATATAATTATTTATGTATATTTAAGGCTAGTCGCATTAATTGCTTGTTACCTGCCACATGAGGTTCAATCTTTCCCTCCGACATTCTTCCGCCAAGTAAGTTTTTCCGTCCCTTCTCTCTTTTTCTTTCTATTATCTAATTGAAATAATTATATATTAAATGTGATAAATCCTAATAATTTATATGTAATAAATATGGATCAAATAGTATAGGGTGTTAAATAAATTATCATTTTTGTCCATTAACTATCTATTAGGTCAATTATCTAGAATTACCCATCAATTAATTAACTCAAGTTAAATAAATAATTAATTTTTTTTTAAAACAACCTTTCGGGTCATTACAGTAACATACTATTCCACTAACAGTATTAACCCCTATGATGTTTAATCTTCATGTCATCATCAATATATTACCCTAGTACTCTAAAAAAGGGTCATATTTGTCATTATACTCTCTAAAAGGGTCATATGACCATTTTTTAATAGTACAAAACAAAAATTACCTCTTTTTAGAGTACAAGGACAAATATGTTAAAAAAATTCAAGGGCAAATATATTGATGACATGGGGAGTTAACGTTGTATAGATAAATATGACCCTTATTGAGAGTATAAAGACAAATATGACCTTAAAATTGGATGAAAAGGACAAATATGTTGAAAAAGTATAATAAAGGGCAAATATGATACAAAGCTAAAGTAAATAGATCCTGACAAAGTTGTAAGTCACCACGTATCAATGACTCCTATTACCATAAATCATGATTTACAATATACTTATTTGCAACAAATTTTAAGGTAATAGAAAATAAATTACAGTCACAAAAAATATATATATGAATAAACATAATTTTATTCATCAAGCTAGCGGAAATAATTTTGTTCCTCCATTGATTCTCCTTTCATAAGATTTATCCATGATTCAGGGGCCATTAACTATATATTTCTCGAACTAGAATGATTTAGATTTGACTTTTATCTGAATATTCCATGACTTTTGTGGAATATATGAGATATTAATCTTTAAAATACCCAAGAGTTTATGGGATGTGTGAAATGTCTTTTAAGAGAATTTAGTAGACTTTATATAGGTATAAACTATAGTTTAGAGTTGATTAGTGTTGGAATTCTGATCCCCAAATTCGCCTAAGGAACAAGTATATTCTATATGTTCCTTTGCAGATTACAACAATTACATTTTGTAAAGCAAATAAAATAATGAAACAATATTTTATCGCGGAAAACCCCAACTCAAAAGGGTAAAAACCACGACCTACACCTCTGTAGGATTTAACTCCACTTTATTAAACTCTGAGCATCAACAACAGATTACAAGCCTATGTAACCTAAGGAATATAAACTCTAATTCCAAGCTAAGAAATTATAAACTCTAATTCCTAGCTACCCAAGACAAAAAAAAAACCAGGTTTAAGTCTTCTAACGTCCGTCAAGTTTCTCAAACTCATTAGACGAATCCTACACACACTCGATTGTAATCAAAACTTTTAATCACAATCTTACAACTTTTTCCTCACAAATTGACAACACTCACAAGTAACTCTCAAAACTCTCTCAAACCTCTTGATCGTATTTTGATCTTCTCTCTATGTAAGTGCACAATCTTTTCTGATGAAAATAGTTTCCTATTATAGATCAGAAATTCAGCAAGTCCTTGTTTGATTCAACTTTGTCTTTGCCGCTACACAAACATTGTTGAACTCAACTTGGACTCCTTTTGTACTTTGCGTTGAAAGAAAACTTCGTACACAATTTTCCTTAATTAGCTTAGGAAAACAATTTTCCTTTTGTACGCAATTTTCCAATTCGCCTCAAACTATTACTATAAACAAGTAGGAAATAGTTTTCGCCGTTAACTTCAACTCGAACATCCTTGTCTTTAACCCAAACTCGACTTGGACTTCTTCACCACTGCTGCCTCAAAATTCGAAGTCCCTCTTTACGTAGAACTCCTAGTTGCACTTGACTTGGATAGAAAAAAACCTTTTTACGCAATTTCCTTAAATAAATAAGAAAGCACAATTTCATTAATTAATTAAGAAAACACAATTTCCTTAAATAGATTTCTCCTTCAACTTTGTCTAAAACGTGTTTTCTATTTGCGTCGTGTTTACGCGTCTTGTTCTATTCGATTGTTCTTCGCAACTTGTTCCACGCAACCTGTTCTATGCAACGTTGTCATACTTCAAAACAACGTCTTTTCACAATTAGCCTCCAAGAATTCTAATTGAATCTGAATACACTTTCGAGAGTCCCAATTCGAATTGAATACGTCTTGTAGAGTACCACAAAAATTCAGTATCTACAAATGTCCCCTGCTTCAAGGCTTGCCGGAGTGTAGACTTGATGAAACTCAAAGACGAGGCTTAAACTACTCCTTCTTCCACCTTTGCAGCTTCAAATTTTCAGATTTGATTTATGAGAGAAGAGATGAAGGGCAAATTTGGTCCCACTGGGCGTGCCAATTTGTTTGCAACAAATGTTAAAGTGCCAGAAAATAAATTACAAATACAAAAAAAAATATGAAGAAACATAATTTATTTATCAAGATAGCGAGTACAATTTGTTGCTCCCTTAATTTTCCTCTCATAAGATTATTAAGGGTCATTAGCGACGTATTTCTCGAACTAGGATGATTTAGATTCGACCTTTATATGAATATTCCATGACTTTTGTGGAATATATGAAATCTTGATCTTTAAAAATACCCAAAAGTTTATGGGGTATTTGAGATGTCTTTTAAGAAAATTTAGTACCATTTATATAGGCATAAATTAGAGTTTGATTAGCCTCCAAAAATTCTAATTGAATCTGAACACATTTTCTAGAGTCTCAATTCAAATTGTACACGTCTTGTTGAGTCCCACAAAATTTCAGTATCTACCGTACTGAACATAAAGATGAACATATAATGAGTATGAACCTTTGAATTAACCTTTTATCATATAAAGTATTTAAATTACTATGTATGAATAACATTCTTTAGTAAGCGAAATCCTTTTTCAAATACGATCATAGTTTGTACATATCCTATATAACAAATCCTATATATTCTCATTGGTCATGTACTTTTAAAGTCAAAAGTAAATGCATAACATTCCTAATTAAGAGAAATCCTTTGAAGTTTAACCAAATTAAATGAGCACAAAATTGAGATTCGACAATTTAATTAGATTCAAAAGATAATGAATTTATGATTAATTTGGCCTTAGGATTTAGATTGTAAAATTATCCACATGGTAAGATAAATAAGTTATGTTATTTAGCTCATGAGTATATCATTAGCACTTCTATATATAGTTCTCTCATTATGTTATGAAGCTCGTAACTAATGTAAATTTATTTAGACATATATGAAACTTTACATCTTAATAATAAAAAAAAGTAGTAAAAACTACTAGTTGGATCACTTGGAATAAAATAACTTTCATAACTACAATAACAAGAAATTTGGCAAAATACCTCAACTGTCTAAAATAAAAATTATCTTCGTCTTATTTTACGTGCAATCTTTTTTTTTTTTTTAAGTCATTCACAATAAAATATCATCCTACATTCTTACTATAATTGAGAATAATTTAATTTAAAAATTTTTATTTTACCATTAATAAAATAATTTACAATCACATAAATATCTAAGAATTGTTTTAATCATAAATTTTAAAAAGCTATTTTTTTTAAATATCGTGTCAAATTAAAGGGCACCACATAAATTAAGACAGAAGAAGTATTATTTTGCGGAATAGATACTTTTAAGTTGCTAGAAACCAGCACCAATAGCACCTCTAACAGCAGCATCGTTGAGTGCATTGATAGCATCAAGGACTACTATTAATGAGACAATGAAGGCTTGATCAATGTTTGGATACATTGTCACCATAAAATTGTCTTTTCCAATCAATAAACTTTTAGCAGTAATTTTCTTATGCATCTGCAATAAGTCATAATATAATGTTCATTAATTCATCAGTTTCAATCAAGAAATCATTTTGTGTAATCAATTATTAACACTCGTTCCAAATTGTTTGGTAAAGTGTATTGGGAAAAATAATGCATGCATAAATTTTGTGCATTAGAAAAATTATACTCTCTCTGTCCCTATTTACTTGTCCATATTTCCTCTTTTAGTTGTTTCTATTTACTTGTCCATTTTGACAAATCAAGAAAGGATAAATTTTTTCCCTATTATACCCTCATTTAAACTTCTTAAAAATTTCCTAGTTTTAATTTATCATTTTTGAAACCATAAATAATAAGATAATTTTACTATGCTAATTATTGCTATCTTAATATGTGTGTCATTTCTAAAGTGGACAACTAAATAGGGACAGAGGGAGTAATAACTTGTTTGATATATTTTTTCAGCCAATGGATATAATTAATACTTGTATTGTTTTACAATCTATTATGTATGTGTATTGTTATAATATAGATTTTCATCTATACGTAATATAAAGGATTTCAATACATGCATTAATTTTGATTAATGAAATAACTATTCTTCAAATCTCTATTTGATTAATGAAATAACTATTCTTTAAATCTCTATCAACATATTTTTTATTTCTCAAAACTAATGAGCGTGGAGGATATATTTGTAAACAAGTATTTGTTATCAAGACTTGTTATTTTTATTACATTAAATCAAACAGTATATAAGCAACAAAACAATACCAATATAACTAGCTAATGCATAAATTACTAATACTCTTTATTCAACATTTGATAACTTTTAAGAAAGAAAGTAGCATGAACTAAATTAGAAAACACAAGCCAAATATTGTGTAATATAATGAATATGTCTAGCTCTGAAATATTTTATGGTGAGTATAAGGTATATCATGTCATGGTTATATAAGAGAGTTTTATAATAAATATAAAAATACATTTTATTGCTCCAATATGTATTTATAACTCTTCTTTCTTTCTTCTCACTCCTCACCCTAACCCTCCATTTACTCCTCCCTCTAACATAAAGTACATTGTCTTTTTTTTAAAAAAAAATATTTAAATTTATTTTATCACACAAATTAAAAAGGCACTGTGAGCAAAAGTAATTTTTGAAAATTGATATTATGTTCTTATTTTCTCTCTCTTTAATATTACTTCTCTAATTCTTTAATGTAGTTTATTTTCCTTTTTCCTTGTTTATTTCTACTTATCAAATATTAAATAGATTGATGTAATTTCAAACCACTATGAATTTGAAAAAAATTAAACTAAAAATGTGTTCTTGACATCATAAAAATTCAATTGCACCGTTTTAGGATAAACACAAATAATTATTAAAAATTTGGTCAATTAACAAATTTTAAATATAATTAATTATTTTCCCCCATTTTATCGTAATAATTAATTCTTCTTTAAAAGTGTAATTTTTTTTTGTAAAAATGTAAAAAAAAAAAATTGTGGAGTGAATTATTAAAATAATTACATATATACTAACTCTCTCGCTCATTTATGAATTTATGCGATATCCTTTTTGTTCTCAAAATCCAAGCTATAAAATGTAATTTTTCTTCCATAAATAAATGTTCTCGTTAAGTTGCATTTTTTTCTGATATTAGAATAATGAAAAAAATTATAGCTGCAATTTTAAGAATAAAACACTATTGTATAAATTGATGTATGTATATATGTAGGTGTTTATGGATACTTTTTGATTTTGGGTTTCATGAAAATAGTGTCAAAATTTATGTAATTATTTGTTATGATAATTGATGCTCTTTTTGTTATATTTTATTGTTGGAGAATATTTGTTGAGAGAAAGAACAAAAGAACAAATTAAACTTATATCCCTACTGTATTTTAATTAGTTGTCCGTGTTTCCTTTTACACATCCTTTTAAAATTATAAATACAAATGATAATTTTATTAAGAGAAAATGGTCTGAACCGCCCCCCCCCCCCTTCCCAATTTATACGCGAAATTCCAACTACACACTCCAACTTCACGGGTGTTCTATTATCCACCTGAACTTTATATTGCTCTATTTTCTACACACCTAACTGCTGACCTGTCATGGAAGGTGTTGTCACCGCCTCTAGGCGCGTCAGAAGCAGAAATTTGACGAAATTTTTTTTCTTCTCCAATGGCCATCTATCTCACCTTAAAATAACCCATTGTTTATTCTTCCACACCATTAATCCTTATTTCTTTTGTAAAAAAATCACGATTTCCTCTCAAAATTAAGTACGGTTTAGTTGCTAATGTTTATTTCTACTTCAAATCTTGAATTTAGGGTTCGTAATATGCTCTAATTTCTTTTTTAGGTCCCTAATTAGAATTTTGATTTTCCTAAAATTTATCAAAATTGTCAAATGAAAACTTGAATAAGCGTTGTATGGATGAATCAGCCTCAATGCTCAACGTTGTAGAGAGATACGAACACGAATTTTGAACCCTTTGATGAAGAAGACCCACTTATTGAAATTGTTGTAAACATCAATTTAGTTTCTCATATCAATCTTTGAGAAATGTTATAATAGTGGAAGAAGAAGAAGCAATATCAGTGATAGAGTTTTAGAACGAGATTTCCTAGTGTTTAAAATTACGATAAAGGTTGAAGATGCGGTGGTTGTCAAATCTAGAAAAGCTTCAAAGAAAAAGAAATGGAGGAATGAAAAAGAAAGACAAAAGGAGAAGATGAAAATATAAAGAAAAAAAATAAAATATAAAGAATAATAATTATTTTTTTATAAAAAAGAGTAAATATTAGGTGGCAGCGCGTGTAGATCACTGCCTACTACAAATCTGGGCGTGAGTTTATAGGGTGCTAGATATTTTACTTTTAAAAGGTTCAGGAGGTGATAGTACCCCCGTAAAAAATAAGTGTGTAGTTGAAAATTCGGTAATAGCTTAAGGGGCTTTTGACCATTTTCTCTTTTATTAATTGACAAGTAATTTTGAATAACATAGTTTAGTAATGTAAGTTGAAAAATAATATCAAAATGTTACAATAAGATAAATTTGGCTATAAATATTAATTCCACATTCTTCGGGAATAAAATTATAGTATTAAAAAATTTTAAAAAGTAGAAAAATTATGAATAACTATACAAAGAAAGAGATGGAAAACTTAAACTAAAAAGGAAAAAATTAAAAAGGAAAATAGAGGAGAGATTTTGACACATTTAAAAAAAAAATGATAATCCAAAAATCCACTTGACATATGAATGGAGAAGGAAAATACAAGTTTTGTTTTGTTTTCCCAAAGTTTTACCTCAAACATAATATTTTTTTTTCCCAAAAGTAATACAAAACTATTCAAAATAGGTTAAATTTATCCTTTATTATATTTTTGATAAAAATAACATTCTTGTTCTTATATTTTTTGTTCGAAAATATCCTTCAACCATCAAAATAGACTAAAATACCTTTCCTTTTACTAGGAAAATGTTATTCCAAATCAAGAAAAATTAGGTTAATTTAGTTGAATGTGAGAAATATAATTATAAAATAAGAATATAAGTATTTTTCATTTGAAAAGAAGGTAGCATATAGATTCTTTTTTCTTTTTAACACATTAGGTATGAGTATGTTTTTTCTTAAACATGATATTATGTACCTTTCCTTACTAATTTTAAGAATATGGTTAAAAATAAGAGAATAATTTCAGTTATATCTTGTGCTTTATTGCTTTGTTTATATTTAGCTCAAGTCATCCTAAATGTCAGTCAAGAGCCAGTACAATAATTTTGACAAAAAATAGAATTAAAGTTTTGTTGAATTTCAAAATAGCTAAATCTATCTTCAAAATAGATTTTTACTAAATTCTTAAAATTGATGGCAAATTATTTCATTTCAAGTAACAATGGAAAAAGTTGGTCCAATTTTTCTTGTTTTGAAATAATCGTTAGAAAGAAAAGTATTATTGATTCATTTGAGTGATTGGAGGTATCTTTAAGATAAAAATTTTAATGGGGAGGACATTTGAACTAAAAATATAATACATAACAAATTTGATCTATTTTATATACAAGAGTATTTTTTGCCTTTTAAAAATAAATTTTGACGGAAATTTTTCATTTTACTATTACCAAAAATGAAATTATGCCGTCTTATTCAAAAGCCTCCCTTTCTTAAATTCATTTCTCATTTGTCAAGTCAAACTAATATGCTTAAAGTAAAAATAACAATAATAACATTATTCTCAAAATAATAATACTGTCACTCATTTGATTTTTAAAAATAAAATATGATGGAAAATTTTCATTTTACTATACCAAAAATTAAACTATATGTTTTATTTTTCTTTTTGGCCTCAAAAAGAAAAAAGAAAAATATATCACCGAATTATGATAAATGATATGCAGATATCTTTCGTCATATTTTTGAGACATTGGAGCCTCTATCATAAAATAACTAGAGAATATATGCCCTTCACTCTAACGGAAGAATAAATAGGGGCACGTGGCTCAATCTTATCAGTCAATTTGATACTTAATAAATGTCGAATCGATGGATAAAATTGTGGCATGTGTATGTTTGTTAATATAAAGAATATATATGCTCTAGTTTTTAGTGTTAAATCAAACGAAAATGCTTAAAGAGAGTAACAAATAAAAAGTAGGCATAATACATATATTGGACCCTAAACTTGATTTCAAATTTTAACTTTGGCCTCAAACTTTCATAGTGCGCAAATAGGCACTTTAACTATCCTATCTTTCAATAAATAAACACGCGATTCCTACCTAGCAAAATGCGTGAAATGCACGCATTCTGCGCGAGTGAGGGGTAATTTTTGAGGCCCACAACGGTAAAAAAATCTGAAATGACAATTCTATCCTTAATGAATCTCTTCTATAATTTTTTTAGTTTCAAAATGACGTAAAATATTTTTTTAAAAAAAAGACGTGTAAAATGTTTAATTAGTTGGCAGCCACTGATTGGCTCACTAATACACGTGGGCGCGTTTGCATTTTACGCACTTTGACTCCAAAAATCGCGTGTTTATTTATTGAAAGATAGGATAGTTAAAGTGTCTATTTGTGCATTATGAAAGTTTGAGATTAAAGTTAAAATTTAAAGCCAAATTTAGGATCTAATATATATATTATGCCTAAAAAGTAAGATGGACAATAGCTAACCTGAGCAACTAGGTAGAAGAATCTCCCGCATATATTACACATGATCTATCAGACCAATTTCCCTTAATCAAATAATCACAATTCTTTTCCTTAGAATTGTTATTTGCTAAGAAAACAGCCAATTTGGTCTTCCATTGAAATATGGATGTTGTCTTTATAGTAAATAATAAGTCTTTCTCATCTGTGCTTTCTCCTTTAAATGCATTCCATCTCGAGTGCTCAGTTAACATCTATGCAACAATTATTTGATAGCAAGAACTACTTTAGTTCTAACGTAAAAATATGTATATGATAGTCACTTATAAAGTTATTACTAGAAAACTATTATAATAAGTATTAAATGATAATTAATTTGGTATTACAAAATTAAAATTTACTGATAATGCAAGATATCTCTAATTATCAATGTTTATAAACTTATTTATCATGTTATCATGTTACTATGTTAGTGAGTAGTGTTGAAAAAGAAGCAACATGTCCGACGCAGTTGATAAAGAAGGAAGCTGAGGATTGGAACATGTCGAAGGAACAGGTCCAACGAAGCTGACGGACAAGTTTACAACACTGCTCTAGAATTAGAGTCGCACTAGGATTAGACTAGTCATATTAATTAGTATTATATTTCGACTAGGATTAAATTATTTATAATTAAATTATTATTATTATTATAGTAGTAATAAGTATTGTTGTAGGATTCTATATATAGTTAAATAAGGACTCTACAATTCTCTCTTGTAACTCAACATTATTTTCATCAATACAATTCTTGATTTCTATACGTGAGAATTCTACATGGATTTCTACAAGTAGCACATATCTTCTTTAAGATTTGACTTGTAACATTAGCTAACATGAGTTATGGTGCAGTGGTCGGGACTGCTCCACCCTTAAGTATCGGATGAGAGCCCTAAACATTGAGAAAATTTTGTTTGACATTAACTTTCCCTCCCTTATTTTGATTTTGATTTTATAACATTTTTTTTATAACCTAGCTATCTATTATTAATTTTAAAAATTATAATACGGGAAGATCTCTGAAATTAACCTTTTCAAAAATAATTATGTACCTTTTGTTTGAGAGTGATGAGGGGATTATCTGCAGCATCAAGAATAACTCTCTTATCATGCCATCCAAAAGTTCTACCTTTAACTTTGAACATGAAGTTTCCATTCATATATGAAACAACAAATTCTCCATATCTAAGTGGTTATAGCAATTGGATAATTAGTCATAGTTGCATAACTTGATTCTGCCATGAACAATAATCAGTAACTTTTACTTGTTAGTTATGCAAAAATAACTTGACAATACTCTCTTTTTTTTTCTCTTAAAGATATTTTTTTATTGTGGTATATAATATAAGATAAGGTTGCAACTTGGGGATAAGCAATAAAGACACATCTTATTCTATACAACTGTATTTATGAATTTTCTTATTCTACTTATGACTTTGATCTGATTTTAGAGACGTGTACATTATCAGAAAACTGTTAATTACATGGGGAATTTCTCCCATTTTCCTGGAGATTAGAATGAAAATCCGCAGTAAACTTATTTTTCTGCAAATTTTCATATTGATTTCCAGGAAAATCCCCATATAATTAACAGTTTTTTTTGTAGTGGTATATTGAGTTATTATTAGTGGCAAGTATTATTCTAACCAACCGAGAAAGAAGAGGTATTGTTCTAACCTGCTGTCTGATTAGTTGAAACTAGATATTTTTTGCTCGGGCCCTATATTGACCTTATTATTGTCTGTTTCATTCATAGAATAGTGACACAGTTCAAAATGGACATGATGATACTTGTCTATTAACACCTCAAAACGTGATTGTCACGTGTATAAGTTTCTAATACAAAAAGTGTGAACATGAAATAATTACATAGTCTCAATTTCTTTGTTTATCAAATAGAACAAAGCTTAACATAAACAAAAAGAGGGTCCGCCAGGAAGACAAGTAGCTACCTCTCAGTATATAGTCCTTTGACAAGCCTCGAAAAGTAGGAGAAGAAGAAGAGTGATCACACCATACCGGGCTCGAAACAAGCAAGGAGTGAGTACCAACATGTATAAGAACAAGAGGCAGAGAACAAAGAAGAACTGAAGCTAACTCCTTTATGTATTATTTCTCTCTATGTGTCTCGGCTATTTATATATATATATATATTAAGCACACTAACGAGCTTCTCTCAAGCCCCTCTACAATCTCTTGATTTTATGAAGACTTTTTTTAGAGTAACTTATCGGTAAGGATATGAGCATTTCTATTTCAACCAACTTGAGTATGATGGGTAGTCGAATAAATTTGAGAAACGCACGAATCTGAATAATTTCCTTATGATAGAGTTTTATTGCACAATTTAGAGTACGAAAAAAAGAGAAACTTTTCTTAAATGTGTCTAGTCCATTATTTTATAGAAGTAGGGTCCTCACAACCATAAACAAGATCCTACTAATAACATAGCTTCACAGATACCCTTAGGACACTTGAACTTTATGCTCTAATACCATTTGTAACGGCCCAACCCACTAGTGATATCGTCCGCTTTGGGCCTAAGCCTGCATGGCTTTATAACGCGTCGCTAGTTGGTAAGACCTGAATACTTATATACCCAACATCTCTCATGTGTTTAGTCGATGTTGGACTTTTAATCTTAAGTTGGGTCATCACATACGGGGACCCCCTTTATAGACTTAATGTCCTCATTGAGATTCTGTAACAATCCGAATCGTCGGTATTTAAGAAAGGAAAAGATGTCGAGAGAATAGGGGCCCTCATCCCCCAGAGCGGGATAGGTGCCACTAGGGCGGTGGCGCTCCAACGGGACAAGGAGCACCATAGCGGGACAGTTGGGACATAACTTAAATAATGCGAAGTCTTATTTTCTCATTTTTCCAAAAACACCAAAAAGATGGAAAAATCACCCCAGGAACCCTCAAAAGGCTGATTTAGGCTTGGGAAAGACAAAATAAGTCTCCTCCACTTATTTGGTGAAAACTCCAAAAGATATTTCATCAAAAATATTGTCCACGTGACCTGATCATCAATAAAAGCAAATAGCTCTGAATAGCCCTCAACATTATCCACATGGCTTGAGTTTTCTTCGACCAAATGAGAAGCAATCTCTCCGCTTGAGACTGTAGCAACACTTATACTCACATCTTTCTCTATTACCTGCTTAGATGTAACTGAACATTTGTTCTCAATCTTCTGAAGCAAAGCTAGAATATTGGTAATTTGAGTGTTAACCACAAGAGACTTTGTGTAGGTTCGTTTGAAAAAACTAAGGGCTAATTTCTCCTTTAAATGGGTTCAATAAAAAAATTATTTGTTGGCGAAACATCCAACGGAACCACTCGAGTGCCTCACCATCTAGATATAAGGAAGGGTGAGGTAGTTAGTGTTCTTCAGAGAAGCTTAGGAAAGTGAAGTATTGTTCTGCCCTATAAATCCAGTTAGTTGGATTACCAAAACCAGTGAATCCATCTAATACCATCACTGGCATTAGAGTACGTCAATAAAAGCACCAATGTAACAACTCTAGTTATCCACCAAGGATATATATTATAATCACTAAAAACACAAATTACAAATGAGAAACGAAAACAACAGAAAGTAATAACTAATGATCCTTCAAACGAAATTGAGAATGTTAATCAAATGCCCGGAAGAAGATCAGAAATTACAATGATAGATAGAAGGGGATGAGAAGCTTAGACAAAAACGGAGATGAGAGCAATGAGATTCTTTTCTTAACAATATGCATTTCATATTGTTAAGAACGATTCTTTTCATGAATCAGCAACCGCTATCCCTTTTGATGGAACCATTTTCACACCCACTGCTCGACCCGAATCCTAAATTAACCTGAGCCCATTGCTTGATCTCGGTCCAATAACTCTTGCCAATCCAATAACTATTTATGTGACCTTGGTATTCATATTGAGTTGGACTTGGTTCATAAGAATGATTACATTTTGGATGTTGTTGTGTTCTTATTATGAGAAGAGGAGTCTTCAATTTATAGAGTTTCAAATTATTTTTTCCTTTAAGAAAAGAAAAAATCAAATACAGAAGAGAATTATTTTTTCATTTTAGGAAAAAAAATCAAGTATTTGTGGTAATACTTGAGTTTCCTTTAAGAAAAAAAATAAAACTTAAAATATGGCAAGAAAATTAGGGTAAAACTCTAACACTAACTACGATCATGTCGTGTTTAATCACCCTGCCAAAAACTTCTTCGAGTTACCTCAACCTTCCTTATATCCACTATAGTCATTGTCTCACACCTCCTTATTGGGGTATTTGCGTTTTTTCTCTTCGCATGTCCGAACTAATTCAGTCTCGCCTCATCATGTCAAACATAGGGCTTGATTAGAATCGTAGAATGAAGTTGGGAGAAATATCTAAGTGTGGTGGCCACCATCACCTTGCCTTAAATAATTTTGTTCCTGATCCTACCTCTCCTAGTATGCCCGTGCATCCAAATCAATATCCTTATTTCAGCTACGTTCAATATCTTTTGGAATTGGCCAAAGCTTTACCCCGTATAAATAGTTGATCTGACCATGCAACACTTTATGAAATTCACCTTTAAGGTTTAGTGACACATACTTATCACACAAAATACTAAATGACTGATATACCATTTCATCCACCCCTCTCCAATTTCCAATACTTAATTAACGCAAGGGATATCATATATAAACCTCTGCTCAAATTTGACTTTATATAATGTTATTAACTTCCTTTGCCGTTAATGATGTTATGTTTATCTCCCTTATTTTAATTTTTTTATAACAATTATTTGGACCTAATTACTACTAAAATTAAAAATAATTATAATTTGATTGATTGGTCTCTAACTTTTACTATATGTATAAACTATAGTGTTACAAAATTAAACTTGAGTAGATATTTATCCCTTTAGTTGTTTATTTTTACTATAATAACTTTATGAGTAAATTTATTTGACTTGGGTGACTTCATTAATACTGAATAAACTGAAATGATTTTAATGAGTAATTTATTATATCATTTTTGCCAAAGGAGGGAAATAAACATGTCAGGTCTATTTTACACTACAGGAAAGAAAAAGGAAAGTGAGATGAACCTATTTAGAGATTACCTAGTAAAGGCCAGAAATTCATTTGCATCAATATAAATCAATCAGGCCATGTATCAATTCTTTTGGGCTACTACTGTCAGACCTTAGTCATCACATTTGGCATGATCTAGTATATGTGTGTATATATATATCGAATTCAACACTTATCATATATTATTATAAGTTGGAAGAATTCAAGTCAAAATTTGAATTACGGTTTTACCCTCCTATAAATTAAAAAGTTATAATTAGTTTAATTAAACAGTAATGACTTTTGAATTTTCTTAGATTAATTCCTATTATTATTATTATTATTATTATTAAAAGTGAAAAGCTTTTGACTTGAGTTCTTCCCACTTATAATAATATATGATTATTATTATTATTATTATTATTATTAAAAGTGAAAAGCTTTTTACTTCAAAATTAGATTATCATTTTACCCCTACTATAAGTTAAAATGTTATAAAATATTTAATTAGTCAAATATTAGAATTCTCAATAAGTTTTCTCTAATATATATTTGTATTCATAACCGAATTTTTATGCAACCTATAATTACAATATTTAATATGTATTAACCTCTCACAATTGAATTATTATTATTATTAATTATAATAAAATATTATTTTACACATCTTAAGTATAAGTTAAATAAAATTCAATTAATTAATTTTTCAATTACATAAATTGAACGAGATTTGAAAGTGGAAAATTGGTTCTTTAATGCCCAGAGTCATACATGATTAATTGCTTTAAATTAACACATCATGTATTACTTTACCAAACTCTTACAATTCCTATAATTTGTCTTCTCATTTTCTTAACTTGACTTATCAAATTCTAACACTTTTAAATTAGTAATAAATCTTTGTTAATATAACATCAGTAGAATTTGAATAGTTCATTAAGTATTAAGTGTAGGTTAATTAGTATTATGTCAAAAGGAATTTCAAAGAACATAAAAAGCACTATATAAAGGTAACAAATGATTTCCATTTCCTTCAAGTTTTGTTTCTTTAGTTGAGCATCTGACCTTCCTTCTAAGTTTCTTTCTTTTCCCTTAAATTTTTCCTTTTGCATGAACTAGAAAATGGGAAATGGAGAAACATGTAGAGTTGATACATGTTGGAATTGAATAATTGCCATATCAATTTACATTCAACATTCATTAAATGATATATGAAGATTACTATCTCCGTAAGGATTGCTAGCAGAAATTAATGAGCTATGAAAAGGAAGAAGTTGATTTCTTTGAAATACTGATTTTAGAATTTTCATTAATTGATTTATTCTTATAATGTACTGTAATTATAATTGCTTGCGACTATAGATAAATGCGATGCTATTTGTGTATTTAGAGGGAGTTATAAAATTATCTTGTAGTATGCCTTCATGGCATCATGTGATTGGTATTGAAAAAATTATTTTATAATTTTTTGTATTTTGTAATGTTTCTTTATATGTATCTTCATATTTGAACTTAGTAATTTATTTTATAGAAAGAATTAGGAGTATATGCATCATATATAAATATAGTATCAATATTTAAAAGAAAAATTTTCTTTCATTTTGATATGATATCATTGAATAAAAACTATTTAAGCTACCACAAAATATAGGAATCTTCACTTGAATAGTCGGATAGATTTATTATTACTTTTTCTAGCCGATAAGTGAATATATATATATATATATATATATATATATATATATATATATATATATATATATATATATATATCATTTTTTTAATAGTTTAATCAATTGATGAACAACTATTTATTTTAATTCTTCAAAAATAATCTTAGTTGCTCTTGTTTGCTACTTTTATTTTCAAAACTAAATATGTATGTAATTTTTAAAATATTATTAATGGAAACACGCGCAACGCGCGTGCACAGAAACTAGTATATATATATATATATATATATATATATATATATGTTGAACCCATAAGTAGCCCCTTAAAGTTGGCATCAAATTTCATTTAGACAACTCAACTAGACTTTGTTCATTTTATACACCTCATGTTGAGTCCCGCTGTGTCATTTTGACACTTTTTGCTGACTTGATATATTGTGTGTGTTGCACTCATTTGAGCGCGTGAGTTTTTTTTTGATTTTTTTTGAATTTTTTTTTCTTCTTCTTCTTATTCCACCTTCCCCCATAAAAATTAATGATAAAAAATCTTATAAAATATGAAAAAATAAAATAAAAAAACTATCACACTAATTTTTAAAACGTTTATAAGAAAAAAAATTAAAAAAATCATCATACTAATTTTGAAAAGATTTTTTTAGAACAAGACACACATTTTTTGTTCAAAAAAGTTAGAAGAATGTCGTATATAATTTTCAAAATCAATTAAAAATAACCTAAAATCTAATTGATTCTTTTTTAAAAAAAATTAGAGTAAGAACCAAGAAAATAGTTGTACAGTTGGGGAGACAAAAGGGACGTAAGGCAGATAAGGTAGGGGTAGGGGATGGGTGATATAAGGTGGGGTGGGATGGTAGAAAATAGGTAATCTTATTTATTTATTTTTGCTGAAAAATTAGTTATTTTTTGATAATTTATTTTAAAAGCATTATTTTTACGTTCAAATGTCACATGTCAGCTTTTAATTAGTCATCATACCATGTCATCCGCAAGTGTGTTACACACTTTGTATATTTAGCTGATTGTAAAAAAGGTGTCAAAATGACGTAGCGGACCCCTACTTGAGGTGTTTAAAATGAAGAAAGCCTACTTGAGGTTTCTAAGTGAAAAATTGGTGTCAAATTTAAGGGGTTGCCGATGGATTCAGCCTATATATATATATATATATATATATATATATATATATATATATATATATATATATATATATATCACAACTACAATGAACAATCACTAATATATGATACGATGAATTATGTTGAGAATACTTTTTATTGATTGTTGGTTTGTTGTATTCAAAATAATAGATTTTGCATAACTTAGAAACAATTTATTTGTTTACAAAAGTACCCTTCATGAAGTGAAAAATGATGTAGAAAAAAGGTTTTAAAAAATATTTTTATCATTTATTTTTATCTTGAAATAAGTTATCCGAGATTACTATACCAACCAAAGAGAGGGATAACTTATCACGTTTTATTTATTTTATCTCGGAATAACTTATCCCGAAATAAATTATCTCAAACATGCCAACCAAAGAACAAATTAAGTGACACTACAATTTAAATCTCTTATGACTATTTTGTGTAATCTTCGCACCAAACGACCCCTCAAGTAAATCTAGGGGTGTGCATTCGGTTTTTCGGTTCGATTTTATACTATTCGGTTTGGATTTTCGGTTTTTGGTTTTGAAGTGTAACCCAATTCAAACCAAAATAAATTTGGTTTTTCTCTTTTTGGTTTGGATCTTTTCGGTTTAGTTAATCGGTTATGTCAACAATTAGAAACATAACAAAGTTATATTTGCAATTTAAATGTGTGTGTATATATATATATATATATATATATATATATATATATATATATATATATATATATAATATTAAATTTCTTAAATATACTTTTTACTATAAATTACAAGTAAAACGTAAAACTCAATACTTAAAAGTATATCAATTATAGATGTCCAAACATAAGAAAATAAACTAAATCATATTAAAAATAACTAAAAAGGGATAAAAGTGGTTAACACCAACTTAATTCTAGATATATATATAATTCAGTTTTTTTCGATTTTTATTTTTCTAAATCAGAAACCAAACCAAAAAAACAAACAAAGTAAATTATTAATCCAAAACCAAACCAAGAATCCAAAAAATTAATCCAAATTAGAATTCGTTTTGGTTTGGTTTGGTTTTTCGATTTAATCCAAATAGTGCACACCCCTATGTATACATATAGATGATGATTGATGTGATAAAAGAAATCCATAAATAGGGCGCACGATCTCATTTGTCTAGCTTGTACTCAGAGGCGGAGTTAGATGGAGTTCATAAATTTTCGGACGAACTTAATAGCTTTTTTGTAGACCAATTGTATTTGTACTAGAAAATTAATTAATTATATATGTATATAACTTGTGAACCCTAACAAAAATTTATTGACAGTTCTAAAGAAAATTTAGAATCACAACTCTTTATACTGGCTTCGCTTCTGCTTGTACTCCCTCTTGTTCATATAGAGAAGAAAAAGAAGAAGTCATAGCTCACCCTTAAATATCAAATATAATGAAGGTATGACAATTTTAAAGAACACAAAGTATGTAGTTAGAATTTAAAAGGCACATTTCATGCCTTACTAGTTCATAATTTGACTTTGGAATGTCAACACCATAATGTTGCTTTCATGCCAAAATGTAGAAAAACAAAGTCTTCTATTCAATAATATCTTCTAAAACATACATCCACCAATATTATAAAAGGGATGCTTCAGCTTGAGGGAAGAGGGGGTGAGGCTTGAATATAATGAGTTGTTGCCATATTTCTCATTGAATTCAAATCTAAATAATTGTTCATCCCAAATTTAAGCTATTGATGGTGATTAAAATTTTATCCAAGAAGATATCTAGCCAAATTTAATCTTCATGCGGTACAAAATCTGTCAACATTGATTTACTCATTTATATTATATAATTAATGAAGGAAAGTTTATTGACTCTAGAGAGTTAATTGGAATTAAGTGCATGTATATTCATTCGGATTGGTAGCTCATTATTCAAGAAATATTGATATTTATATAACGGAAAAGGGTCAAAATTGTCCATGAGCTATGTGAAATAGATTACTTAGCTTATACCGTTCGTTACATTTTGAGCTCAAAAATACCCTTACTATTAGCTTTAGAGATCACAAATACTCCTCAAAAGTTAACAATCCAAATTTTTAATGACATGTCAAACCATGTGTGACTGATCCTTCCACCTAACCTGCCAACTAGGATAACCACTATTTTTTAAAAAAAAAAATTGAAATCTCCTAAAATTATATTAATCCAACAAAAAAACAAGAATAAAGTTAAAATTATCGAGCCGTAAATTTCCCTCATACATACGGAAGATACATGTATGTTATACAAAAAATCATCCTATCAAGTTAGATATATTATATATTATTTATCAAGTGGAAATATACTTGGTTAATAATTAAACTACGATGAAAGAATAATTTTTAACGATAATAAATATAAATATTAATTTAGAGTGATAAATATTTACATAATTAAAAATAAAAAATTTTTTATGTAATGAAAAATAAAAGATTTATTTCTAATTTTAGAAGAATTTCTAATTGTTGGAAATCCTAGTTGGCAGCTTAGGTGGAGAGATTAATTACACATGGCTTGTCATGTCATTAAGACATTAACAATTTGAGTTGTTAACTTTTTAAAGATATTTTGTGGTCTCTAGAAATAACAACGGGGTATTCTTGATCTCAAAATATAACAGAGAGTATAAATAATATATTTCACATAATTTAGGGGTAATTTTAACCTTTTTTTCATTTATATAATTCTATTAGTTAACTTTAAATTTCAAAAGCCTATATTTAAAATACTTAAATGACTATTACGTTTTCAAAATCTTTAATATAAGGACTTAGAAATAGGGGTGTGCAAAGATCGAACCGATCGATCAATCAAACTGAAAAAATGTTTTTGGGTTATTGGATTTTTGATGGGTTTATAAAAAAAATATTGGGTTATATATTGGTTCGGTATCGATTTTTACCATTGGGTTATTGGATAAATTGATAACCCAATAAGACGGTAATAATTTATTATTTTACCTAATTATCAAATATTAATAATTTTATATATAATTAGACATTATAACTATATCAAATTATTAGTATTCTATCAACTTCACATTAGGTTGCTTTACTAGTTTTTACTGTTCACTCAAAACCTAAAGATTAAAGTAAGGGGTTCACAATTCTAGCTATTTGATTTTAGTTTTAGTTTAGTTTTGGTCTTGTTGGATTATTTTATTTTAGTTTTAGTTTGTAATTGTAGGTTGTAGCATTTGCAAGTTTGTAAAGATCTGTGATTTGATTAACATAAAAAATTTCATACTATGTTTTGGTGGTAACATGTAATTATAGCTTTCGTACAATATTTCTCTTATTGATACAATTTTTCATTATCTTTTTTTTTCCACTATATCAAAGCATTTAGAGAAGTGAGAAGACATATAATATTTTACAAGACATTTTCATATTGGGTAAATTAAAAATCGAACCAATAATGATCAAAAACCAATAAACCGAAAACCAATAAAAAATATCTTATTTGTTTGTTATTGGATTATCATATTTAAAATCCGAAAACTGATAAACCAAACCAATAATATATAAAATCGAACCAAAACCGATCGATACTCTCCCCTACTTGAAAACATGAAGATGGATAAAAATGGAAAAAAGTACGATAAGCGGAAAGAGGTATATTGTGAAATGAATGAAATTCTTGAAAAAATTTAAATTTGAATTTCTAGAATAAACTCCTACTGTAAGCCTGATTAGTCGTGTCAGGGAAGTAATTACTAAATTACAAATATACAATGATTTAAGTGTCTCTTTGGCCAGGGATAATTTTAACTTTTTTGCGAAATTTTATATCACGAATCGAAAATATTTAAAAGTTGTTTTCACATTTTTTTACTGCAAAATCACACAACAATTTTAAAACTATTTCAATTCATATTTATATTCAAACGCAACTACAATTTTCAAATATCATAATCTACTGAAAATAAATACTATTTCCTCTATCCAACAATAGTTATCCATTATCGATTTTGCACACTTCTTAAAAAACTATAAACATATGGATAATTTTACTATATCACCATTTGAATATAAAAAATACAATATTTTGAAGGGAAATGACTAATTAATTATAAAGGTAAAATAGGAACTAAGTATAAAATTATCTATTGATTTTATAAAGTGGACAAATATTATTAGATATCCCAAAATAGTATACTGGGTAACTATTATTTGATGGAGGAGTAATAATTTTGTCAAACACCATTTAATTTATTTTTTAAGAAAATGAAGAAGATAAGAAGTACAGTACAAGAATAAGAAGTATAGTCAACCCTAATAAGCAGTACAGAATTGTAGTAGTACTACCCTAATTTGGCCCCTATTTTCTATATATAACAAGTACCCTCCAATATTCAATTATCCCAAAGGCTAATTTAATCTTCACAAGCCATATCATATACTATACCTTATTATTAAAACAAAATTCAATGGATCATGACATGCCAGGAATGGGAGGAATGTCACCACCATCACCACCACAAGATCACATGATGATGAGCATGGGGTTGACACACATGACATTTTTTTGGAGTAAAAATGCTGAAATTTTATTCTCAGGTTGGCCAGGAACGCGAACGGGCATGTATGTCCTAGCTTTGATCATTGTATTT
The DNA here is from genome assembly GCA_016801875.1 of Solanum sitiens. Taxonomy (NCBI): domain Eukaryota; kingdom Viridiplantae; phylum Streptophyta; class Magnoliopsida; order Solanales; family Solanaceae; genus Solanum; species Solanum sitiens. The sequence goes on along the minus strand of JABWTJ010000737.1, from coordinate 362,280 downwards.
GTGGTCTCCTTGTTTGTGGAATGGATCTCTAACTCAAATTACTTGAAAGACAACATGTCAAATTATAATGGTCTTGTTAAGACATTTGTGCATGGTCTAAAAATAGCTCTTGCTTATCTTCTTATGCTTGCTATTATGTCTTTTAATGTTGGTGTTTTTATAGTTGTTGTGGCTGGACATACTTTAGGTTATTTCCTATTTGGTAGGTGTAATAATTCTGAGAGTAATGCATGCCAAGCTTGATCCATTTTCATCGTTGATGCAGTAGAAGCTCTTAATGTAATATCTGGTGGTGAAGACATCAATGTTGTTTGGTTAATTGTTTTCAATCGTTATTGTTGCATAAGTCTTATAATTTTCTAAGTTTCCATTTTCCAACATTCTTGATTTGTGTCAATTGTCAACTTATTATTTTCTAAATTTCCATTTTTCCAATTTTAATTTCCAGAGGTGAGATGTATTTGGTTGTGATACTGTAAATTAATGGATTTATGTTATTTTTCACATTTGTCTAATTACTTTGATGATCTTTTAGTTGAAATATTATTCCTTCCCTTTCATTTCATTTGTTACTTTCTTTTTTAAATATCAATTTATACATCTACAAACTTTTGAGCATAGAAAATTATACACAAATTTACTGCTAATTATAACTTTGGTAGTACAAGTTTTAGGTTACGCGTTGTGTTTGAACCCGTATTTAGTAGTACAAAATTTTAATTAGGGAGAAAGTAAAAAATATCCTTAATTTTAATTTATTAGTTAAATTTATTCTTCGTCATACTATTTATATCTTCATCATCACAAAATTTTTCACATATATCTATACATTAACGATTTTCCTCCAATCTGTTAAAAATTACTCATTTAGAACGAATTCTCAAATAAATTCATCCAGCAACCCATTAAATTAAAACCCAAATCAAATTATACATAGAAAAACCACTATTATAAAACAAAAACCAAATATAATTTTCAATTTCATCAAAACAAACCAAATGCTAGTTTCAATTACTCTTGTAGAGTCCATCCAAAGAATTTGATTCATTCATTGTGTGCATACACTAAAATAAAAATAACTTTTACCGATAATATAGAACACATAAATTAATAAAAAGGGGATAAAATCTTTATCGGCATTATTGGTGTCATTAGATCCAATGCCGCTAAAGATTTTAGGGACATATATAGAGAGTGCTAATTATATTGCTGTAAAAAAACTACATATTTAACGGCAATTGAGATATTGCCGCTAAAGATCATTTTTGATGTAGTGATAGAAGTATCACAATTCAATTCTTTCAATAAATTTGCTAATGACCTAAAGAAATTAAAATTATTTGACCCTTGTAAGGACATAATTCTTTTATAAATGCTTCTTATATTAAGTTAGCTTATTTCTTCTCTTTTTGAAGAGACCTTACCGATTGTGATTGGTCTAAACAAGTTTGGAATTCTCTCAAAAAGGCTCTTTCTTCCCCTTCCAATACTCGAATTCTTAACCTCCATATGTCCCTTCAAAATCTCAAGCAAGATGATCTTTCTGTCACCCAATATCTTCAAAGGCTAAAGTTATTTTTGATGAGTTAGCTGCCATTGGTAGACCTCTTTGTCTTGCCTATCTTAATATCTATATTTTTAACGGTCTCCGTTCTGACTTGAAGGACCTTGTAACCGCTCTTTCTGCAAGGCCTGAACTCGTGACATATTATGAACTTCATAATTTGTTAATCATTAGTTCATACATGGACCCACCTTATTCCCTCACTATATCACCCCTTCCACATACTGACCAACATGTTGCTCACTTCAGTCAACAATCCAACACCACCAACGATCGCTCTCAAAATAATACCTCCAATTATTGTGGTTGTGGAAGAAAGTCTAGAGAAAGAGGTGGTAGAGGTGGTCGTTTTTCATCCTCTCGAAATAATTCGAATGGTGAACCTTGGCAGCCGTCTCTTGACAACAAAGCTCGCTGCCAAATATGTAATGGCACCAATCACTTAGCAAACACATGCTTTCAGTGTTATAGTCACACGATTAATCCTTCCGCATATATATCTCATCGGGCGCCGATTCCATTGACTCAATTGTGGTTCCCGGACACTGGAGCAACAGATCATATAACGCCAGATCTCTTAGAAATTCACCAAGCAGAGCCATACAAAGGGGTAGATCAATTGCAGGCTGGAAATGGGGTCGGTCTACCTATCCACCACACTGGTAATTCATTCACCAAATAAATCCTTTCGTCTCACTAATTGTAACACCACATACGTTTAAGATCGTCATTTATTCGGTATTAAAGGCTTACGAGCTTAAAATTTAGAATTTTATTTATAACATCAGACAGTGATCTAGAAATACTGGATCTGAATGGTAATTCTGTTAAATTTGACAAGATTCAAAAAATGGATTAATGAGAAGATATGGTAGTTAGGAGGATAATTCTTCATTGGTAGAAAAGTCAAAGATAGAACCTTTTGTAGGTGAAATTTAGGTGAACAATAAATTGGTTTCACAAGGTAAATCTTGACATTTTGACATATTGTGATGTCATGGATGACATCAATAGGAAGAATTCACTCCTATAAATAGGTAGCTCCTAATTCATTTGTAACACACCTCTCACTTGCCTTCTCATCTCCTAAGGCATTTGTTCTTCTTTCTCTCTTGTAGTATTTCACTTGTACTCTTTTGGAGTGAGATAAATATTGGTTGGTTGTGTCCGAGGACTAGGCAAAAGAAAACAAAAGTTTGCCGAATCTCGTTAATTTTTGGTGTTCCTTTTATTGTTGTCTTATTTACTATTTATTAGCTACCTTCAGATATAGCAGTTGTGATTCTATCACTCTCTATATATTCGGCTTCCGCAACACATGTGTTGTAGGCGAACACGGGATCCTAGCCTCAATGGCATGAATGCTTGTTGTGTATAGGGTCGGACCCACATTGGGTCCAGGGTGTTCACCCGAACATCCTCGGCAAAAAAATACGCGATATATATAAGGTAAATTTTATGTATTTCTGTAGATGAATATATTTTGAACCCCCTCAATAACAAATAAATATATATGACTCAATGGTAAGACTCCTGAATATTAAGTAGCACGCCAGGTTTGAATCCCTGCAAAGACATTTATTTATTTACCTTTTATAGTTTCAGTTTATTTTTGTTTAAAAAAATCAGTTCTGTTTTTCAAGCATCTTTTATTTTAAAAACGTGCCAAAAGTGTGGGTTTAAACCCAAAAAAATTCAAAGGGCCCATTTTGAAAGACTTATTTACACATTTATATTTTTATTTTTCGAATCTCCTAAGCGAAAATCCTGAATCCGCCACTTGTTGTGTAGGCGTACACTCCGATCTCCAGCCTCAATGGCATGAATGTATATGGTGTAGGCGTACACTCCGATCTCCAGCCTCAATGGCATGAATGCATATGGTGTAGGCGTACACCCCGATCCCTAGCCTTAACGGCATGAAACGTATGTCTAAAATAACTTAATGTTAATATCCAAAGTTATAACGACTCAAACGAAGTAGAGCAAATATTAGTCGTCGTGGAAGCTCGTGGTGATTCTACAACTCACCATTCAGTTGATCTCGTGAAATAAGGGATTGTTTCAATAACTATTTATTTCCAACAACCATAAACATATAGCATTTCTATAGGTAAGAGCTACTACACATTAGAATTTCCCGTTAGTTACGTATGTTGAGGATAGGAAGGAAACACATGATACTGCATACAAATAGTTGTACTACTACTACTACTACATTGTTTGGTTCTTAATTCTTTATTATTAAATGAACAAATTGAGTAATAGGTGTAAGTCTTAAATGAGAACAAATTTTGTGCACTCCTCCAACACCAACACTTCCACGTGGAAGTGATGTACCAATATAACATTATTATTGTTTTACATATATTACAACTAGTTAAAAAAAATATTTTAAATAAAGCCACCTTATTTAATAATAATTTCTTGACAGAATATACTTTTTTTCTTTCTCTGTTAAAAAAAATATACTAATAATTTACAGAACATTTGTAAAACAAATACATTCACAGTTAATATCGTCACTAACCAATTTTTTTTCCATAAGCAGTTAAATCATTTTATTGAAGGAACTAAAGATTATATATTTATTGAATTTGTTGCGGAAGCCGAATATATAGAGAGTGATAGAATCACAATTGCTATATCTGAAGGTAGCTAATAAATAGTAAATGAGACAACAATAAAAGGAACACCAGAAATTAACGAGGTTCGGCAAACTTTTGTTTTCTTTTGCCTAGTCCTCGGACACAATCAATCAATATTTATTTCACTCCAAAAGAATACAAGTGAAATACTACAAGAGAGAAAGAAGAACAAATGCCTTAAGAGATGAGAAGGCAAGTGAGAGGTGTGTTACAAATGAATTAGGAGCTACCTATTTATAGGAGTGAATTCTTCCTATTGATGTCATCCATGACATCACAATATGTCAAAATGTCAAGATTTACCTTGTGAAATCAATTTATTGTTCACCTAAATTCACCTACCAAAGGTGCTATCTTGACTTTTATACCAATGAAGAATTATCCTCTTAACTACCATATCTTCTCATTAATCCATTTTTTGAATCTTGTCTAATTTAACAAATCTCCACCTTGGCAAGATTCTCCATTTTCAACTTTCTCTCAACAAAAATTTTGATTGTGTCTTCAACCATAATCTTCAATGTTCAACAATGTTGATCAAGTTCAAACAATGTTGAAACTTGACCGCAGTCACCACTTTTGTCAACATATCAGCAGGATTAACCTTTGTTGATGACTTTTCTCGAAGATTGTGGGTGTATACGATGAAAACAAAAGATGAAGTATTGAGAATTTTTCTCAAATGGAAGGCGATGATAGAAACTCAAAGTGGCAGAAAGATCAAGTGTCTTCGCACAAACAATGGTGGCGAATACAAAAATGATCTTTTTCAGAAAATTTGTGAGGAAAATGGCATCGTCAGACATTTCACCGTCAGAAGTACACCACAACAGAATGGAGTGGCAGAACGCATGAGCCGAACTTTGCTGGAGAAAGTTCGGTGTATGTTGTTCAATGCTGGCTTGGGCAAAGAATTTTGGGCTGAGGCAATAACATATGTGTGCCATCTCATTAATCGTCTACCATGTGCTGCTATTGGTGGGAAGACACCATTTGAAAAATGGTATGGAAAAACTGCTGAAGATTAAGGTTCTTTATATGTATTTGGCTCAATTGCATATTATCATGTAAGAGAGTCAAAATTGGACCCAAGAGCAAAAAAAGCTTTATTTATGGGTATTACTTCTGGAGTCAAAGGATACCGTTTGTGGTGTCCAGAGACAAGAAAAGTTATTTTCAGCAGGGATGTTACCTTTGATGAATCTGCATTGACAAATAAGGTAACACTTGAAGAAGCCAAACAAATTGAAGGTGCTTCAAAGCAGGTGGAGTTTGAGGAAAAGATAATTTTCCCAACACAGGGATCAAACGAGGAAATAACAGAAGATTTTTCTCTTGAAGGAGAGTCAGTCGAAGAGGAGGTTCCATCTCATCTCCTAAGGCATTTGTTCTTCTTTCTCTCTTGTAGTATTTCACTTGTATTCTTTTGGAGTGAAATAAATATTGGTTGGTTGTGTCCGAGGACTAGGCAAAAGAAAACAAAAGTTTGCCGAACCTCGTTAATTTCTGGTGTTCCTTTTATTGTTGTCTTATTTACTATTTATTAGCTACCTTCAGATATAGCAATTGTGATTCAATCACTCTCTATATATTCGGCTTCCGTAACAACATGCACAGTTATTGCCTTGTGTTTGGGGCTATGGAGCGGGGTGTTCGCCTACACCACAAGGCATTGCATACTCATTTGTGGGGTGGACTGAGTCATGGTCAACTGAGTACAGGACACTTGAAGCTTGGTAAGTTGTTGCCGTTGTGGTGATATGACTAAATCATGAGCAGGGAGGTTGGCTGCGACTTATTGGTGGCATGGAATTCATTTTCTTGATTTAGTTATATTGTTCTATTATTTTATTGCCTTGCATATTCGGTACATTATTTTGTATTGATGCCCCAAGCTTGGGGCACTGCATTTATGCTTGCAGGTACTAACCAACAGGTAGATCCGGACCTTCGCTAGTTGGTCGGAGCCAACTTTTTTTGGTAAGCTCCACTTCTTTCGGAGTTACCAGGTTTTGCTTTTGTGTGTATATAGTGTTGGAATATATGCACCCACCAATCAGTCAAGAACCAGGTTCCTTGACTCAGCAAGAACAGTAACTAAAAGTAAGCGTCCACCTGTTTCGATGGGACCAGGTCCTCAGATTAGTTACAATAACAAACAGTAAAAACAAGTGCTGAAAGTAAAGATCGACAAGCAACTTTACGTGGAAACCTCCTTGCTCAATGGAGGAAAACCACAACCTATTCTCAACAGGACTTTTCAAACTGCTTCCACTAATCTTCTCCAAGCAAAAGTAAAAGGCAGTTTACAAAATGAGATTAGCCTGCTAATCTCCACACTAAGCAATACTTCTATCACTTAGTTGAGCCAGAGTAGATACAACACTACCCACTATACTAACCCTCACTGATTAATATAGATTTTTCTAAGCGGATACCACACCGTCCACTACACTCCCACTCTTTGGACGATTTAGATTTTGACTAAGCAACAACAATGTTGCCCACTAAATCACCTAACTCTAGATGACTTAGACTTCTAGAAACCGAAACAAGATCTGAATCCTTTATAGATTAGGATCATATTTACAATGTAAGCACATAGACACAAAGCTCTAAATACAACAAAGATTCTTCGTTACTCTATCAGGTCCTTCTATTGAGTTGAGCAATGTTCTTCCTTGAAGATGACCTTCTATTCAAGCATGTGAATTTTTCAGAGAAAATCCAAGTTTAATTTGCCAAGTCTTAAATTTGTGTTTGTTGGAAATAGATAATATAATTCACCACAAATTCGTTGCAACCATCTTATTGGCTGAAGGCCTGCTGTTGGAAAAGTTGTGCACCTACCGCATCAGAGGTGGCAGCTTTTCTGACAGTTGTCTTTTCACCTTTTCACGTCGCAGTCTTGCGGGGACCAGGTCCCTTACAAACTTCTTTGTGAGTTCTTGAAAAGGCTTGCTGACTGACTTCCTTCTTTGGATGAATGAATTTAATATGGTGTTTGTCATGCTAAAAATATCAAACATAAAGAGTTATTGCCCGTTGGACAAACACCCTCCTCCGTTCTGATTGGTGTAGTACGCTGACGCCTCACCAATCTCTGACGTGACAGCTTTACAGCTGTAACCAGTTATGTGTCTGATGGAGGAAACTCTGCCTGGGACCAGGTCCCTGCATTTGTGAGATACTGAAACATACAATCTCGTCCTCTCTTCTTATTGACACTGCACTTTTCACCTACCACCTGACATGACAACTTTTACGGATGTACCCAATTTGTATCTGGTCGAGAGCACTCTGCTAGAGACCAGATCCCCGCATTTGTGAGGATCATCAAAACACCTAGAATATAACATATAGTATTGAAGGGTAGGTCGAGCCCCTGTCCTGATCCTATGACTACTATCTTACTCAGAGAGGCTTGTAGATTGTAGTGGCAAGTTGTGGGTTGGGGATGGCTTTGTCGGCTAGACGGTCAGTTGTGTTCCTTTTATGTTTTTGGGCCTTAAACCTTATAGTCAGTTGTGTTCCTCTTATGTTTTTGGCCTTGTAGACCTTATGTATATATTGTGTGTATTATGATGGCCTTCGTGTACTATTTTTCCAGCAACCTTGTCGGTCTGTTATTTTATTTCTTTTTGCTTTTAGATTATGAACGTTAGGTGTTGTTCGGGCCTCATCGACCTTGATCAAGAGCATGTTTTCATTCTAAATCTGGGGTTAAGTGAAGAAAAAAGTATGGCATCCAAAACAAATGAAGGTGCTAATTTTTCAGTTGTTCTTACTCCATTTTTTGATGGAAATGATTTTAAATACTGGAAGATAAGAATGAGAACACATCTAAAAGCTGAAGGTTTATGGACTATTATTGTAAATGGCTATGAAAAGCCAGAAAATGATGGTGAACTTTTAGTAGCAGAGATGAAAAATCTTGAACCTAAGTACCGTCAAGATGCAAAAGCCTTGAGCAAAATCCAAATGGAAGTCTCAAGAGCATATTTTGCAAAAATTGCTACTTGTGCCACTTCAAAGCAATCTTGGGAGTCTTTGGAAATCGAAGTGTATGGTGACGAAAATGTGCGCACTATAAATCTTCAAATTCTTAAAAGAGAGTTTCAAAATTTTAAGATTATTGAATCTGAACAAATCGATGAATATTGCACAAGAGTCTTGAATTGTTAATGAAATGAGAAATTACAGTGATACAATTTTTGACCAACAAGTTGTGAAAAAAATTCTAATTAGTATCACAAAAAAGTATGAGTACATTGTTGCTATCACTGAGGAGACGAAAGATCTTTCTAAGCTTTCTATCAAGGAACTAGTCGTATCATTTCGTGCACACAAGAAGTGAAGGGTTTTTCATGCAGATCAACCCAAAAAGACGACTTTCCAATCCAGGACAAATGAAAATTCTCAAAATTTCTCAAAAAGTCAACAAAAGAAGAACTACAATACAAAAACGAAGTAGAATCATGATGATTCTTCTAAGAAGGTTGAAGAAAAAGGTGAGTAAAATACTAGTCATTTTTGTAAATTTGCAAAAGGACTAATCACAATGCAGAAAAATGTTGGCACAAGCCCCAATGTAACTTTTGTAAAAAATTTGGCCTCATTGAGAATGATTGTTGGCACAAGCAACAGGAGCAAACAAATTTCTGTAAAGAACAAGAGGAAGAAATGGAAGAAAATATTTTCTTTGCTTCTGAATGTGATCTTTCAGCAAAAAGTAACGGATTGTATATTGATAATGATTGTAGCAATCACATGACTGGAGATTAAAAAGTTTTCCTCTCAATTAATAGTAGCATCACTACTAAAGTGAGAATATGGAATGCAACCTTAGTTAATGCAAAAGGTAAATATACCATTTCAATCAACTTAAAAGGGAGCGGTAAGCAATTTAATGATGTGCTTTATGTTCATGAATTGGAAGAAAATTTTCCTAGTGTTGATCAATTCATGGAAAATGATTATTATTGCAAGATTTATGATAAAATTGAGCCAAATCAAGTCATTGTTGAAGTAGAGATGATAAAAAGAAAATTTTCTTTATAATTCATTACAATGCATTAAAAAATGAAGTTGTAGATAATTCATGGCTTTGGCATGAAAAATTTTGTCACTTGAATTTTCATGGTTTGAAACTTATCAAGCAAAAAAAATGGTGGAAGGCGTTTCTGAGATACATAACAAGAATAAGGTTGGCAATATATCATATCTTTAGATGTGTCAAATCAAGAAGAGGACGAGGAGGAGGAAGATGTCCCTCAAGGAGGAGAAATATCATATTCAGATGATGAAAAACCACTTTCAAGAGGAACAAAAATGTCGAGTGACATATATCAAAGATGCAACTTTGTCGGTGTTAGGAAAGAAAATTATGAGGACGCAATAAAGCATGATGTTTGGAAGAAAACCTTGGCAGAAAAAATTCGAAAGATTGAGAAAAATAATACTTGGAAGTGTGTGAGTATACCCAAAGAAAGATAAGTTTTAAGTCTAAAGTGCAAAACTCAATCAAAAAGGATACATTCAAAAACACAAGAGAAAGGCGATATTTCAGTTGTAATTATTGCCAGACAGGAGAACAACTTGCTGACATCTACACCACAACACTTCGAAGTGAAAAGTTTTGCCAGGTTCGAGAAGGCATTGGAGTTTTCAAGCAAATGCATTAAGGGGGAGTGTTGGAATTAATGTATTCACACCTTCTTGATGTTTAGTATTTTAATATTGTCTCTTAGTTTCTCATGAATTCTTTTAGAATTTTGTAATACATGTATCTAGTAATTTGTGATACATGTATCTAGTTATTTGTGCAAGGCCTTTGATTTACATTACGACTAGCATAAATAGACATGTAGTTGATGATTGTAATCATCTCAAGTGGCCTTAAGTAGCCTATATACAACTTGAGCATTCTCTAAAGATAGTATCTCCTTCTATATTTCCTACGGATTTATCACAGGGTTGTACTTGGTTAGGTTTCAGCAACTTGCGCAGTTAACTGAGACACCGGATGCCAACCGCTCCTTCTCACTCTTTTTTGAATTTTATCCTGCTTATTTTCTTGGTAAGGATCAAGCTACCAGGAAGGTCATTCTTTACGGTCCGAGTAAAAATGGTCCCTACACTCTCCCACTCAATTTATGCTTAGCATTTCGTCCCTCTGCATATCTTTCAGCCAAAGTTTCTCAAAATTGTTGGCATATTTGCTTGGGTAATCCACACAAACGAGTCCTTCATCAAATCCCATAACAACATGTTTTACTGTTTTCTAGTTCTAAATTGAAAAATATTTGTACCACTTGCCAACTTGGCAAGTCACACAAATTAACTCTTTCCATTTGTAGCAATAAAAGTTCTTTGTTTTCACAATTATTGCATGCGGATGTTTGGGGACCATCAGAACGTCATCGTTACTTTCTTGTTTCTGTGGATGACTATAGCAATTTTGTTTGGGGATTTCCAATGTTTAAGAAATCAGATGTTTCACATATTTTTCTTCAATTTACGGGACTTGTTGAAAATCAATTCAACACCACCATAAAGTTTATCCAAACAAATGGTGGCAGCGAATTTCGTTTGTTCACTCCTGTTTTAAATGAGCAAGTGATTCTTCATCGGCTTTCATGCCCCCACACTCATGAAAAGCAAGGAAAAGTAGAACGAAATCATCATCACATAGTTGAAACTGGTCTCAGTCTAATGGTACATAGCTCGACTCCGTTCAAATATTGGCAATTTGATTTTGAGACTGTTGTTTATCTAATCAGCCGTCTTCTTTCTCCATCAAATAATAATAATTCTCTATTCGAATTGGTTCACAACAATCAGCCTGACTATCGTTTTCTTAAAGCATTTGGGTGTCTTTGTTTTCCCTATCTACATTCTTATAATAAACACAAGTTTGGATTTCACACAACGCCTTGTGTTTTTCTGGGCTACAATACGGGATACTTAGGATATAGATGTCTTGATCCAAAGTAAGGCATATTATATTTGTCCCGTCATGTACGTTTTGACGAGGAACAATTTCCTTTCTTCTGGAATTCTTTACTAGGCTCACCTCCTGCGCACATGGTCCACTCTATATCTCCTTGGCTCTCATCTCCCATTGGATTGCCTGTCTCTTCTCCCAAGTCCCATGTCCCTATATTATCCAGTATTTCCAAATCAATCTCGACCTCAATGTCTCCAAATCTGTCACAGTCAGGCCATCATTCCAGTCCAGTCGATCCCGTCGTCCTCTGTCCCTACTGGCTACAAAATAGCTACTCCTCTTCCCCCTATACCACTGGTTTTTGATCATTCCTCCTCCATAGCTTTCCCTGGTCGCACTAACTTTCAGCCCACTAATCCTCCTTGTGTCCTTAAGTCGACTATTAGGAATTACACTATGCAGCTACGCCATATGCCACCATCCTCCAACCTTGTAGTTGCATCTTCCTCACCAACCTCTCCAACTAGTGAACCAACATATTTCACCAATGCTAACACATCATCGGAGTGGTGTGATTCTATAGCCTATGAAATGACTACTCTTTTGCATAACAAAACATGGTCTCTTGTTCCTTGCAACCACTCAATGAATGTGTTTGGGATGCAAATGGGTTTGTCGAATCAAGAAAAATTCCCCTGGAACTACTGAGCGCTATAAGGCCAGGTTAGTAGCTAAAGGATTTCATCAACAAGAAGGGCATTACTTCTTTGAGACGTTTAGTCCCGTCGTCAAATCCACAACAATTCGCATTATCCTAACTATTACTTCTTCTCATGACTGGCCTTAGCGACAACTTGACGTCCAAAATGCTTTCCTCCATGCTAACCTTCCTGAAGAGGTATATATGGCTCAATCCCCTGGTTTTATTCACCCACATCTCCCCGATCATGTTTTTTGATTACCCAAGTCTTTACATGGACTCAAACAAACCCCTCGTGCATGGTATTTAAATCTTACAACCTTTTTTTGGATATGGGTTTCTCCAGCTCAAAGTATGATGCCTCCCTTTTTGTCTATACTTCAAACGGAATCAAGGCCTACATGCTTGTCTATGTAGATGATATAATATTTACTGGGAGTGATTCTGCATTCTTGGAGAGTATTATTCTTCGATTGGGTTCGCCATCAGAGATCTTGGACCATTGAATCCTTTCCTTGGCATCCAAGTTGCACGTACAAAGTCTGACCTCTCTTTATCCAAGCGTCACTATATTTCAAGCTTATTGGAATGTTCCAAATTGCAGCTATGTAAGACACTGGTAACACCCATGTCTACTTATATAAAACTTCACAATAAAGACAGACCTCCTTTTCATGATCCGTCTCTATACCGACAAATTGTGGGAGCTCTTCAGTACCTCACTCTCACCGGTTCTAATCTCTCTTTTGTGGTGAACAAAGTGTTTCAATTTATGCATAGTCCTTCAACAAATCAGTGGGCTGCTGTCAAAAGGATATTGCTATACTTACAACACACCAAGGATATGTGTCTCTTCATTCCTAAGCCTGATACTCAGTTTCCTCAAGCCTTTACAGATGCTGATTGTGCTGGCTCTTTGGATGATCAAAAATCGATAGGTGGTTATTCTATTTTCATGGGATCTGCCTTAGTGTCTTGGTCATCAAAGAAGCAACGTACAGTTGATAGGTCTTTAACTTAATCTGAATATAAAGCTTTAGCTGATGCTATCGCAGAACTAACTTGGATTCAATCGCTCTTTTTCAAACTAGGTGTCTCTTTACCAAAAACTCCTAGAAAGTTGGGTAGCTATACAACTCTACAGGACACCTATTAGAAGTGAAGCTGTGTGTATCTATAATACCATAGATATTATGATCCTCATAGAACTAGTATTGTTAATATTCCTATATAAGATGCAGTACTACTGCAGTCCTATATATCAAGAAAAACAGAAATAAAGTTACAGCTTCTTCATATACAATTTGTGTATTTTAACAAGAAGAACATCAAAATGTGTGTATTATTACCGGGATACATAAACAAGTACACCTGACATTAATTGGTCACTGAAATTTATTATGACAAATAAAAGAGAAGAAACTTAGTTCTTATTTCTAAAGTGCCTAAGGGAAAAAATGTAATTCATGTGTTGAAGTTGTGGTTGTTCTGAGTTTGTGTTTCTGAACAAAATTAACATGCGTGATGCATCACCTTCCTCCGGGATGGTAAAGTTACATGGCCTGTTATACTATCAACATGTATATTGTGTTCACTATATTTGTATCCACATCTCAATGTCTGAGAGTCATGCAATAAGGACTCTATCTCCTCTGAATGTTGATCAGTTTGAACCCATGATGTTTCAATTTCGATCCAGCTTCCAATTCTGCTGCAACTTCCTTCATTGTAGGTCGATCATCTCTTATAACATTTCAGCACCTTTGTGCAAGCATAGTAACATTTTTCAATTGCCCTGCATTTCCCTCATCACAAATTATATTATCGTCTAGAATATCGAGCAAATTACCCTTCTCACTGGAGATATAAAATATTGAGGTAGGTTTTTCTCTTCTTCTGGTCTCTCGAAACATAGAGCCTTTCTACCAGTTAGGATCTCTACAAGCACAACTTCAAAAATGTACACATCACTTTTTTCATTAAGTTGATCTGTTTGCAAGTATTCAGGATCGAGATATCCTAGAGTTCCTTAGATCAATGCAGATAGCTTTGTTTGATCAGCAGGAACCAACCTGGATGCTCTTAAATCAAACACTTCGGCTGTAAAGCTTTTGTCTTGAAGAATGTTGACTGACTTATTATCTCTATGAATGATAGGAGGGTAAGCTGTCGAGTGCAAGTAGAAAAGTAATCCAGTAGTTTCTGGGAGAGTTGGCAAAATAACCACTCTCCAAACTTGATTGAACATTTAGACAAAGTCTTAAAAAATTACTCTATCCGTTTCATAAAGAAAGATCTAATTTGACTTGGCACGGAGTTTAAGAAAATAAAAAAGACTTTTAAATCTTCTGGTCATAAATTAAAGCTACGTAAATGTACAAAATTATCCTTTAATCTTGTGGTCTTAAACATGTCACGTTAAGAAAACTCAAATTAAATTGTTACCCAAAAAAAGAAAGAGGTCGTTTTTTATACACAATTTTAAAAGGAAAGGAGGTCATTCTTTTTGAAATAGAGCGAGTAATACTTTAGACACCATATATAACATCACTCAATATTCTTTCAAAACATACAATACCCTACTCTCATGTTTTTGATACTACACTTTCGTCCCCACTAATCCAACACAAATGTGGAATTATTTTTTTAATTTTGCATTTATTAAAAAATTTGACTAGAAAAAAGCTCTCTGAAAAGAAACCAAAATGCTCCTATTTTTGCAGTTGATTTAGCTGATTTTAGTGACTTTTTCGACAATAATTGAGCTTTCATAGGAGAAATCATTATCATTCTAGTCATTGCTTCCATTTTTACACCATTTTCTTTCAAATAGCTTCAAAGAAAAAAAATTTGCCACTATTTTTTAAGCTTGCAAAGATCTTTCAATATCACTTCATAACTCGTATTTAGATAAACTTTAGTTGTTTAGAAGGACTATAGATACATGTTCTCCATTTCGAGCTTGATCTGAACCCATTCTTGTTCATTCACGTTTTGTACAGATTCTGTACTAGTCATCGACCACTAGTTATTAATATCGTAATCTAGTATCTATTATTGTAGTTTATATATGATAGTAGTTGAATTTATTGTTGCTGGTGGTGACTATATGGGAGTATGGGAGGAGACTCCCGAAACATGGTATTGGAAATCTTTTAGTAATACTATAGTTTTCATTGCATTGCGTAGCAACCAATATCTTCCAACCTGGTGCTCTCACTTCTCGAACTAGTACATGTCCAAACCTAAGCCAAATTCTCCAAAAGTCTAAGGATAAGTTCCCTCTCAATGGAAGAAAGAGATTCATATGACGATATGATTGCAAGCGTAATTGAGGCCGGTGAGCTAGCCTGCGATCCAGATAACTTGGTGATAAACTATCAAATGAATGGAAGGGGGAAAATATATCCCACATTCATAAAGAATGATAGGCATGTGAGCTTGTTCATGATGGATATTGTTGTTGATGGATCTAGGCCTATATTGAGAATACATGTCATTGCGAGGTCTCCGATTGAACCAACTGATTCTTTTAACGACAATGACTCAATTGAAAATGAGAACTTGGGTGATCAATCAAATGAGAGCTTTTGTAATCAATCAAATAAAAACTCAGGTGATGATTCAATGAATGGGCATGATCATTCATTGGATGCTGAAGATCAGTCAATAGATTCGAAAGATTTCGAACATTTTTAAAAAGATCAAGGAGAGGCAGAATTGAGATCACAACCCAACCATTTTTTCTCTGATGGAAATACTTTTTACATGCATCAAACATTCAGTACCAAGAGTGAGTTACAATTGTTATTAGCTGAAGCAGCGGCGAGAAAATCTTTTGATTACTACAGTGAAGAATTGCAATAAATACTTAAAGGTGCAATGTGTATCTCGTATGTGCGTGGATGCTGCCGGCACAGAAATATGAGTGTTTGCATAGATTTCGTATTTACAAGTATATTGGTGATCACAATTGCGGTGTTGAACATGTCATCATCAGCCGTAGACAACTCTCGATCAAAGTCATTGCGTAGTTTTGTGTGAATGCGATGGCAAGGGTCCAAATGTTAAAGGATTCAGATGACTATTTTTATATTTTTCATTGTATTCCAAACTATTGGAAATATTGAAAGGGATCTGTGACTGTCAGGAAATGGTTCGAGGGATAATTGAGCACATAAATTCATGTTTACATACCTTTTATTATATGTTCGACACTCTTAATGTTGGTTCTAGCTATTATATCATGGTAAGTGGGGATACTCATAGATTTATGTGTTACTTCTTAGCTTTTGGTGCTGCATTAGGGGATTTTCCAACATGAGAAAGATAATTGCGGTCAACAACATTCATTTACATGGTAATTACGAGGAGGTTTGCTAAGTGTTGTTGCACAAGATATGGAGATCATGTTTATCCAGTTGCCTTTTGTGTCGTGGACAAAGAGAACGATGCATCTTGAACATTATTCTTTGAAAAGTTGAAGGATATTGTGGTCGATATATGAATCAGATTTATGTTTTATTTCCAATAGACACAAGAGCATTGCCAATGATATTGCAAATATTTACAATCATGCTCATCAAAGATATTGCATGAGACACCTCGGTGAAAATCTTTGGGTAAATCACCAAAGTGGAGATTTACTCTATCTATACTACAACGCGGCAAAGGCATATTCATTGAAAGAGTTAAACGATTATTTTTTGGAATTCAAGGACAAATCCCCCGAGGCAGCCTTTGTCTTAGAGCATGATGTTGGTTTTGAAAAGTGGAGTAGAACACATTTCCCAAGCAATAGGTATGATGTGATGTCCACAAACATTGTCGAGTCGCTCAACCTTATGTTAATAGACGAGAGAGAGCACCCCATGGCATCCATATTTAATTCGATTGCTATGAGATTTGGAGAATTATTTAGAGAGAGGCATGCATATGTCCTTAAATCAAAGGGTAATAAGATGGTGTCGGCTATCGAAAGAATCGCAAGAAAAAAAATGATCAAGGGCGACTCCTTGTATGTGGAGAACATAACTGGGGATGACAATCAATTTATCATATTCAGCACAGGTTCTACTTCGAGTGTTAACCTACTGGAAAAGTCATTTTCTTGTAGGAAGTATGAGTTGGTCAAGATACTGTGCGCTCACGCAATGATTGTTTTGAGATCGAAGCATGACGATGAGTATGGTATGAGCATTTATGAATATTCTTCGCCTTTATATAAAGTTGAAACATACGTTCTTGTATACTCTGAATCTATTAATGTTGTCCTTATCGAGTCGTAATGGTGTGTGCTAGAAGAATTGCTAAGCGTGAATATTCTTCCACCCCTTGTCGATACCAAGCTTGAAAGGAAGAAAATAAAACGTGTCAAGGGTGTTAGTGAGAATTTCAAAAGCAAGAGGAGGAACAAATGTTCAATTGTAATTAAGAGATCCGTACACAAGAAAACCACATGTATGAACAACAACAAATCTTAGATAGATTTGACTAATTATGTTTTTGTAACAAAACTACTGGATGTGAATGTGTTGTTTATTTTAGTCCCCAATATTTTGGTCAATGTAATGTCAATTGTTATCAAATTTACTCATGATATTACATGATGACATACATTTTTTATACTGTCTATTACTGTGTTTTATTGAGTCCACTAGTTGTGTATTAAGGTGTGTCCACTCGTTGTATATTAAGGTGTGTATAAAATGTATGCATTAGAATGTAATTTTCCCCAAAATATTTATTTTTATATCCCCCCCCACTAAACAATGAATTTTCTCACGCATGATATTTTAATGTCCAAAATCAGAAAGTGTATAATAAATAACCTATGTATAATTAATCAAACCTATAACTTGTCACGTCCTGAGCCTACACCCTGAACGTGATCGACACTCGAGAACCATTACTGGCCTCAAGAGAACCCTTGACCTGATTTACTTACTCAGCGACAGACTTAAACACAAGAAATATAACTTATGCAATAGCTTAAGAGATAATAACTTAGCCAACAAAGCAACTCAAGTCTTAAACGTATACAAATGAAATGAATAAGCCTAAAGAACTATGACTATCTGTCTAAGAAGTCTCTAAAACAAGGAGAGATGTCAGGACAGGTCCCCAGACCATCCTAACAACTAAAAACTAGAAAGCAATGCAAAAAGGAGTCCTCCACAAAGAAAGAAGGCTCACCAATTGACTCTGAGTGCTCAACCTGATCAACGAGGCGTTAAATGCTGATCCTGGTTACCCGTGTCTGCATCGTAAGATGATGTAGGCCAACTGGTATCAGTACATTAAATGTACGAGTATGCGAGTTGGAATGCTAAACATAATATAGGGTTGAAAAGAATCTGAAAGAGACACTTACCTTGACTTTAATCAACTCCTGAATAACTTAACTCAATATAAAGGAATAAAATACATGCAATATATAGAAATCTTTTAAAGTAGTAGAAAGAACCTTAGTTTGTTAAAGAAATGTATTAACAAACTCAATTGTACTCGTATAATAAAGTAATATAGTTTTTGTGGGAGATTCTCTAATCGACAACCACTACTATGAGCCTGAGTGGTGATACAACGTCTTCCCCACGCTGCCAGAACTGTCATATACCTTTTCGTCATATAGAACGCCTTAACTAAGTGGATCCACTAGTCTTTGCTAAAAATAATTAAGGAGTTATCTAAACAGTATGATCCTTTACTACCATGATGACTACATGATTTATGGAGACTTGAATTAATATAACTCACATCCCCATATCGATGCTCAATACTACTCTAAGAAATATACTTAGCTCATATGTATTAAAACAAAACTTCTTTATTTGATTTTAGATGATTACTCAAAACTTAGCTTAAAAGCTCTCTTGGAAATATGTGTTTCCCTTTCTTGTTCAAATGCGGAAAAAATTTAAACTCTAGAGAATACTTAGTTCCCTTATAACCTTTGGATAAATGAACTCAACTCTTTACTCTTTACTTAACTTAAAACTTAAGTATTTAAACAAAATTAAAATGTTTGTAAAAGACTTCTGAAAATACTTTATGAACTTCTCTTGATTTTATTCTTGACTCTAAATTTGATTCTTAACTTTCCTTGAACTGAGTTATAGATTTAAGATTCATGATATCATGTTTATGGATGATTTCAGGATGTTTAGATGTACCTTAGTGTATTGGAATCAACTAGGAAGTGTTGGTACACTTTAGAAGGACTTAGACGGGCTATACGATAATGGGTGAAAAACGACGATTCGATGCATCCCTAATGCGCCGCGCCAGACCCAAGTTACTAGGGTTCATTTTTGACACACTGCAGGTTCGCCGCCCCAGCCTCTCTGGCGCAGATGGGGCACGCCGCGCCAGAACTTCTCTAAGTGCGATTTGACGAATTTCTCTTCTCGTTTTCTAATCTAAATTTTCCTAAACTCGATTCCTTTTCTCAAATGCTCTTTAGAATCAGGTACCCAAAACCTATACACAAGATTTAACTCAAGGTATCGACACTCTTATCTCAAGAAACTCCTCAATCTCAACTCAAATTCAAGAATGAAAGCAATTTAAGAACAATTATCAAGAACAATAAATTATCAACCTTTTAAGATGAAATACAGTGAATTAAACATGTTTGACGTGTGGGTGAACTAATCAATACTATGTGATCTCACATACTTTGTAGGATCAAATCCTTGATAAAACCCGCAATTAATTCGTTACAAAAGCGACAAATATTGATTTTCCTCTTCTGTCTTGCGTTCTTCTCACTAGAACCCTAGCATACATTTTCAATTGTGCAAACTGAACAAATTCAGTTTTGACCCTTAATTCACTAAAACGAATTAAATTAATTAGGTAAGGAAACGATCAAAATATCTTTCCTAAATTCAGATTAGACTTTCCTTATTTGAACAACCCAACTTCGAATGGTCATATCTCACTCATACAAACTCGGAATCATGATAACTCAACGACGTTGGAAAGATTATTCCCAAAGTTATCTGGAAACACACCTAAACCATCCTTATCTAGGATTTATGGTTGTTTGAAGTTGACCAAAAAATTAACATAACATGCTTAACAAATTTTCCAAATTTTTATACTCTTTCCAAAAGTGAGTACTTTTAATTTTTAACTTCTTTCTAGTTAAGAGGCGTTAAAATAAATAATACAAGTAAGACTTAGATATATGCTTCACGAAAAAACACGTTAAAAATTGTTGAAAAATCAGACACTGACATAAAAAAGTAGCAATTGGTACATTGCTATTATTGTAAAACTTGGATAATTGAGTATAATCACTGTTGTTCAAAATTTATAGATAATTAAGACAGTCGATACTTTTTGATGTGCTTGGCTTAGATAGTACCAACCACGTCTACACTTCAACACTAATGAGGTATATATGAGTTGATATCATGATCCAAAAAGGATCTTTCACCTGTTATAATATGACACTTATATATAGACCATAGCTAGTATAATTTAAAAGGAAGACTGATCAATTAATAATAAACTATATTATTGAAATTTCTTCAATAAGATAAGTTTAAACAAGTCATTTAAGGGTCCACATACATAGGGGGTGAACATAAATGTTATATGAAAAAGAGTTGTAGTTATACAATCAACATCTTTAATGCTATGTGTGAGAAAACACGAGTATGTTGAGAGAATGTTGATTGTTCGACCACAACTCTTCCAAAACATCATGTAAGGTTCCATACAAATTGAGGGTGGTGATCAATAATGTATGGGTGGTGATCAATAAAGTATTGTGGTTGAACAATCAACATTCTTTCAACATACTTGTGTTTTCTCACACATTACATTGAAGATGTTCATTGTATAACTACAACTCTTTCTCATATATCATTTATCTCCACACCCAATGTATGTGGACCCTTAAATGACTTGTTTAAAATTATTTAATTGAATAAATTTAAATATTATAGTTTATTATTAATTAATCATTTTCCCTTTAAATTATGATAGCTACAATCTATATATAAGCGCCACATTCTAGTAGTTGCATTATAGATCATTTTTGGATCATGATATCAACCCGTATATACCTCATTAGTGTTGAAGTGTAGATATTGTTGTTACAATATAAATCAAGCACATAAAAAAGTATCGACTGCCTTAATTATCTATATATTTTGACCAACAATGACAATACTCAATTATCCAATTTTTACAATGGTAACAAAGTACAAATTGCTACATTTTCAACGGTAACATTTGCTTTTTTTGTGTATAAAAAGAAGTATTCATGAACTCTTCCATCTTATTATATTTTAAAATACTTTAACATCTCTTTAATTATGTCTCAAGCATCTTAAACATCTGATGTAAAAAAGTCTTACATTTTTTCGTTGTGGTAATTTAGCTGTGTTGAGGATGCTACACACCGATATGAACCCAGAAAAAAAATTCTTTAACTGTACAATTGGGGCATACTCTTATATTAAGTGGCTTGAAAATGATTCATCAATGAGCAGACCATCAAAATTTAGTCTGGGTCTTGAGACATCAAATTTCAAGGCGTTACAAAATTTCAAATATTAGAAAGACTTTGAAACTCCGAAGAAAATAGGGATTTGCTATTGACTTTATTCAAAGAAGCCGAAGAACACAGGGATCACTTTAAAGAATTTCTAAAACACACCAAAATAGATAGAGATCAACTAATACAAATGTTGATATTGGCTGTTGAAAAAGAGAAAGACCAAAAAATAATATTTTATGGTTTGTTGTTAGTGGTTGCTTTTTGAAAATGTGTAACACGGATGCAGTATTACAATCTTATATCTTTTACTCATGTAGTACTATAGTCTATTAATAAAATAAAGTTTTTATCGTGTGGTAAGACAATACATTATATATACAATTTAAACTCGACAACTGACAAAAATATCCATCAAAATAGAAATAACATTCACGTGATTCAACTGTCTAAAATGTCATTTCAAAAATCAACTACTTTAACAATCAATTACTTCAACAACCAATTGTCTTAAAGGGAACTTCAAAAACCTATCTCAAAAATCAATTGTCTTAATATTCAACTACCAAAAATGAACTATCTAAAAGATTAATTGTCTTAATCATCAACCACCAAAAATCAATAATTTCAAAAATCAATTGTCGTAATCATCAACCACCAAATATCAATTGTCTTAAAACCCACTTCAAAAATAAAATGTCTTAAAAATCAATAACAAAAATACCTTACTCATCACCATTGAGCTCCATAACAATACCCATCACGTCCACTGAAATTTCATCACTGCATTTTTTTCCCGCTTCTGCCAAGCCTTCTTCTACATTCTCTTTCTGCTTCTCATGTTCTTTTTCTTCTTCCTGCTTTTCATCTTCGTCTTGCTTCTCCTCTTCTTTTTCTTCTCTTCGATATCCTCTTCTTTGTTTTCTTCTTCTTTCTTCTTTTCCAGATTCTCTTCTTTATCTTCTTCTTTTTCTTTCATCTTCTCCTCCTTTTGTTACTTCTCTTCCCGCTTATGTTCTTTTTCTTTTTATTTCATCCTCCTCCTTATCTTGTTCATTAACTTTTTCTGCAAAGTACTCATCAACTGCAACAAGATCTTCATCGACTATTTATAACAGAAGAGTTTATCAACATCCACTGCATTACCATCTTCATCGACCGTTGGTGTTGTATATTCTTCATCAACTGCTGCAAGATCAATGGCTTATCATTCTTACAAATAACTTATTTTACACAAATAGTATATAAATTAGTCTATCTTTATTTTCTTGTTCTTTTCAGCTCTCCTAAATTTCTCATCTCGTATAAAAGCAACAACTTCCATCATTGATAGTTCAACGGATGCAACACATTCACATAAATTTTCATCTTTATTTTTCTATCCACTCGAAACAGAACTCTCACAAAGTTGGTTGGAATTGTTCCCGCCCAATATTTCATCCTCCTCGTTCTCTACTGCTGAAGTGAGGACAATGACACCTTTCAAATTGGTCTTTAACGCATTAATAATTGTGTCCTTCACTTTATCCGTATATGACTTTAATGTTACCATGTAATTTTGTTTTGTCTCACAGACACTAGGTGTGAGTTATGGGTGCACAATCTACAAAAAAAATATAAACGATACAAGACATTCACTAAATTGAAAACTATTGCTAGATAATAATAAATAAATTTATACTTCTCTACTTCTCCCTTTGTACTTAAATGGATCAACTTCGACAATATTATCACCTTTGTTGTGTGTCATCTAAGTAAATGGGAAATCGGCAGAGGAGAATAAAGGTTCTTTGCATACTTACCAAGATGAGAAAAAACCTCATATATTCAAATCCGAAATTAATAAAATAACAAATAAATAAACAAATACAAATACTATATAAATATATAAGAGCTTATTATAAATAAAGTACATAATTGATAATACGTATAAGAAATTCCCAAGGGAAGCCATACAGAGCATACGATGCAACCCTCTTTTATTGTACACTTCACTCTGCTTCTTCAAATTAATTTTTCTCGTCAAATTCATCACTTTTAGATAAAAAAAACTCTTCCCACCATGAATAAATCTTGAAAAATCTAAATCATTGAATATCTTAATGTGGTTTGAATCTAGATCGATAGTGGGAAAGCAACATTGAGCGGACAACCAAAATAAAGAGCGATTAAACATCTGCTCTTTATTCAATATGGTACCCTTAATCAAATTCATCAACTTTGTAGTAGTGATATTCTTATTCTTGGTCACTGTATAATAACATTTCTCACCTTTCTGAAGTACTTTGTCATTTTTGCATCACGAAGGTATGGTGAGCAATTCAACCCTGTAATCAATGCAAACTCTAAGCCAAAACAAACAGACTTATCATTCACACAAAATCACATCTCATGCAATTTTTTTTATCATTTTCGCACGTACCAACAATATATAATGGATCATTTGTCCATTAAACTTGAAATATTCTGGAATATGCCTTAAACGTTCAAAACAAGTACCTTTAAAGTCATTATAAGTTTTTTCTTGAACTAAAAGTTTTCTAAAATCACGATAAAGAGTAATTCTTGCTCTCACAGAAATTTTTGCTGGAAATGATCCTAACTCATCCATCCATGTCATTAGATTATAGGACTTACAAGAGATTTCTTTTGCACAAATTGGCAAAGACAGGGATCATCGTTCTCATCTTCAGTATCTCGACTATCTCTACTACTCTACTCATCTCCACTGTCAGTTTTTTCTTCACTAGATTCAACATCATCAGTGGCCTGGTGTCACGAGCCGAGTCTATACCCTGGACGTGGCCGACACTAGAAGACCATTGTTGATCCCCAAGTGAACCCTCATCCTGGATGACTACAAGCGAAAGACTAACTTAAGCATGCAAAAGCTTAAAACTTAAAGAAAAATTCAATAAACTCAACTTTACAAAACTTTAACTCAGAAAGAAAACTCTGAATGAAAATAATTATATTCAAATCGCCATCAAATAGACAACTTAAGTCTTTAATTAATAAAATAAATGATATAGACTTCTCAACAACACTGTCTATCTATGAAGCCTTTAACTGATAAAGATGGAATTCGGGACAAGACCCACGACATCCTAACAACTAGCATACCTGATAGGTAAATCAAATCCTCCGAAAGCAAGGAGGCTCACCATAGCTAACTCGAACTCTCGGATATATCAACGAAGCTCCTGTTGAAGATCCCGGATACTTGTGTCTGCACATGAGAAGATGCAGGCCAAATGACTTTGTGCGTCGAATGTACGAGCATGTAAGGGAAATTCTAAAGCATAACATAAGCTTGAACTTTATAGAAATGGGAACGTACATACCACTTTTCATACTTACTTAACTCAAGAAATACTAAGGGATACTCAAAACTACTCAACTTACTCAACTCAGAAGTACTCAAGGATAAGATACTCAACTCAGAGATCAGATACTCAACTCAAATAGTAGATACTTAACTTCAAATATTAGGTATTCAAATCAAAGATATGATATTCGACTCTGGGTACTCAACTCTGGATAGTCAACTTAATATAAAGCAAGAATACACATGAAATATATAGAAAGCTTAATAAAACAGTAAAAATAACTTAGTTCGTTAAAAAAATGCAATAACAAACTCAATTTTACTTGTATAATAAAATAATATAGTTTCTGTGGGAGATTCTCTAACCGACAACCATCACTATGAGCCTAAGTGGTGATACAACGTGTTGCCCAAGCTGGCAGAATTGTCCTAAACTTTGCCGTCATATAGAACGCTTAACTTAGTAGATCTACTAGCTTAACTTATATGATCATCTAAAAAGTATGACCCATTAATACCCATGATGACTACATGGTTTATGGAGACTTTAGTTATTATGAACTCGCATCCCCATATCAGTGCTCAATACTACTCCCAAAAATATACTTAGCTCATGTGTTTTTAAAACCAACTTCTTTCTTTGGGTTGAGATAATTGCTCAGCACTTAGCTTTAAAAGCTTTCTTGGAATCGATGTTCCCTTTTCTTGCTCAAAACTCTTTTTGGAAATCTTAGTTTCCTCTTATCTTAAATGTGAAAACATTTATAAGCTTTTAGGGAATACTTAGTTCCCGTATAACTTTTGAGAAATGAACTCAACTATTTACTCTTAGCTTAACTTGAAACTTTTAGTCTTAAAACAAAGTTAAAACGTTTGTAAAAGACTTTATAGAAGTTTATAAACTTTGCTTTGACTTGCTTCTTAACTTCTACACTTGACTCGTAACTTTACTTGAATTGAAGTATGGATTCAAGGTTCATAATCTCATGTTTATAGATGATTTCATGATGTTCAACTTGAAGGGTTCATGCAGAATTATAAGAATGAACTACTCAAGTTAAGGACTCAAAGACACTTCTTATCTCAAGATTGTTCGACTTATAGGATTCATGCGAAATTATGGGCATGAACTAATCAACTCAAGAACTTCATGGGTAACATGTAATAGTCCTATGATTAGGAATATAATCTCAAAAAGAATAAGGAATACAATACTCAAGACTTAGAACTTGGATACTAATCCTCTCAATGATACTCACTTTATGGAATTCATGCGGAAGTTATGGGCATGAACAACTTGACTAAAGGGTCAAAATATCAATAAGGAACTCATGTATAAGACCCTTGTCATTCTCATACTTACTCAAATCTTAGTTAAAATCGATAGTTTACCTCAAAGGATTCACAATTGAACTCAAAAGCTTTCTTGAACTCTACTCTTAACTCTCTCTTGAATGTGAATTATGAATTCAAGAGTTATGGTTCATGATATGAAAGATTTATATAGTAGTGTAGAATCATGAATACATTCTCCTCACTCTCATGCTCACTTGCTTGAGTATTGAAACAAGTTACTAAAAGTTGTAGAAGACTCCACAAACAAATTCAAAGGGACTTTCTTAGAATGTTGGAAAGAATTCTCAAAACTTAACTCTTAACTCTACCTTTAATTTGATTTATGAATTCAAGGTTATGATCACGTTAGGAATGATTTTAGGTGTTTAGAAGTAGCTTAGGTTACTTAGAATCGAAAAGGAGTGAAGGTGCACCTGAAACGAACTCAAACGGAGCAACCGGAGGCAAACTGAATAGGGCAGGCGACCCTATGGATATGGGTGGCGTGGGGAGCCAGCCCCTAATGTACAGAGGGGGGGGGGGTTTGGGGAGCTCTGGCAGGCGCACCACACCAGATCCCAACCCAGAAAATCTGCCGAACTTCCTTGCTCGTCTTCTCACCCTAACTCGCCTAGAATCGAACGATTTCTTCCCCAATAACTTCGACTCGATTACTTAACTTAATTACATTCTAATATACTGAAAACAACACTTAAATTACTCAATTTCATATCAAGAAATCATCAAAACCCCAACACGACAAGATTTAGAATGAACTTCAAGAACACCTATCAAGAACTCATCACGAACTCTAATCTTTTAAACATGATTGGCGTGTGGGTGAACCAACCCAACACTATGGAAGCTTACATACCTCTTAGAGATCAAACCCATGGTGAAAATTTACGACATCACGCAAGAATCTCGACGAACGTTTGATCCTCTCCTTTTTTCTCCTCTTTTCTCTTCTTTTCTTTTCTTGAACTCTCAACTAAACCCTATGCGTATATTAGGATTATAAAACTGAACCTAATAGGATTATACCCTTAAAATATTACTAAAAATGAGTTAAGTCTGATTGGGTAAGGAAAGAACCAAAATAACCCTCACTATTTTCGGCTAACTTTCCTTAACTGCACAACCTAACTTCAAAAGGTCATATCTCACTCATCCGAACTCAAAACTTAGCAAACTTGGTGGCGTTGGAATGATAATTCAAATATAATTTCTATGGTATCTTGTAGCACACCTAAATCATCGTGTACTAGGATTTATGGTCGTTTGAAGTTTACCCAGAACTAATACTTAGCTTAATTTGCAAAATTTCAGATTTTGTTATTTTCAATTTAGTTCTTTTAGAACTCAAGGTGCTATATCTATTGATCTTTATACTTAAGAAATTTAAAATTCCTTGGTAAAACTTACTCACTACAAAGGAAGGTTTAAGTCTTAGCTCAAACATTTTCCGGGGTGCTACACCTGGGCACTACTGTCTGCATAGTTGTCAATCTCACCATTGTTTCAGAATCCAAGTTAGACTTAGGTTCTTCAACTATAATTTTTTACCTTTTTGAAGATCTGGAAACTTCTCCAGCCTTTCTTTTCTTGTTTTTTCCTTCTTTCCTTTAAAACAGATCGTTAAACGATGCCACCTCTAGTTTTAGTCATACTGTACTATATACAAAAACATAATTTTCATATCAAAATATCAACCACTAGTCTATTAATACAAACAGAGTAATGGTTAAAAAAATATGCAAAACAAGTATTAGTTCCAACAAAATTTGACAATGCCATTGACATAAACTAAAGTCGACCAAAATAAGTAAAAACTTTCAAATCGCTAGGCAAGATAATCATAAAATATCAAAAAATTCTATGCATTATCCAAAGCAAAACGTCAGTAATGATTCCGAATAAAAAGCATGAGTTAAAATGGGTGAGATTTTTAGAATTTTAAGCGAACATCTAAATTTCGCTACACTATCGCAATAAAAAAAATCAAATATGCTAAAATTTATTAAAAGCACGATTAAACTTACTCCACACGAAGAAGGTTGAAAAAAGATTCAACTGAAGTTGGGAAGAAAATTGAAAAAGATTCAAATGAACTTGGGAAGAAGATTGATGAAAAATAGACAAACTCCACTTTGTTTAATGGAAGATTATAAAATCTCTTTTTTCTTTATGTTTTCAATAATGGAAGATTGAAGATTTGTGTTGGAGAATGATCAGTTTTATGAAGGTTGATGATTTCGATAAAACGATTTATGGAAGACGAAGAGTTTCTCTGATAACGTGTTCTGAGATATCCTCGGAAAATGTTTACCATATTTTATTAAATATTTTTTATATTCCTTGGGATTGTAATATAATTATTTGGAGGGATGAATTTATTAAATGTTGAAGTGTTGAGATGAGAATGATATTTTATATACTTATCTTTTTTTTCCCCCAAATTCTTATAGTGATGAAAAGACCCATGATCCCACAATCCAACCTCACTTTTTCACTTTTTCTAACCCTAACCCTACAAATTAAATAAAAAAGAAATTAAATGGCTATTGTGCAAATTAAATTTTGAAAGTGTCCCATTCCAACTAATCTCCAGTTTCTGCAGCAACTCTCAAACAAATATCCAAAGAAAAAGTAGAGGCCTTTACTTTATCATATAAGTGTTCCGTTGCTCATGAATTCATACACCAATACCGGAACTTCTGATTACGATTAAATGATTAAATGATGTGTTCAATTGATAGAAGCTCTTATATGATACTATAATAAATGATTCGTTTGTTGGCAAATGATTTAGTTGAGTAGAAAATACATTTGTTGACAATTGACACAAGCATATATATTTATAATATATTTGTTCATAGCCCATCATCAACATAGTGGATAGTCAATGATCCTTGCTGGAGTGGTTGAACTATTGAGAAATTAATTAGAGATCTTAATTGTCATGTTGCAATTTTCTCGAAAGTTAATTTAATTAATTTTTAAAGTTAAATTAAATTACATTAATTTGGTATTTCAAAAAAAAAAAATCAGATATTCAAAAACAGTACGAAAATTACTATAAATTGTAATTTTTTGCATAACAATATGATGAAAAAATAGATTGTAAAATAGTCAAAGTTCTTATAATTTGACATTAAAAAGGAAACTAGGACAATTAAAAGTGGACGGGTGGAGTATTTGTTATTCTAAATAGAGAACTTTGAGGAATGGGGGACTATTTTGTACTCCATCCGTCCTATTTTATATGTCACCTTTTTACTTTGTATTTGCCT
Source organism: Solanum sitiens (assembly GCA_016801875.1). Lineage (NCBI taxonomy): Eukaryota > Viridiplantae > Streptophyta > Magnoliopsida > Solanales > Solanaceae > Solanum > Solanum sitiens. The sequence goes on along the minus strand of JABWTJ010000737.1, from coordinate 332,949 downwards.
TAAGAAATGATGTAAGTTTACCCTTTTACTCTTATTTAATATTTTTTTGAGTCAACTTTATAATAAATGATGAGTATATTTTCAAGATTAATTAACGAACAAGCTCGTGGTCAAATTTTGAAGATGACTCATTCTAATTCATATTAAATTAATTGTTCGAGTATGATATACCACTTAAAAAAAGTATGTCCACCAAAAATGTCAAGCATATCAAAGCATGATGTGATGCCTTTTCAAATTATTATGAAAATAATTGAAATTATAATTTTTCCTAATTTGTTTGCAAAACTTTTTGTTACAATTATTCTTTTTTGGGAAGTTGTGAAGTCAATTTTTTTTTTGTATGAAGTGCTATCTAAATCACTATTTTTTAAAAATTTCTATCTGAGGTATGTAATTATCTGATTAAATTTAAATTGGCATAGTATATAAATATGACCCTTAACTTGACTTCAACGGACAACTATGCCCTCCAACTTTGAGTGTGCACACGTAGACACTTAAACTTGTATAATATTAAACAAGTAGACACACGTGTCCTACATGACATAATACATGTAGGACGCCACGTAGGACACAAAATAGTCATGTAGGGTGCCATGTAGAACGAATGTTTCTATTTGATCAATTTTATACAAGTATAAGTGTCTACTTTTGCACACCCAAAGTTAAGGGTCATAGTTGTCAGTTGACGCCAAGTTAAGGTCATGTTTATGTATTATTCCATTTAAATTGGCATTAAAAAGATTTTACATTAAATAAAATGCTTCCTAATAAAAATAACTTTACATTCAAGACTTTTAACATGTAACTAAAATATGATATATCATCATTCAATTATGTCACCCCCCAAGAACCATTGCTGGTCCCCAAGCTCTTGTCTTGACTCAATGCTCAGCGAAAGACTTACTCAACAACATAGGAACTCAAATGCAAGTATTAACTCATAAGATCTCATCAATAAAGCAGTTTCACTCAAAACTGTCTGAAATACTCAAATAAACATATATGTTCGACTCAAAGTCTTTAAAACATCAACAAGGGAAACAGAAATAAAGACTCCTTAACTACTATTATCTATGAAATCTCTAAATACTTTGATTGAAGTCGAGAAAAGACCCACAACATCCTAACAAACTAAAGTCTAGGTGTGAAACCCTCCAAAAATAAGGAGGCTCACTAAACTATCTAGAGTACAAGTGGTATCAACGGAGCTCTTGCTGATGACCAAGAACACTTGTATCTGCATCGTGAAAAAAAGCAAGTCAAATGTCTTCAGTACATTGAATGTACGAGTACATAAGGAAAAACTGAAACATGCATATATAGCTGAACTAAATATGAAATCAATATGAAATCATTGATAATAAGATGTTACGTATAAAAAATTTAAAACAGTAAGTATCAACTAAATATGTATAAAAATACAATAATAAACTTTTTACTCTTATTTGAGATTCTCTAACGGACAATCATCACTATGAGCTATGTGATGATACAACGTCTCGCCCACGCTGCCAGAACTGTCATATACGTTGACGGGGTATAGAACTCCTCAACTAAGTGGATCCACTAAGTTATTCTTAAAAGCAATAAGGAATTATCTGAAAAGTATGATCCTTTACTCATGTTGGCATACATGGTTTATGAGATTTTTGAGTTGTCTTAACTCATCCCCATATCGGTTCAATAATACTTCCAATTGTATATAACTCATGCTCAGATGTTTTAAAACATAACTCTTCCTCAAGTTGAGGTAATTGCTCAAAAGATCCTCTTAAAAGAGGTAATGCTCAAGACTCACCATAAACTCATTTATAAATAAATGTATTTCTCTTTCAAGTGTAAAATTATTACATACTTGAGAAATACTTAGTTCCCTTATACTCATTTTGAAACACGAAAATCAATTATCCTTATCCTCATACTCATTTACTCGAGTCTTAAAATAAATTAAGATAATTGCAAAAGACTTCTCAAACTTAATAGGACTTTTTGAACTTTTCTCCTAACGTTATCTTGCTTGGAAATGTGAATTTAAGAGCTATGATTAGGATATATGATCTTTCGATGATTTATGAAGGCTAAGATAGTTAGTTATAAGAAGAGAGCGAAAATTTGATTTGAAGAGGCATTGGCGTGACGCGGAGAAGGTTTTTTTATTTTGGTCGAGAAAAGTTTTTCGAGACAGAGGACTCTGTATTCTCTCTGTGACGCGAAGAGGGATGATCATCTTGAGGTGGAAATTTAAAACATTTCTATGACGTGGCCCTGGGCTCAATTATCTAGCCGTTCTTTTCTTCCTCTCACACTCTCGATTCAATCATACCAAATACAATTCCATTGCCCAAATTCTTAATAATTCATAAAACCAATATATTTTCAATGAAACCACAAAAAAATCTACCAAGAGACTCAACTCATTCGCAAAATCCTCACTTCAAGAATTCAAAGACCTCCATTGTTAGCTAAAACTCAAGAACTAAATCAATCAACTTCAAGAACGAATTCATGGGTAAAACTTTACATGATTGGCGTGAGGGAGGACAAAATGAACACTATGGAAGCTTACATACCTAGAAAGGACTAAGTTCTTGGCGATTTCCCCAAATTTCTTGATGAACTCTTGAAGCCTTCTATTTTCTCCTCTTAAACTTTTCCCTAAATTTCTAAGTATTTAGAAATGAATGAAAACTGATCACAATAAGGTTAGACCCCTATTTAGGTGAGAAAAATGCTTTTGACCGAGTGAGGTAGGCAAAAGATCAAAATACACCTCTTTAAAATGGATGAAATGTCTTAACTAAAGAGGTTGCACTTGAATGGGCATAACTCCTTCATCCAAGCTTGAAATTTAACAAACTTGGCAGAGTTAGAAAGAGGAAACAAAGACCTTCGGTTTGATACTTCATGGGCCATGTAACTCTTTATGTGCCTACATTTATGGTCGTTTGAAGTTGACCCAAAACTAAAAACTGAAGTTCATCTTGTACGAGTTACAGTTACAACCTTTGTTAGTAATCAATCTACATCACTCTTAGATGCCAAATTATGACTTAAAAAATATATTTCAAAAAAAACTTCTTTCAATTGTAAACCAGGTGAGTAACCAAGAAAAAACATAGGAAGTAAGGTATCTTTCTTAATTGATGACTCCCAAATTTATAATAACAAATTTTCAAATTTCTAGCTAGTATACTCTATAAATTGCATTAAAGAGTATGGTCTAACGATTAATAAAATGAGTGCTCAATCACAATTTTTAAAAATTAATTTTTCACAAAAATAACAATACTAGATGTTTTTAAAAAAAAAATCTATTTTAAGCTCAATGAGCGAAATTATATGATTAGTGTTCTTGGTGGAAAGTGACAACTATCCGAAAATTAATCAATATGTAGATAGCATTACTAACAAATAATTGATTAATAAACGAATTTTACAAAAATAGAAAAGGTCTTCCAACTCAATAAGCAATAATAACTGATATTCTACACGCCCTAATAATTTACTGATTTTAACTTTTCACCTAAGTGTGGAACAGGTTGCCTAACGTGTTCCAGCAAAGCAGTAAAGACAGTAAGTGAAAACACAATATTTTTAAGTGGAAACACCCGGCTCAAAAGGTGTAAAAACCACGACCTGTACCCTTACACGATTTAACTTCAACTTCACTAAATCAACTACGAGCCTCCACAAAAGATAAATTACAAACTTTGCAACCTACCTTAACTTCAAGTTATGGATTTGGACTCCAACTCTTGTAATCCTAGGAACTAACTCTAATTCCTAACCTTCAACACAAACCTCCTAAGGTATGTGTTCCCAACTCTTCAAGTTATTACAACCTGAAGACAACACTCCTAATTCAATTTATAACTCACAAAATAAGATTACATCAAGACTCATTCACAAAGAAAAAACTCCTAACACATGAACTCTGTAAAAGTATCAGGTTCTTCGATATGTTCCTTCGGTTCGCTGGTAGCACTTGCGAAGTGAGTTTCTCAATCTCTCTTTTGCTCTATAAGTGCACAAGTATTCTGAACGACTTCGCTTCTATTTAAGCACATTTATCATAGATTTATTGTTCACTTTAAACTCTTTATTGACTTGAACTCTCTTGACTTAGACTCCTACTTCAAGTAAGACTCCTTCTTCAATTCAAACTCCTACCTTCTTTGGACTTCTTCTTCAAATTACATTCATTGACTCTGTTGTATTGTAGTCGAACTCCAACACTTCAATTCAACAGTAACTTTAAGAGTTCTACTTTAAGTGAGACTCCTTCTTCAATTAAAAATACTTGCCTCTTTAGACTACTTATTCAATTCAAACTCATTGATTCTTTCTCTTCAATTCATCAGATATCTATTTCCTTGGGGTTTCTCACGAAATTAACATTATCCATTCCTTTATTTCTGAACTCTTGTATTTATTCATTTTAGAAGCTTTGTCGAATTCAACAGCTCATGACAGTGTACCTTTGGACCGTGTTGACTGACATGTTTCTTCTTTCTTTGTCAATAATCAAAACTGCATAAATCCCAAGAAATTCCCCCTTTTTGATGATGTCAAACCTCTTTTCTTTGTGCATTCAAACAGTTTTATCTGTAGACACTTAAGCATGAAATACTAACATGAAACAAGTTAGTCAATTTGTTATAAACACTGCACAACTCTTATCTTCCCCCTTTTGGCATCATTGAAAAGCTATGTCAATCCTATAATATATGAGCTAGATTGGTCAGCTAAACTATTCATGGCCACTGGCTATCACCAAGACAATTAGATAACGACTTCATGAAATTAATAATGTATTATAGAGAGAAAGAACATGATCCATTAAAGCAATCAATAATCAATCCATTAAACTATCAGATAATGTTTTATTTAAGATCGAAGTCATACTGAATGAAGCAAAAACTATTGAGCACTATTAAAAAAAACAAATACTTGAAATGAGTAGAATAAAGCCAGAGGCACTAATATTGGAAGTGAAGAAAAGAATGGAACAAGTGGAGATAGTAGTGTCAACAATCTTTATCAAGAATAGTCTTTAGAGCTTAAAGTCATATCTGATTTTTTTCTTCATAAGCAATATGACCAACCTCCAGTTCAACAATCTTATCACTGAAAATATTACTTCAACCTTTTCATTGGAGTAGCAGTTTTCCTCATTGATGCATATAGGTCAGCATGGTTCATCTATTCAATAATTTTGTTTTTTGGAAAAATCATGCATGAATTGAAATTGAGTATTCCTCAAAACTTACAATGGAAATCATGCTCTCCTTGTTTTTTCATGCTAGCTCTAAGATAATGACATCTGTTGACATTTTTTTCTAGATGAGAGTTCAAAGTGGAATAGAAAAAAATGTGTTTTAGGAGTTGATTCTTCCTCATGAACTAAAAATGAGAAACTATCTGCTTTAAGCTTGCAAAAAAAATAATCCAAGAAGACAAAGTGAGAGACAACAATTTGAAAGAATGAGACTCTTGCGCTTGGACGGTTAATTTTTTCTGTATTAGAACAATTAATACATGGAACATGAGTGCTCAACTGTTTTACTTTATATAATATTAACCTCTATCAATATATAACATACCTGATAAGAGCAATTTTGTGATCATCATTGCTTGTTTTTATCATTTCTCTGTACAATCTAATACAAAATTAGGTTAAAACAAGTCAAGGATCTGGAATTGGGACACACAACTGAATCTGAAAGACTGAATTGAATAACATTATAACTCATAAAGTTAGGAGAACAATTATTCTAGCCAGTCATTGAGGAGAGTTCATGCAATCTTATTCATCCCCAAGTCTAACTTATTCTTATCATAATGCTCCCTACATAGTGTCACAATTCATCAATTGTTGTTTGAAAAAGAACAATGTGATCCAACAATCACATACTTTTGTAGACAAATCAGTTTCAAGATTCATTGTTCCCCCTATCAATATGCCCTTAGTCTGTTCAACAAATGAAACATGTGGCACAACGTGTTCCAATGCACTCTCATTAGTTTCACTTTAATCCTCACCTTTTTTTCTTGCTTCCCCCTTACACATGATTACCTCCTTTTTTTTCTTTTTCCTTTTTTTTTTAAATGATACATTCCCCTTTTGTGAAGTGAGTGAAAGTAACTTTTGTTTGTCTTCATTGATATCTCTTAAGCAAGCAATATTTATGAATTTCATCACTTACTTTCTTTCTGCTTCACCTGCAAAATATCTTAGAGGTTAGTCTTAGGGACCCAGACAAGCTTGGGTCCTTTCTTATGATCAAAAGGGTGAATCAAACTTTTTCTCGCCCATCTAGGCAACTGGTTAGTGGACCTGTTTTTGCCAACAGACATAAATCTGTTTCCATTTGCAAACTTAGTATTTCTTTTTCTAAAATCATTAGCAACTCGACACTCAGTAGTTGGATGACCAATTTTTCCACAAATATAACATAAATCTTCAGAGATAATATTTTCTTTATGGAATCCTATGCCAGCCTTCTCATTGTTTACCCTATCACTCAATTTGTTAACAATTCTAGATGAGTGAATCATCTATTTGCCTTTTCAAGGTTTACTTTTATTTGATAGATTTCAATGTTTAATTTCCTCACCGTTTCTTTTTCAAAAAATAGTCATTTTTGCATTTTTTTCAACTCTTTTTTCAGCTTTTCTTCAATTTCACTCATTATTCCTTTTCCTTTTTTCAGTAACTGTCATCCTTAAAATTTCAGACTTTAGATCTATGTTAGATGACTTAGGTTTTTTAACATGTTTCTTCAGACAATTATTTTGTTTATCAGTTACAATTGTCATCTTTGAGATCCATGTAATCAAATTTTTGATCTGCAAAGGATTTAAATAGCTAATCTCTTTCACATGTTAATTCTTCAAGGTCATCAATTAACCTATTCATTAATCCAATTAATCTAATTTTTGAAAATGAATGCAGTTTTTCTTTAAGATCAGTGATACTAACCTCAGAGTTTTCATCATCTTCAGCGTCTGAATCGCCCAGAGCCATGAATGTTGTTTCATCTATTTCATCATCAGATTCTCCATCTCCTAAACCCCAAGCAGCTACCATTGCATATTCCTCCTTTTTCTTTGAATTCCTTTCCGTTTCCATTCTTTCTTTCCTCCAGTTAGCTTCCCATTGCGGGCAGTTCTTAACATGATGATCCATTTTTCCACACTTGTAGCATCCATTTTGAGATTTATCATTTACCCACTTCTTCTGATTGGTTTCCTTCTTTTCATTTTCCTTCTTCTTCCTGAGATACTTCTTAAATCCTTCTGCTAGAAGTGCTATTTGATCCTCATCATACTCAGTATCTTCACCATCAGACACTCTCAGGGCTAGTGCTTTTTCGCTAAGAATTTTCTCCTTCTTTAAGTCATCCATATTCATCTCATAAGTTCTGAGATTTCCCACAACTTCATCAAGTCTCATGATGGAGATGTCTTTAGCTTCTCTTATGGACGTTACTTTTACATCCCATTTGTTTTTATGAAGGATCCTTAGCACCTTGTCAACCTGTTCTTCAGTAGTGAGGATTTTTCCCAGTGATGACAACTCATTCATCAACTTAGCGAGTCTAGTAATCATTTCTAACAGAGGCTCACCTTCCATCATTTTGAATGTTTCATATTCAGTGAATAGCATGGCTACTCTGGATTTTCTCACTTGACTTGTTCCTTCATGAGCATTAACCAATGCATCCCAGTTTTATTTAGCAGTAGTACAGTTTAAAATTCTGTTGTACTCATCCGGTCCAAGACCACAAACAAGAATATTTTTGGTCTTAGCATTTTTCCTGAGAGCTGATAAATCTTCTGCGGTGAAGTCAATTCTAACCTTTGGTACTTTAACTCCTTCGACAATCTTTATTGGAATAGTGGGTCCTATAATTATCCTATCCCATAATTCATAATCTGTCGCTTGAATAAAATCCTCCACGCATGCTTTCTACCAGCCAAAGTGAGACCCATTGAACATAGGGGGTCTGACAGTTGATTGTCCTTCGCTGTGACCAATAGGTGGTGTAGAATTCATCTCGATCTTTTATCTTAGGTGTTAACCTGTAAAAGACAACCTGCTCTGATACCAATTGATATTCTACACGACCTAATAATTTGCTGATTTTAACTTTTCACCTATGTGTGAAACAGGTTGCCTAACGTTTTCCAACAAAGCAGTAAAGACAGTAAGTAAATATACAATATTTTTACGTGGAAACACCTGGCTCAAAAGGTGTAAAAATCATGACCTGTACCCTTACAGGATTTAACTCCAACTTCACTAAGTCAACTACGAGCCTCCACAAAAGATAAATTACAAACTTTGCAACCTACCTTAACTTCAAGTTATGGATTTGGACTACAACTCTTGTAATCCTAGTAACTAACTCTAATTCCTAACCTTCAACACAAACCTCCCAAGGTATATGTTCCCAAATCTTCAAGTTATTACAACCTGAAGACAACACTCCTAATTCAGTTTATAACTCACTGAAATAAGATTACATCAAGACTCATTCACAAAGAAAAAACTCCTAACACATAAACTCTGTAAAAGGATCAGGTTCTTCGATGTGTTCCTTCGGTTCGCTGGTAGCACCTGCGAAGTGAATTTCTCAATCGCTTTTTTGCTCTTTAAGTGCACAAGTATTCTGAACGACTTCGCTTCTATTTAAGCACATTTATCATAGAGTTATTGTTCACTTAAACTCCTTATTGACTTGAACTCTCTTGAATTAGACTCCTACTTCAAGTAAGACTCCTTCTTCAATTCAAACTCCTACCTTCTTTGGACTTCTTCTTCAAATTACATTCATTGATTTTGTTGTATTGTAGTCGAACTCCAACACTTCAATTCAACAATAACTTTAAGAGTTCTACTTTAAGTGAGACTCCTTCTTCAATTAAAATTACTTGCCTCTTTAGACTCCTTCTTCAAATCAAACTCATTGATTCTTTTTCTTCAATTCATCAGATGTTTATTTCCTTGGGGTTTCTCACAAAATTAACATTATCCATTCTTTTATTCATGCACTCATGTATTTATTCATTTTAGAAGCTTTCTCGAATTCAACAGCTCGTGACAGTGTACCTTTGGACCTTGTTGACTGACATGTTTCTTCTTTCTTTGCCAATCATCAAAACTGCATAAATCCCAACAATAACAACATCTCAAAAGAAAAAAAGGTATTTTAATTTTTATAATTCATTGTTTAATATATGAGTTCACAGAAGGTCTAACAAACTCAATACTAAAACATTAAAAGTAGAAAAATTGTCACTCTTTTTTTTGAATGGGTCCTTTCGAATTGGATGTCATTCAGTGAAAGACTCTTCACAAGTGATCGAAAAAGATATGACAGAATTTATATCAGTTTTTGCTATATCAAGATCTGTTTCATCTAAATATTTCATTGAATTTTTAATGTGGAACACGGCTAAAGCATAATTATCTCGACAAATCTGAATACATTGCTTGAGAATTGGCTCCATCGGTTGCTTCAATAAAATTAGAGCTTGATTATAAATGTCGTTAGCCTTGGCTAAGGACTTTTGTAGCATGATAAGTGTCAAACCTTTCTTATCAGCTAAAAAACTTTTAGGATCCGCTCTGAGAGAATTAATGCATAATTTATAGTTAGTGGACTTTTTACAAAAGTCATTTATCAAATCTCCACATGAATGGGCCATAAAAAACAAAGCAACGAAAAAGATCACCGTCAATACTCTCCTGAGTTTCATTTTTTCTTTATCTTTTTGTGTGAAGTGTGGCTTGATGGATGAGCCATTCTTATAGAATGAAGTATTCTAGTTACGCCTCTTTGCATTTACAGTGAAAATCAAGAAGATTAAGTTACCATTTTTTTTAATGAAATAATGGTTAGCAAATCAAATTTAAGTTGATATCTTTTGAATTATTTTCCTTTTATTCAAGTCAAATTCTATTTATGAAGGGCATTAATTTTCTGCCAAACATATCACAGGTGGGATTGTTCATTACTTAATAAAATATTTATTGAAATTAAAAAATATAACTAAATCAATACTTTTCCTAATTTTGTTTGATTTAAATTTTAAGTATCATATTTTTTTGTCAATTTTCTTTATTTTGTATTTATGCTATCAGTTTTGAAGTGAAGTATTCCTGATTTTGATTCAAGTAGATTTAACATATTTTAATTGATGGTTATACCCTTAAGAAATATCTAAATTTATTATTAAAATTTGAAGAACAAGAGGTTTTTATTTAATTGTATACAATGTTACAGAGATAAAGAACGAATACTTAATCAAATGAAAAAGCAAAATTGAAGTAGTCATGATCAAGATGAGTCATGAGTTGTGTGCTTCATAGGACTGCATGGTAGCCGATGAATGTCAATTATCATTTTTATTTTAATAATTTTAAAATCAATTAAATTGATTCATTTTGATTTTAATTAGAAATCGACTCCAATTAAATCGTAATGTTCCTTCTATTTCAATTCATGTATCTCAATTTTCTCGTTAGCTTGTCTGAAGAAAAAAAAATCACATTTTATATTTGGTAAGTTTTTAATTAATTCTAGTTTTGTCGCACGTGCGTTGCACGTGAAAATCAAACCATGTACCACACATTTTTAAAAATAATATGAATATTATTAAATAAAAGGTTAGTCACTCTAAAAATCTCTTAGTTACAACTCTTATATATAATTTCTCCTCCCTTTTCCATAGTGCATTATTTTGTTTTTATTATATTGTTGGTGTTCTTACTTATTATATAATATAATATATATAAATATTGATATAAAATATAGAAGATATAATAAATTGAATATTTTTAGTTGGGGTATTAAATTAATTCAATATTTATGTTAGGGCGTGTTCTAATTTCACTGAACTTTGAGATTGTCAGCGTCTGTAAATCAAACTTGAGGTTCTAAGAAAAGAATAATAGAAAACACATAAATAGGTGTAGTTTTAAAATGTGAGGAAACCCCTCTATTTATAGTTAAAAATTTATAGTATTAGTATGTGCATATTGTTTCTTATCATAAAGAAAGCACGGGCAAGCCACATGCAGGGAAACTTGCAATATAGAAGATATACTAAATAATAAATATTTGTTTTAAAATATAGTTTAAAATTTTGATTAAACCCCTCTTTTTACAACCAACAAAGGATAGTGTGTGAAAAATTGATTATTGTGCCTTATTAAAAAGAAGTCACAACCCTATAGAAAAGTCACAAGTTTTCAGAAAGGTCACAACTCATTGGAAAAGTCACAACTCTTCGAAAAATTGCAACCCTTCGAAAAAGTCACAACTCTTCTGAAAACTCGCAACCCTAGAGAAAAGACACAACCCTTCAAAAATGTCACAACTCATTGAAAAAGTTATAACTCTTCGAAAATGTCACAACCCTTCAATGTGAAAAGGTATCTCCCTTTAATAAAATATAATATAATACAGATAAATAAATATAATACAATATAAAATATAGAAGATATACTACATTTGGTGTTTTAAGTTTGGAGTATTATAATAATGTAACATTTAAGTTAAATAGTTCATTCTTTTAAGGTAGTATAGATAGATTTCTTTTTTTTTTAAAAAAACATATAGATTGATCTATTTTTAATTTGATATAAAATTTTAAAAATAAAGAAACTTTTAATTCTAGGATCATATGTAGAGTATGTATAAAATGTCTTTAACTTTGTCGTCATAAAGATGAGCCCACCCCAAAGATAAAAGAACATTTTATATTAAGCAAAATAAAAATAAAAGTATAATAAATAAATTAAAAACGAAAGAGTACTTAATAAATGTAGTTCAGACTCTTCAAACAAGTTTTTGATCAAATACGTTTTCTCAAACAGTTTGAAACTTGTCAGATTCTGAACACCAAGTTGTAGTTTGTGCAACGGAAAATTATTGAACTTCTTGTCAATTAAAAGTTGTTGCAAAAGTATATTTTATGGCTATAAAAATGAGTACATATTAATTATCAAGATTCTCTTCTCGTTTAAAGTTGAGTTATTTCATTCTCCCTGTTTCATCAATTTTTATTGATATATCTAATTTACCCACAAAAAAATATTGTAATTGCATACTTGAACAACTCTCACAATCTTCCTTATTTTAAGAAGAAGAATAGAGAAATTACAATATTCTTACTTTAAAAGTGTGAGAAACACCGTCTATTTATAGACAACAAAGGATAGTAGAAAATGTGTTTATCGTATCTTTTCAGATAAGTCATAATCCTTCAGAAAAATCACAACTTTTTAGAAATGTCATAACAAATCGAAAAAGACAACTCTATAAAAAAGTCACAACCCTTCGAAAAAGTCATTACCCATTAATGTGAAAAGGTATCTACTTTTAATATAATAAAGTATAAATAAATATAATATTAAATATAGAATATATACTAAATTGAGTGTTTTAAGTTGGACGTATTATAATAATTTAACATTCAAGTTAGGGAGTTCATGCTTTTAAGATAGTACAGATAGATAAAGATGGGTATATCAATTTTCTTAAAATGATATATATATATATATATATATATGAATTTTTAGGCACTATATATATATGACTAATGTTGTCACAATTAAAAATGATCGTGATGGAACTTATCTTATCACATCAAGACAAGTAAGCCTAAACTCAATTAATATGTTAAATGCATAAGTAAAACAAGAAAAAGTGACGAACACCATCTAATAATGCAGAAACCATAGTCGACTCAAATAAATCCCCCAAACATGATTGTCACATCCATTCTTGGGGTATAATAAATGGTATCAAAGCCCCAGGTTCATAGGTCTCACGTTTGTACAAGTTAAGTTTAGTAAAGTCTTGAGGATCGACGCGAAGACGTGGGTCACTTATCTTTGAGAGGCTATGGAGACTTTTAGAAAAAATCTTCACTTGTTGAATCTCTATCGTGCGATCATGATCCGGTCCAAATCTTATCACGTCATTCAAATCACTCACTTATAGTGTTGACTCGTTCTTGGTTATTTGTGCGTTCAATTGTTATGTTATCATGTGGTTTTTGGTGTCATATCTGGTACTAACACGAAAGTGATAGACTTATGGAAATGAGGTGTGGTCAGACTTAGAATGTTCTACAATCCAAAGAGATTGAGTAAGTTTATAGCTCAACAAAGCATTTTAAGGAAATTTGAATGGTGAGGGTGAATAATGGTTTAAGGAAATGCATGAACATCTTATCTTCTCTGGCTAGTTACTCATCGACGAAGATAATTTAAATAGTAAGTGTTAAAATATGATTGCTTCAGCAGTACCAGAGTTCCCTTGGTTACAATCATGAAGTGTGTTACTTTTGGTATCGACCGGGTCTATAAAATGTTACATATCTCTTTGGGCTTGAGAATGAACAGATTTTGTAAAACCTTGAAACTCTACTCTTAGAATACAAATCGTTATTCTTAAGTGTATGAGCTTGAACCGGGTGATGTACTACTTTCTCATGTGTTTTAAGGTCCTTTTCCAAGTGTATAAAGGGTATCGAAAGTGGTTTAGGGTCATAAGGGACCTCTAACAATAAGTCAAGTTCAAAGCCTTTCTATCTCCTAAGTTTTTCGCATTAGTTCACACAAGAGTCAACTTCAAATGATTATATATGTCATGACTTAGGGGTACACCCTAGACATAACATGGCATAAAAGACCCCGAGAGGCCTCATACAAGCCACTTAACTTTCATAACATAAGATAATAAAAATGAGCGAAAATATAAAATATTTTCAACAACATCAAAGTCTTTTATAAATGAAGCGAAAGTCTATTACACTTTGTCTCAAACCATCTAAAACACAAATATACTTGGTACTCAACCCATACCATAGTTCAAAACATAAAATGAAAGAACATAAGAGAAATGGTGGTCAAATCCTCGATGAGTTTCGATGCTATAAGGACTCATCGATCTCCGATCCTTGCTTTTACTAAGATCCTAGCCACGGGGATAAGCGTCGATATCGTCGGACCCTACATTTGGATAAGAAATTTAGGCAAGAGTATGCGTTAGTACAAACATGTACCAAATATGATAGCTTAAATAAATATCAACATAAGCATAAGAGATAACAACATATGTCATAAGCATAATCAATGCATATAAAATATCATATCATAAGAGGAATATTTCTCGAAGTAACCTCAACTAATCTATTATCATAACAAGCAAATCTCATATTAAAACATACTTACGATACTTCATTGAAGTAACCTTGTTTCATAATACCTATGCTACTTTGATTAGGTACTTGTCCCTCCTTAGTTATTTCTACTATCCATGGAAGAGTACTACTTTACTATTCCAAGCTAAGTCATTGTCCATGAATGATTACTATTTACCAATTCAATGCTACCAAGGAAAAGCACCTCATTATGCTAGACAAAGCTATCATGGAAAACACCTTATCATGCAAGTCCAAGCTATACAAGGAAGGTTACTATTGCTCAATCCAAGCTATCATGAATTGTCATGGTCGTGCCAAGACAACCTACCATGCAAGCATCTCATCATGCTAGTTCAAGCTAGCCAATGAAGGGTACTATTGCTCAATCCAAGAAATACCATGCAAACACCTTATTGTGCCTAGTTCAAGATAACCATTGGAAGGTACTAATGCTCAATCCAAGGTTATCCATGAGATCTACTTACTCAAGCTATCCATGAAATGGTCTTGTCTTACCAAGTCAAGCTATTAATGGAAAGGTACTATTTCTCAATCCAAGCTATCAATGAGTTCTACTAACTCAAGCTATTATAGTTCATAAACTCTTTCGTTAATTTTAGGTGAGCAAACCTTTCAACCTAGAATCATTCTATGTGAGAAAACCGTTCACATTCATACATTCATAAGGTATATCATGTGGGTAAAGTCATTCTACTACAGTTCTACCTAATAGTATGTCATTATCATATAAGCTTTACTCTCAAATCCCTAATAATCATAATTCATCATACATGCTACACTCTCAAAGGAATGCATCTCATAATCATCACATATGCCTAAATCCCAAGACAAGTCTAATCATAATTTCTAATATTTGTTTCACTCTGAATCAAGTCTAATCATATATCATCATATAGACTTCAATATGAAGCACTACTAATCATGATTCATCTAAGCTTCAATTCTATTATATCTCATCAATTCGACATTGAATACATCTAAACCCACAATTTATCCTTTCATGCATAAAATCTATTTACATCAAATCCATCTTTCTAGACATGGGTTAGGCATATGTACATGCAATTTCATCATGAAATCATTGAATCTACTCAATTAAAGCATATACAATCATAGTCCACTCAATTGGATCAACATTCATCAATACCCACAATATTGGAAGAAAATCCTCACTCAAATTGGGGATTTCATCTTCTAAATTGGGGAAAACTTAGGGAATCCATGGATGAAAATATATCATACCTTCATAACATGATAACGTTCAAATATACTTCTTGAAAAGATATATAAACGATCGTATGCAATATATTTACCCAACTATGAGTCGGGGTCGATCCCACAGAGAATATGGAAGAATATTATCAATAGCAAATATTTAACTTGATAGTCGTTATATAAAAATGGGGGATTTTAAATTGAAATAAAAACAAAAGAAATAAAAATAGCTTTGAACTAAGTATTTATTTATATCCAAATTAATAAAAATAACTAGGAATGTGTTTCTCATAAGCTCATAACGTGGTAATCCTAGTAATAGCAATTCTTCTCTAGTGTTATACATGCAAAGTGATAAGTTATGTATCTCTAAATCCTTGGTCCGGCATCTAGAGAATTTCACCCCGTACCTTGGTCCGGCTACGTGTGTATAATTTACTAACCCTTACCTTTACTTCATATTAAGCATCATAATCGATGTATGGCTTAGATATTACTTCGCACCAATCGACAACAGTCTATTAGATATTTTATACTAAATCTACGTTGATCATTCTTTTTTTATTATCTACCTCCTTGGTCCGGCAAGTAGCAACAAGGCGAGTTCTAACGCGTGCACTCGTTAAAAAGACTTCTAAACGAAAGAATTATCAATACATGCAATAACCTATTTGAGAATTGCTTAATTACTATTCATACTTTGTTAATCGCTCATGGTTCCCACAAACCTAGTTGTGAAGTTTAGCTACTCATTATCGCAAAAACACAATCAAAATTTATTAAAATAAATTTGTTTGTGTTAATCATAAAAAGTTAAGAACAATAGCTAAATTATATTTTTATTAATCATGAATACAAATAAATAATAAAGGAGAAGAAATAATAAGCCACAATTCTCCGGCCTCCACGGCGGCTCTTACAAAGCTCCAAAGCTAGAAAATATTTATATTATATCTTGTATCTTGTTTCTTGGCTTCCCTCCAAATAATAATTTTCCATGCCCTTTTATAGAAGTAGCAAACTCTAAATAAAATAATTAAGTCCAAACAAATTAGGAATCCAAAACCAAAAAGAATTAAAGTGTTTTTTTTCCCCACGTTTACTGTAGTCCGTCGTGAAGCGCTGAACATTGCGTTGAGAGACTGCCACGTGGCATGTTCACTTTTGCAATTCACAATTGCAGAATATCCATATTATATATAAATATATTATTTTATTCACTTTAATACATTAAGCTGTCTGCTTGATTTTCTTCTTCAATTTTTCATCTTTAATTTGTTTTAGCTCCAAACTTCTTCATTTTCCCACCAAATTAATCCTACAAATAAAATATACAATTTAGCACAATCCATAAAATTTATGCTCAAAACGGATAAATATAAATAATAAATGTGAGGTAAATAATGATAAAAATGTGTATTTTGGCCTCACATCAACACCCCACACTTAAACTTTTGTTCGTCCTCGAGCAAGCATTAAAACTCATCAAAAAATATTATACTAGCAATGTCATCACTTTGATTAATACAAACAATTAGGCCATATACCCATTTTAAAATATCAAGTAGACTTTTCAATCATTATGCAAGACATCTAAGTAAACAACGAACCTCTAACCTCATAACTTGAAGGACTTTGAACTCATAAAATTTATGTTTGTTCACCTACTCTCATCAAAGAAAGTTAATAACATCACCTATCTATCATGAAACAAGTGCCCTCACAAAACAAAATAGTCCACACACTCAATTCAAAAGATTGAATATAAATTAAGGACTTCATATGAAGAACAACTCTCACACTCACAAATAAAATTCACATGTATGCGCAAAGAACCATATGCTTGCCCATTATGTACATCTCCACTAAT
Source organism: Solanum sitiens (assembly GCA_016801875.1). Taxonomy (NCBI): domain Eukaryota; kingdom Viridiplantae; phylum Streptophyta; class Magnoliopsida; order Solanales; family Solanaceae; genus Solanum; species Solanum sitiens. Next base: position 315,614 of record JABWTJ010000737.1, on the reverse strand, counting down.
TAAACATGATTGAATAGAATCAAATAGGACTTTAACGGGTTGTAATGTAGGCTAAGGGACGGGTACCAAAAAAATATATATATAATAGTGACTTCCACTTCCTTAAGCACTTTGCAATTTTTAGACTTCATCACCCATATTTTCTTCTCTTTATTTTCAGCCCTCTCTTCAACAATTATTTCACTAGTAATTCTCATCATCACAAGAATGTTTAAGTCATTAACTCTCTCTTTTTTTTTTTTACTTCATAATAGCCACCCTCGACTTGCGTATTTTACATAAGTCAAGGTGCACGATGTCCTTGGAAGGACCAGGGCCATCATCAAGGTATTTTTTTTATGTCACATTCCAATTATATTTTTTTTTCCATATTCTTTCAAAGAGGGCTTTTAAGAACTTTGTAGCTATCATTGATTATCTTTTCACTCATTCATCCCTTTTTTTCAGAATTGATAATTAAAATAAGTCTATGCTATGATGCTCAAGGAAGCAAGGTGCAAAAACTAGGGATTCAACAAAATAGTCAAGGTTTAAAATATGGGTACCAACAAAAGGCTACAAACTCAAAAGGCTAACTAGTGATAAAATATCTGAAAAGGCTAAAAATTATAAGACAAATAATAAAAAAACCTATTATCATCTCCTACACAAGGCAACAGTTTTCTTATTTCGCTTCAATAACATGCAGGGCAAGTTCTAGACTAAGATGCCAAAACATGGAATAAACAAAATCTCACCACACATGGCACCAGTATTAATCAAGATGGATCAATTCTACTCCTAACAGAGGCAGGATCATAACAAACTACAAAATAAATAAGCTATATATAAAGTCACAATCATGAACCTAGATGTCAAAAGGTTTGCAATTTCACTAGTAATCAAGCATTCACAAGAAAGTACTACTTAAAATTAGGACCAAATAGTAAGTATCATATAACTTAAAAGGTTGTTTTTTTTATGAAAAAAAAAAATTATTCCTAAAATAAATAAATAAAAGACACTCGGTTCAAAAGGGACTATCCTCAGGAAAAGAACCGAAAACAAAAGCCAAGGAACCCATCCTGAAAAAAACTCAGTAAAACAGTAAAAAATAGGAATTCATTCCTCCACCCCACACTTAAAAAGATGTTATGTCTCCAAAGCATTAAATAAAATATAAAACAAGGGTTAGGAAAACTCCCTGAGGCCTTTAAGCCTAGCTAGTATCACGTTCTCTAAATTTATATCAAGGGTCGTCACCCCACACTTAAGCTCAAACATGCTCCTTTTTTTTTAATTGGGTACTCAGACTTCCCCTAATCTGCAAAAACAAGATAAAAAACGTGATACTAATAAAATAAAAATAATAATAATAATAATAAAATAATAAAAAGAAGTTACACTACTAATACGACACTATCAATTTTACTATTTTTTCTTCCACTTTGAAGATATGAATTGCACCCCCAATTTTGAATCAAATTTTTCTATTACGCTCAAGGGGTGGTGGTACAAAAAGAAAGGTCCCAAATAACAGATATCGCGTTATGCACTTCTTGGATCCTAAATGAGGAATGTAAGTTTTCGATGTTGGAAAAATAAATTCAAGAATATAGACACAATTTTTCTCCTCCATGCACTCTTCTATAGGTTCAGATGACTCGATGATAATAATAATAAAAAATTTAAAACTAATCCTCAGAAACAAAAATAAAATAAAAAAAATTTTAAAAAAATAAAATTACAAGTTAAAATAAATACTAAAGACAATTTCTAAGCCATATTCCCCGGCAGCGGCGCCATTTGATAACGTTCAAATATACTTCTTGAAAAGAAATATAAACGATCGTATGCAATATATTTACCCAACTATGAGTCGGGGTCGATCCCACAGAGAATATGGAAGAATATTATCAATAGCAAATATTTAACTTGATAGTCGTTATATAAAAATGGGAGATTTTAAATTGAAATAAAAATAAAAGAAATAAAAATAGCTTTGAACTAAGTATTTATTTATATCCAAATTAATAAAAATAACTAGGAATGTGTTCCCCATAAGCTCACAACGTGATAATCCTAGTAATAGCAATTCTTCTCTAGTGTTATACATGCAAAGTGATAAGTTATGTATCTCTAAATCCTTGGTCCGGCATCTAGAGAATTTTACCCCATACCTTGGTCCGGCTACGTGTGCATAATTTACTAACCCTTAGCTTTACTTCATATTAAGCATCATAATCGATGTATGACTTAGTTATTACTTCGCACCAATCGACAACAGCCTATTAGATAATTTATACTAAATCTACGTTGATCATTCTTTTTTTATTATCTACCTCCTTGGTCCGGCAAGTAGCAACAAGGCGAGTTCTAACGCGTGCACTCGTTAAAAAGACTTCTAAACGAAAGAATTATCAATACATGCAATAACCTATTTGAGAATTGCTTAATTACTATTCATACTTTGTTATTCGCTCATGGTTTCCACAAACCTAGTTGTGAAGTTTAGCTACTCATTATCGCAAAAACACAATCAAAATTTATTAAAATAAATTTGTTTGTGTTAATCATAAAAAGTTAAGAACAATAGCTAAATTATATTTTTTAATCACAAATATAAATAAATAATAAAGGAGAAGAAATAATAAACCACAATTCTCCGGCCTCCACGGCGGCTCTTACAAAGCTCCAAAGCTAGAAAGAATTTATATTATGTCTTGTATCTTGTTTCTTGGCTTCCCCCCAAATAATAATTTTCCATGCCCTATTTATAGATGTACCCTAAATAAAATAATTAAGTCCAAACAAATTAGGAATCCAAAACCAAAAAGAATTAAAGTGCTTTTTTTTCCCACGTTTACTGTAGTCCGTCGTGAAGCGCTTGAACATTGCGTTGAGAGACTGCCACGTGGCATGTTCACTTTTGCAATTCACAATTGCAGAATATGCATATTATATATAAATATATTATTTTATTCACTTTAATACATTAAGCTGTCTACTTGATTTTCTTCTTCAATTTTTCATCTTTAATTTGTTTTAGCTCCAAACTTCTTCATTTTCCCACCAAATTAATCCTACAAATAAAATACACAATTTAGCACAATCCTTAAAATTTATGCTCAAAACGGACAAATATAAATAATAAATGTGAGGTAAATAATGATAAAAAATGTGTATTTTGGCCTCACATCATAACATAACCCACAAATTCGTGCAGAATGGAGACTTGACCTTAATTTAGCTCCAACTCTTCTTTTTTCTTCAAGTTCTAGAGAGAGAAATATTTGAGAGGAGAACTTTGGGATTTCTTTTGGGGTTTTGGAACTAATGACTTGACTGGTGAGTTAAAAGGGTTAAAATTACTTATATAGGGGTCTTAGGCTTAGGTAAAATGACATATTATAGAATTGAAAGTATCGAAAAAGATTTTTAAGATCCTAATTTAAAACTGAAGACAAACCACGCCGATGCTCGCCAAAGGCCACTTGGCTACTCGCTAAGTGAGCCTTTAGCTGACCAAATTTTATATTGAGTCAACTTGGAGGCTTAGTCAACTTCCGTCATGGGGGAGTCGACTTCGGCGACTCACCGATTGGAACGGGGAGCCCGATCCGGCTCGCCCAAAGTTATAGAATGCAGGACATCAGTGATCAAGATAAAAGGAGAGGAGGTCCCATTTGGCGGATCACCAAGTCGACTCGGCGGATCTCCTAATCGACTAAAAAGTGAATATTTTCCCTTCTCTAAATTTGGGGTATTACACTTCCTAGGCTCTTGATCTCTCACTTAGTCTAGCTTAGCTTACTAGATTTCGAGGTGTTACATTATATCCCCCTTGGGAACATTCATTCTCGAATGGAATTATAGACACCTTTTAAAGGAAACGACTCAATACTAGCATCCCATCATGCATGCAACTCATTTAAATGCACATAACCAAGGGGGGGACTTCATCTCCAAGCTAGCATACTCAATGTATCTTATTAAGGGAAGGTAAGAACTACAACTAGCAACCCAATATGCATGAAATTTAAACATTTCTCATGTTCAATGAGGAACTATCATCTCCAAGCTAAAAACTTGCTCAATACAATATCATGGAGCATATATGCAATATATTCTCAGAGCATACATTCAAGGAGAAATCTCTCAACTCCAAGCTCAGGCATGTTCATCAATTCATCTCATGAAGTCTATAGGAAACTCATACTCAATGTACTACAGCATGAGCAAAATTAATCATTTAAACTCATTTTCTTTCAAAATACAAGTTTTCTTGAACATGCACAACATAAGAAAATCATGGGAACATCTAAACACACCTAACTTCAAAGAAGGAGAAACCCATGAGGAACTTATTACCTTAAGCTAGGGGAGGAGTAGAAAGAAAAAGGATGCGAATATTGGGAATTCATATCGGTCTCGGCCTCCCAAATAGACCCTCAACTAAAAGATTACTTCAGAATACTTTCTCAAAAGCAACTTCCTTGCTTCTCAATTTCTTAACTTACCTAACTAACATCTCTACGGAACTTACTTATAAGAAAGATTCTTCATCAACTCTCTAACCTTTTAAGGGAACTATAGATGTCGGATCTCCAACACACTCTTTCAACATAGAGACATGGAAAACCAGATGCACCAATGCCTACTCTTAGGTAAAGCTAACTCATAAGCAACCTTACCAACACGTCTCAAGATCTTTTATGGGCCTACAAAGCAGGGATTAAGCTTCACTTTCTTACCAAACTCACTACACCCTTCATGGGTGAGATTTTTCAAGTAAGCCCAAAACATGAACATTAGGAACATACAAAGACCTTGATATCTAAGCTCACTATGTTTCCCTGGAGGGAACCTCAACAGGATTTCTAAGTACCATTTTTCTTTCAATTCTACTAAGGTTAAATCAAATCATTATTTAACTTCAACATTTGTCATGAAAGATGATTCAGAACCATTTTACCCCATAACACCACCTTTGTTGGGGTTTACTAACCGAACATATCTAAGTATTGTCTAAACACCCTATTCATCAAATTCCTACATGTCACTGAGGCGTTAGTCAAATCAAACAACACTACTACTAACTCATAATAATCATATCATATCTGAAATCCGTTCTAGAATTATCATCATCTTTCACCCTCATTTGGTGCTAACTTGAGCTAAGGTCAATCTTAGGAAAGTAACTAGATCTTTTTAGTTGGTCAACACTAGAATCTATTTTCCGTCACCCTAACTAGGTGGTACATGCAACCCTTAAAGTAATTTTCTTAACCTTAAGATGAGAAATAAATGAACCTTTTGGCAATTGTTTTCCCTTCCACTCTCGGATAGGCTCATTTTGAAACAAAATATCTGGCTACACGAGTTTTAAAAGAGTGAAACCAATCCATTCCAAGTATGAAATCAACATCTCGGAAAGCATTAACATTTAATTCAAAAAATTTCAACATACAGGTAACCACATCGGGAGCACACTTTTGTTCACCTCTAGTCTAGAGTGCATAGAATTGGTTTTTACTAGGAGCATTGGAACCCAAACCACTAGGAGGATCTTGCTTTCCTTCTATTGTCTGAGCCTTTATCATTGGACAACCCCTATTTTTGTGACCATCTTCACCATAACTGAATCAACCCTCTATGTCGGCTAGACACTTACCCTCGTGCCTCTTTCCACACCTAGCACAAGTAGACAATAGGGATCCACTACTAATTCCTTACAGTTTAGAGTTAGACACCCTATCATTGTTAGACCTTGGAGTAATATTAGAAAAACCTTGCACAGAAAACCTTTTTCGAAAAATTGAACTACCATGTCCATCGGACCTATCATGAGAGAAATTACTCTCATCAATTCTAGACCTATTTTTATCCCTAGATTTACCTTTTCATTTCTCCTCTTCAATCTGTTGGACATGGACCATAAGATGAATATCCATGTCATTGACAAGAATAGTCGTACAACATTCTTTCACCACTAAATCAGATACTCCTAAAATGAACCTACTCATTCTTGACCTAGGGTCGACCACTATAGAAGGAGCATACTTAGATAATTGAGTAAACCTCAAAGTGTATTCCTTAAACTCACACTACCTTGATAAAGGTTAATAAACTCAAGTACTAAAGAGTGTCTCATCACTAAAGAAAATAACCTATCAACAAAAGCATTTCTGAACCTTTCACACTCTATGGGACCCGCTTCAACCGATCTTGCTTCTTTCCATTGGTTGAAGCAAATATGAGCAATCCCCTTAAGTTGATAAGTGGCCAATTCTGTCTTCTATACAAGAGTCACTCCTATAATTTCTAACACTTATAGACCTCATCTATGAATTCTTGAGGATCTTCCTCAACCTTTGACCGATAAAATTTTGGAGGGTTCATCCTTGTGAAATCACCAACTCTATCCTTTCCACCCACATTTAGATTCACGGGGACCACAACCTACCTATTGGCTTGGGCTGTCACAGCTTGATCCAACACTTGAAAAGCAGACCTAAACTCCACATTTGTCACATTTTCAGTCATAGGGTCGATCGGAGCTTGTGGAGCTTGAGGAGGAGATTCTTGATCCAGGGTCTTCCCATTCCTTTTAGTATGAGGCCCTTGTAGTAGTCATATCCTAAAAATGGGCAAGGATTAGGAGAAAGACCTTATATAGTTAAACTCTATTGCACGACTTAGATAAATGAAGAAGTGAAGTTTCTGAAGCATCATGTAGCCTCTCATTCATAAGATGTTGCGCATTTCACACTTATGAACAAGACTCTACTAGACGTGGTTTTGAGAAATCCTAGAAACGTTCTAAACCATATGCTTTGATACCAAGTTTTTCACGTTCTAGTGGTACAACCTAGACATAACATGGCACTTAAGACCCCGAGAGGCTTCATACAAGTCACTTAGCTTTCATAACATAAGATAATAGAAATAAGCTAAACTTTAAAAGAACTTCAACAACATCAAAATCTTTCATAAACGAAGCAGAAGTCTATTAAACTTTTTCTTAAACAATCAAAACAAAAATATACTTAGGATACAACCCATACAATAGTTCAAAATATAAAATGAAAGAACATAAGAGAAATAGTGGTCAAATCTTCGAATGCTATGAGGAATCACTGATCTTCAATCCTTGCTTCTACTAAAATCCTAGCCACAAAGATGATAGTTGATATTGTCGGACCCTACATTTAATGTGGGCAAAAGTCTGCGTTAGTACAAACATGTACTAAATATGATAGCTTGCATAAATATCAAATAAGCATAAGAGATAACAACATAAGTCATAAGCATAATCAATGCATATAAAATATCATATCATAAGAGGAATACTTGTTGAAGTAACATCAACTTATCCTTAGTTAAGACTTGCGTTATACATATCTAGTCATACATAACAAGAAAGGAAACTCTAGAAATAATCCAAACTAATCTATCATCATAACAAGCAAATCTCATATTAAAACATACTAACAACAATTCCTTGAAGTAACGTTTTTTCATCATAACTATTCTACTTTGATCAGAGACTATTCCCTCTTTAGTTATTTCTACTATCCATGGAAGAGTAATACTTTACTAATCCAAGCTAATTCATTGTCCATGAATGACTACTATTTACCAATTCAATGCTACCAAGGAAAAACACCTCATTATTCTAGACCAAGCTATCATGGAAAGCACCTTATCATGCAATTCCAAGCTATCCAAGAAAGGGTACTATTACTCAATCTAAGCTATCATGAATTGGCATGCCTTGCCAAGACAAGCGACCGTGTAAGAATCTCATCATGCTAGTTCAAGCTAACCAATGAAGGATACTATTGCTCAATCCAAGATATCATGAAATGGAATGACATTAACAAGTCAAGCTACCATGCAAAACACCTTATTGTGATCAGTTCAAGCTAACCATTGGAAGGGTAATATTGCTCAATCCAAGGCTATCCATGAGATCTAATTACTCAAGCTATCCATGAAATGGTCTTGTATTACTAAGTCAAGCTATCCATGGAAGGGTACTATTTCTCAATCCATGCTATTCATGAGTTCTACTAACTCAAGTTATTATAGTTCATAAAATCTTTGATTCTATTTAGGTGAGCAAGCCTTTCAACTTAGAATTATTATATGTGAGAAAACCTTTCAAATTCATACATTCATATGGTAGATCATGTGGATAAAGTCCTTCCACTAAAATTCAACCTAATAATCTATCATTATCATATTAAATTTATTCTAAAATACCTAATAATCGTAATTCATCATACATCCTTTACTCTCAAATCAATGCATTCATAATCATCACATATGCCCAAATCTCAAGACAAGTCTAATTATAATGTTTTATATATGCTTCACTCTCAAGCAATTCTAATCATATACCATCATATAGGCTTCAATCTCAAGAACTACTAATCATGATTCATTCTTATAGGCTTTAATTCTAATGTATCTCATCAATACTAGATTGAATACATCTAAACCCAAAATTTATCCTTTCATGGCATAAAACCCATTTACATCAATTTCATATTTCTAGACATGGATTACAAATGGGTACATGCAATCTTATCCTAAAATCATTGAATTTACTCAAGTCAAGCATAAACAATCATTGTCCACTCAATTGGATCAACCCCTAATTAAAATTAGGGATATTTTCATCTTCTCAATTAGGGAAAACTTAGGGACTCCATGTATTCTTTGAAAGAAATACATGGATAAAAAGCTATCATACCTTGATAATAAAAGCCCACAAAATTCTTGAGGAATGGAGACTTGACCTTGATCCTAGATCCAATTTTCCCTTCTTCTTCAAGTTCTAGAGGGAGATATTTGAGAGGAGAACTTTGGGATTTTTTTGGGGGGTTTGGAAATAGATCTTATGTTTTAATAATGACAAATGCATTTACTGACTAGTCACTTGATGCAGGAAAGAAATGAGATACATTACCATAGCACAAATTCTAAATCCATATGATTACAAGAATCAAGAAAATCATGAGCAAATCCAGTTAAGAAAGGAAGACACACAATAAAGTTTTATTAAGTAAAATAAGAAGGAAAATATAATCAAATCAAGGTACAATCAAGGAAGAAATATCGGACCAGCAGTCAAGTTAAAATTAGGAGAAATCAAATCAAGTGATGAAGATCAAGCCAAGCCTCAAGATCATCCAACAAGGAAATAATTGTTTTTTCATGCACATATCTGATATGGACATGACTTAGCAAATCAATTACAAATGAATAATGGATAAGATCAATGATCCTTGATTCAAAAACCCTTGGGTTTATGACAAGAGCACATCCTATATAAACCTCCTCGACCGTTAGTGTGAAGTACGCATCTTCACTTAAACTTATTTGTAATCTTCTTTCATCTTTGATAATGTTTTGTACACGAGAGTGAGCAATTGTTAAACAAAAAGAGAAGGAAAGATTGAGAGAGTAGGTTATACAAGTAGAGGCAGTGTCACCAAATAGAAGTTTTGATATGCATATCATACAGGATTCAAAGCCTACACATTTTGTACAATCAAGTTTGCTCGAAGCTCTTAAAGAAACCCTTGAAACCTAAGGGGATTGTACTAGGAACCACATCAGTGATCCGAACCAGTATAAAATTTTTATGTTCACTTACTTTCAATATATTATTTTATTTTATGTTGAGCGAATTTGTAGGTGAGTCGACTACTCCTCACTAGGAGTCGACTAGCGAAATTTCAATTCAACCACTGACTTTCAGTTGTTACCAGATCATGTCTCACTATTTCAATGTTTAACCACATGTAAGCAAAGATCCAAAGTGGCACAATATGAGATCCCTGGACCCTGACTTCAAGATGGACACTTATCACACCGACCACCATACTTCAATGGGCAATATTACTCTCACTGGAAAAACATATTCAGAATATTTGTCTCCATATATGATCATCAAGCATGGATAGTTAAGAAGGGCCAAAAGCCCATTCCTGGACTAACTGAAAAGGATGGCACTGAAAAGCTATTCGATCCTAAATCATTTGACATAACTAAAGAACAATAAGAGGTAATACAAACTAATGCTAGAGCTATAAGTTTGTTATATTATGCAGCAAGTTAATCAGAGTACGACAAGATATCAACCTGTGATACTAGGAAATAAATGTGGGACAAACTAGAAGTAACGTATGAAGAAACCACCAAAGTAAAGGAGGCTCAGATCGGTGCACGTGTTAATAAATATGAGTTGTTCAAAATGGCAGAATATGAAAATGTTGAATCAATGTTTTCAAGATTCAGCAGAATTTTCTGCTAACTAAAAACTCTTAGAATGGTGTATTAAAATGCATTACAAGTAAGTAAACTTGTTCGAAGTCTTCCCAAGGCTTGGAAAACTAAGGCTATCATTTTTGAAGATGGAGATCTGCAGAAAATGACATATGATGAACTCCGAGGGAGCCTGATGGCATGTGAACAGAATCACATCAATAGGTACGACAAAGATGATAAAAAAATTATAGCTTTCACAGCTGAGTGAGACAAATTCTAAGATAAAGAAGCCAGATACCTCAGCAAGATTCCAAGAACAATGATTTCAAAAGAAATGAGGATCAGTTCTACTATTGTGGAAAAACAGGACATATTAAACAAAACTGTCCAGAACAAAGAAGAAGACAAAATTGACGAAACGAAGATCCAAAAATCCTGGGAGCATGGGATCAAGGAGAAACAACCGATAACGATCATGATGAAATTGAAAATTTATGTTTCATGGCTCTAGGTGAAACAAATGAGGTAAGATCCTTTAATTTTCCTAACTATGATGACTTACAGAATTCTTTGGGCATGGTTGCTGATGAACTACAAAAGGTTATAAATGAATATAACAAAATTGCTCAAGAAAAGAAAATCTGGAAAATTCTTCTCGAAGCAAGTCAAATGGAAGTGGACTTACTGACAGAAGAGTTAGAGGGAGTCAAAATTGAGTTGAACAATGTCAGAAAATCTTCTGGTCATAGTTCTGCTAGATCTATCAAATCCTTTCTTAATAGAAAAAGGTCTCCAACTCAAAGTTTCAATAGAACTAATAGATCTATATCAAATTCTCATTCTCCTAAAATGTTGCTAATATTACCTCTATACTTGTGGAGAATTTGGTCACAAAACTTTTAAATAGAAAACACTCTTCAGGAAAATGAATCTGGAGACAAAAAACTACTAATCATCAAGGACCAAATATATATATATATATATATATATATATATATATATATATAGTGTTAATTTTCCTTCTTTTACATGTCTTACTGTTGTTACAAGCAATCCTTGACAATGGCATCGTAAACTTTGACACGCAAGTATGCATGCTCTCGAGAAACTTTCTAGACTCGAATGTCAGTTGGGTAAGAAGACTCGTTCATATTTTAAAACTAGAGTTTGAAAAAGATCATATATGTGATGCATGTCAGTTGGGTAAGAAGACTCGTTCATATTTTAAAAGCAAAGATAGTGTAAGTACTTCAACACCTCTCCAGCTTCTTCATACGGATATGTTTGGTCATACTCGAACTGCCATTATTGGAGGTAAAAAGAATGCATTTGTAATTGTTGATGATTCCTCGAGGTTTACATGGGTAATCTTTCTCTCTCATAAAAATAAAGCATTCTCTAATTTTGAAGTATTTTGTAGAAGCGTGCAAAGAGAAGCAGGTTACTTCATAACTACCATTCATAGTGATCATGGTGGAGGATTTGAAAACAAAGCATTTGAAGATTTCTGCGCTCAAAAGGGATTCACCCAAAATTTCTCATAACACAGATCATCTCAGCAAAACAGTGTGGTTGAAAGAAAAAATCGCTCGCTACAAGACACAGCAAGAACCATGATGTTAGATTGGAATCTTCCTGATCACTTTTGGGTAGAGGTTGTTAGCACTTCTTGTCATATCCTCAACAGGTGACTTATCAGAGCAATATTAAAGAAGACGCCTTATGAACTTTGGAGAGAAAAGAAACCAAACATTAGTTATTTTCATTCGTTTGTCTATAAGTGTTTCATTCATAACAACGGTAAGAATATTCATAGAAAATTTGATCCGAGAAGCGATGAAGGTATGTTTCTAGGTTATGCACTTCTTAGTAGAGCCTTTCGAGTTTTTGATAAAAGAACTTTAAGCATTGATGAAGCTGTTCATGTTGTGTTTGATGATACTAACCCAAGAATCTAGGAAAGTAGAGTAGTTGATGATAAATTCATTGGTAACCAACAAACTAAAAATATTTCAAATGATTCTTAAAATCAATTGACAGAGGATATCTCAATGGCCACTCTGGAACCTAATATTGACAAGTCGACTACTATAATAGAAGAGTCGACTACACCAGTTGATAAGGCCAATATTCCCAGAGAATGGAGACACAATGCAAACTATCTTGAGAATTACATTCTTGGGAAACCCGATGACAAAATGCAAATAAGATCATCACTTAGAAAACAAGCTTCAGTTGCCGTCATATCTCAAATGGAACCGAAAAGAATTAATGAATCTATGGAAGAAGAGTCATGGGTACATGCGATGAAAGAGAAACTTGAATAATTCAAAAGAAATCAAGTATAGACGCTCATCGAAAGGCCAAAGAACTGCTCAGTTATTGGAACCAAATGGGTATTTCGTAACAATCTAGACAAAAATGGTAAGATTATTAGAAACAAGGCACAACTAGTTGCTCAAGGTTATTCTCAACAAGAAGGTATTGACTATGATGAAACGTTTGCTCCGTCATCAAGGTTAGAATACATTCGTATCTTACTTGCATATGCATGCTTTAAGTGTTTTAAACTATTTCAAATGGATAAAAAGTGTGTTTTAAATGGTTTTATAAAAAAAGAAGTTTTTGTTAAACAGTCCCCCAGGTTTGAAAATCCTGTTTGCCCTAATTCTGTGTACAAGCTTTCAAAAGCGCTTTATGGCCTCAAGCAAGCTCCAAAAGCATGGTATGAAAGACTTAACACGTTTTTACTTCGAAATAATTTTCAAAGGGGCAAAATTGATACAACTGCTTTTATTCAAAGATCTGGTTTATATATCCTAATAGTTCAAATTTATTTTGATGATATTATTTTTGGTAGCTCTAACTTCTCTTTGTGTGATAATTTTGCAAATCTTATGAAAGGAGAATTTGAAATGAGCTTAATGGGAGGACTCACATTCTTCCTTGGATTACAAATCAAGCAGTCGACTAATTGGACTTTCATTATTCAATCCAAATACACCAAAGATCTTATTAAGAAATTTAGACTCGAGAAACGAAAAGCTTTTGGGACTCCCATAAGTCCTTCCACTTGTCTTGAAATGGATGCTCCAAGAAAAGATTTGGATGAAAAATTGTATCGAGGAATATTTGGATCACTATAATATCTTACCGCAAGTCGAACAGACAATATGTTTAGTGTTTGAAAATGTGCACGATTTCAAGCCTCTCCGAAAGAATCTCATCTCATTGCATTAAAACGAATCATTCATTATATGATTGGTACCACTGAAATAAGTTTATGGTATCCTCACTCTTCGAATTTTGACTTAATTAGCTATTTAAGATGCTCACTTTGCAGGTGACAAAAATTATCGAAAAAGTATTAGTAGAGCGTGTTAGATTTTGGGAAAATCCCTCATTTCGTGGCATAGAAAAAAGCAAACCTCCGGAGCTTTGTCTAGTAAGGAATATGAATATCTTGATGTAGGAAGTTGATGCATCAATTACTAGACTATGATTTATCGTTTGAAGTTGTTCCTATTAGTCTCTCTAAATATATTGTGCGTCATTCTCGAGCTAAACATATTGATATTAAATATCATTCTATTCGTGATCATGTTGAAAATAGTGATTTTTTGTTAGAATTTGTTGAATCGGAAAATTATATAGCAGATATTTTTACCAAACCCCTACTTGAAGAAACATTTTGTGTTCTACGAAAAAGGTTAGGTATTAATGTCTTTCTTTCCTAAACTGATTTTGGTTTACTTATTTAATTTTACTCATTTTCATTTATTTTCTTATACTATTATGTTTTCCTTGTTTAGCGTGCTCCGCCGGTTCCTTTCCCTATAAATGTCCCTTCAACGTTTTTTCTCCCCCTTTCTTTTCCGCTTCCTTTGATCTCCCTTCTCTCTATAAAACCCTCTCTTCTCTCTCTTTTCTCTTATTTCTCCTTTCTCTTTCTCCTTATCCTTTTTTTCTTCTACCATGACTAAAACTCGTTCAATCTCTTCTCTCAAAGGCTCAGACCCCAGCCTTTCTCTTTCCCTGATGTTTTTCCCTATCCTTTGATTCCTCTAATAAATCATGAGAATCCCCTCATGTGTAGTCTAAGCGTAAGCTTACTGCTTCAAGTTCAAAGACTGTGAAGAAAGCAAGACCCAATTCCTTAGTAACTCTCTCTCCTAAAGATATGCATCGATTATGGGGACTAGATCATAAGAACAGGTATGAATGGTTCAAATTCCGTCCCATTGTGTTTGGCAGAGTGGTAAATCTCAACCAGCTGCGTGACTCAAATTATCTGGAAAGCCCCTTTCTTAAAGATCAGAAACTGTCGTTATTTTTTACTTTGTGTGGCCTTGAAGTGTTTGAAGAAGATGTTAGACTATTTTACGCTAATCTTTATGTCTCTAGTTACAGTGGTGAGTTAGAAACTCATGTTTTGGGTAATCGTCTGGTTATTAGTGAACCCTTGTTTGAAGATGTTTTTGGTACAAAATTCTTTGGCGTTATTCCGTACATGAATGACCCTTGGCTTGATGACTTTAAGGTGACTCTACAAGGTGCTAAAGTCATTGTGACTGAGCTCAGATCTCATGTTTCTGAATTTGGTCCCCTGTCTCTTTGTTTTGAAAACCGCATTTTGCCTCATGTTGTTGCAACTACTCTACTACCTAAGCAAGGCTCCCTAAGCAACATCTCCAACAGGGATGTGTTTGCTCTCTACTGTTTGCTCAAAAATAAATGATAAACTGGGCACATCGGTTTAAAGAATATATGTCGGAAAATGCTGAGGAATCAAACTTCTTCTAGTTTGCCGTATGGGTTGCTCATATCTCAGATACTTGTGGATCGACTCATTTATCTCACAAAATATAAACCTTTTGTGATCAACTCCACCTACGGACCCCGCACATTCTCTTGTATGGGCTATGTAGAGGTAGGAGACAGGTGGGTAAAGAAGGACTCTATCCAAGAACGAGCTGAATCAGTAAAACCAACTAAGATCTCTGCAGACTCAGCCGCTCTTCTACTTAAGGACTACGAGGAACTCAAAACTCATATCGTGGCTATGGAGCGTGAACTAGAGACCCTTCATGATGCTGTTGAAAAAGTGTTTTGACTTTAGAAGGATACCAACATTGATATCGATAAGCTTCGTATTGCAATGAAAAGTATTAAGCAGGAAGGTAGTACCACTGTTAACAGGCTTATCAAACAATTCGACTTACTCAAGGGGGGAGTCAACTCCTCAAAGAATGAACTTGCAATCTCCGTTCAGAACTCTTACTCCAGTCTATCTAGGAATGTGGAACACTCTTACAACTCCTTCAGTGAGAGGGTCATCAACTGTACGAAATACTTTTGGGGTTCCAAGCGCTGGAATCTTGGTGACATTTGTCTTTTGCTCTTTCTTTTGGACAATTTCTACATGGTCATGTCCCTGTTTGTTTTGGACTGTATAATGAAGGCTCCTAGACTTCATACTGCTTTTTTTATATCTAGACTATTACATGTGCTTTCTCTGCTTGTATTTTTTATTATGTCAAAGTAGGAGAATGATTCTGGTCTAAACAGTCAAGGGCCAAGTTCTAAATGTCCAGGTTCACTCAGCCAAGAGGCATTCAACTCAAGGGGAGCTCACATGGACCTCGACATTTCAGGGAAGTCTTAACTAGATGACATTTATGTATCTCTTTACTTGAACTAAGTTGTCATTATCAAGAAGGGGGGATTATTAATCTTATAATCATATGTTTTAATAATGACAAATGCATTTATTGACTAGTCACTTGATGCAGGAAAGGAATTAGATACACTACCATATCACACATTCTGAATCTAGATGATTGCAGGAATCAATTAAATCATGAGCAAATCCAGTTAAAAAAGGAAAGTGGATATTTGATCAATTAGATCAAAATTCACAACTTGCAAGAATTAAGGAAGACACACAAGAAAGTTTTCTCAAGTAAAACAAGAAGGACAAAATAATCAAATCAAGTTACAATCAAAGAAGAAATATTGGACCAACAGTCAAGATCAAAATTAGTATAAATCAAATCAAGTGATGAAGATCAAGCTAAGACTCAAGATCATCTAACAAGGAAAGAATTGATTTTTCATGCACATACCTGATATGGACATGACTCAGCAAACCAATTACAAATGAATCAAGAATGAGATCAATGATCCTTGATTTAAACACCCTTGAGTTTCTGACAAGAGCACATCCTATATAAACCTCCTCGACCGTTCGTTTGAAGTACTCATCTTCACTTGAACTTATTTGTAATCTTCTTTGATCTTTGATAATGCTTTGTACATGAGAGTGAACAATTGTAAGAGGAAAAAGAAAATGAAATATTTTGAGAGTAGGTTGTATAAGTAGAGGCAGTGTCACCAAATAGAAGTTTTGATTTGCATATTAGACAGGATTCTAAGTCTACACATTCTGTACAATCAAGTTTGCTCGAAGCTCTTAAGGAGACCCTTGAAACCAAAGGGGACTGGACTAGACACCACATCGGTGATCGGAACCAGTATAAACTTTCTTTGTTCACTTACTTTTAGCATATTGTTTTGTTTTATACTGTTGATCTAATCTGCAGGTGAGTCCACTACTCCTCTCTAGGAGTTGACCAAGCAAAATTTTAATTCAACCCCCCTGCCCTCTTGACTTTAAAAAATTACTTACATAAGGGTCCTTGGTGTCATGACCAGGGGGTACCCCGTAGATGTAAAAGAGAAAAAAGCCCATACAACATAGTTTGAAATGGAAATAAACGAAACAAAACTACAAGTGAAACAACATATGTCCTCAATTCTGAGGACTCACCACAAGCTAGGAGAAATCAAATTCGCTTATCCAAAATGCTGATTGTCTTGAGAATTGGACTCTACACTTGGGGAAAATATGGGAAAAGTAGGTGTTAGTATAAAAAGACATAATACTTTAACATGACCCTTAACTTGGCTTAAGCGGATAATTATGCTCTCTAATTTTGAGTGTGCACTAAAATTGAACAAGTAGACAAACTTGTCCTACATGGCATAATACACATAAGAGGTCACGTACGACACATAATTGTCATGTAAGATGCATGTAGGACGAATGTGTCTATTTGATCAATTTTATACAAATTTAAGTGCCTACTTATGGACATTCAAAGTTAAAGGTCATAGTTGTCAGGTGACACCAAGTTAAGGGTCATGTTTATGTGTTACGCCGTACAAAAATGCACTAAGTGTGATTTTCATGCATAAAACATTTAACACATGATAAAAAGGACATTTCATTTGAAAACATGCTCTTACAAAGTTCATACATCATCATAAACATAGTTGGAAAACATAACTCAAAACATCATCATGAATGCAAGCTAGTATTATCTTTTAAAACATTAAACACTTACGGGATACTTCTTTAAGCATGCCTTACTTCATAACTACTTTGAACACTATGGGATTCCTCTCTAAGCAAGCCTTAGTTCAATTTTAAACTTCTTGTAATTGTGGGAAATAAGCCATAACCTACATGAGACCATGTGAGCTTTACATGGAATCTGGTGACTCCCACACCAAAAAAGGTTGGTCTACTTGCCTAAGGTAGAACCGATACTCTTATCTTTGGTGGATCCACTAGGTACTGACCTATGGAGGCACATAGTTTCTGAGATAAGGAGATTGCTATAGAAACCCCTCCTTACTATGGGGAAGCTTCCATCTCCTAAGTGGCTGGCAGCATGCGCCTGCAGTGCACCCCAGAACAGCCTCAGTCAACCCACCACTACAAGCCAGGGACGTTAGGTCATTTTCGCCTTCGTTTTTCATTTCGTATTTGATCTTTCAAAATATGTCTTCGCTCAATTATGATTTTTACTATCAAACCTACATCCAATTATCAAGTAATAATATATATAAGTCACGATCCTTGAATTCAAAATTAAAATTCAAGAAGAGTTAAGAGTAAAGTTCAAGAAATTGTTTGAGTTAAATTGTGAATCCTTCAAGATCGCCTATTGGTTTAAGTAAAGTTTGAGAAAGTTTGTATGAGTCTTTTTGAGGAGTCTTCCACAATAAATTATAAATTGTTTCAAGACTCGAGTAAGTGATTATGAGAAGGAGAATAATGTATTCATGAGTCTACATTATCATTTATATCCTCGAGTCAAGTCGTTCATGCCCATAATTTCGTGTGAACTACATAACTTGATTTTCTTTGAGAGAAGTAACATCTTCAAGTTTTAAGTCTTAGAGTATTGAGTTCCTAATCTTTTTGAGATTATATTTCTAATCAAGGGACTAAACAAGTTACCCTTGAATTTACTTGAGTTGTGTAGTTCATGCCTATAATTTTGCATGAACCCTATTAGTCGAGTAGTCTTGAGATGATAAGTATCATTGAGTCCTTGAGTTGAGTTGTTCATGCCCATAATTTCGCATGAGCCCTCCGAGTCGAGCATTCTTGAGATGAGTAGTATCATTGACTCCTTGAGTTATCGAGTTGTTCAGTTCCAAGTATTAAGTTCTATGCATGGTTATTAAAAATCTTGAATTGAGTCATTCACGTCCATAATTTAGCATGAACACTATTTTAAATTTTTTTTTACAAATGTTTTTAAAGACTTGAGCACTAAGTATGAGGATGAGTAGAGTCAAGTTTCATTTGTTTTTCAAAATAATACTTTTTAGATGATTCCTTAATGTTTTTTAGCATAGACGAGTGAATCCACTTAAAGTTCTAGCAGCGTGGGCGAGAAGATGTATCATCACATAGCTCATAGTGATGGTTGTCGGATATATAATCTCCCATAGATTTATATTGTATTTTTATTTACAAATTTAGTTATTATTGTATTCTTCAATACTTTGAGTTGTTATTTACTGTTTTAAAAGTTTTTCATATATTACATTTTTTTTGTTGCTTTATCCGTGAGTATCTTGAGTTGAGTACCTTTCAATTGAGTTTAGTTGTGTTGAGTATCTTTGAGTTGAGTATCTTATTCTTGAGTTGAGTTAGTTGAAAAGAGGTAAGTATGTTTCTTTTTTATCAAGTTCGAGCTTATGTTTATGCTTTATAATTCCCCTTACATGCTCGTGCATTCTATGTCCTGATTCATTTGGACTACATCATTTCATAATATAGATAAACGTATTCAGGATCATCAACATGCGTTTCGTTGAGGTCATGTGATATTCCAGTCAGCTTTGGTGAGCCTTCTTATATTCCGGGGGGCTTTACCTTTACCTTACAAAAGTTATTCTGCATAATTTCATTACTTGCTACAAGAAGTTCTTGGAAAATATTAAAAATCTAAGACATTGTTGCTTATGGAAACTAAAAATGATTGAAAGGTGTGAGCGTACATAATTTACTTTTTTCGTAACAGAAAGAAGTTGGACTTTAATTATTTTTATCTTTTTTTTAACCAGTTAAATCAATAGATTTTTAGGTCAATCTAATATTGAAGTGACCAAAATAATGATTATGTCTCATATTTGAATTTCAATCTACATTATTAGAAGTGGAACTCTCCAACGAATGTCGCTTCTAGCATATTCAATTGAGAAGAAACATAATTAAACTAATAATATTTTTAATAAAATTACATGAAAAATGAATGAAACAAATGGTCAAATTAAATGTTTTGCATCTTAACTCAATTACAAAAAAGTTCATGATAATATTCTTGGCATATCTATGAATAATAATTAGAAAGGGACGACTTAATTTTTGTGGGATATATCGGGTAGTTTTACGAGAAATTCAAGTAGAAGGATGAAAATTGCTCACTTTAAAATACTTGAAGGATGTTTTATGACAAGAATGATACTTTAAGGATGTAGTTTAAGTTTGGGGTATAGTTAAAGGATGTTTTCTGCTAGAAATGATACTTTAAGGATGTAATTAAGTTTGGACTATAGTTAAAGGATGTTTTTTTGGCCAAACTATAGCCCAAACTTAAACTACATCCTTAAAGTATCATTTCTAGCAGAAAACATCCTTTAACTATACCCCAAACTTAAACTACATCCTTAAAGTATCATTCTTGTCATAAAACATCCTTCAAGTATTTTAAAGTGAGCAATTTTCATCCTCCTACTTGAATTTCTCGTAAAACTACCCGATATATCCCACAAAAATTAAGTCGTCCCTTCCTAATTATTATTCTTAGAGATGCCAAGAATATTATCAAGAACTTTTTTGTAATTGAGTTAAGATGCAAAACTTTTAATTTGACCATTTGTTTCATTCATTTTTCATGTAATTTTATTAAAAATATTATTAGTTAATTATGTTTCTTCTCAATTGAATATGCTAGAAGCGACATTCGTTGGAGAGTTCTGCTTCTAATAATGTAGAATGAAACTCAAATACGAGACATAATCAATATTTTGGTCACTTCAATATTAGATTGACCTAAAAATCTATTGATTTAACTGGTTAAGAAAAAGATAAAAATAATTAAAGTCCAACTTCTTTCCGATACGAAAAAAGCAAACTATGTACACTCACACCTTTCAGTCATTTTTAGTTTCCATAAGCAACAATGTCTAAGATTTTTTAATATTTTCCAAGAACTTCTTGTAGCAAGTAATGAAATTATGCAAAATAACTTTTGTTGATAGTCACGTTAACTGCTCATGTTTTCGTAAGATCTATTAGTTTTTTGACAATATCTAACAAAAGGATGAAACTTATTCACTTACAAATACTTAAATGATGTTTTATGCTAAAAATGATACTTTAAGGATGTAGTTTAAGTTTTGGGGTATAGTTAAAGGATGTTTTCTGCTAGAAATGATATTTTAAGGATGTAGTTTAAATTTAGGGTATAGTTAAAGGATGTTTTTGGCCAAAAACTCTATTTTTAATTCTAAAAATGAAAAACTTATTGACCAATGTTTACTCTTTTTGTTTGAAGATATGGTGTCTAATGTTTGTTATACAACTCCAACTTTCTTGGAGAATCAAGAGTTGTTTGCTTCAAATTAGCTAATTTAATTGTTGGGGCTATTTCTAGGGGTTAAAAGATCACTCGATAATGAAGCCCTAACTTGGGCTAGGATTCATTTGAATCATGTGTTCAATGTATTTGACTTGCTTATTTTACAGCCTATTATCAATATATGGAAATCTTATTCCACACAAAAAAATATACTAAATGTTACATCTTATCATCCCAATAGACACAATGTCTCTAAAGGTTTTAGAGATTCTGGATATAATGGCATTAACATAATTATCGATAAGTGTATTCAATGATAAATATTACGGCTAAAACTGCAATATATTGCCGCTAGAAATCTCTTTTCATTTGGTTGTAACATCTCGTAACTTGAAACATCTAAGAATAAGCTAAGAAACCAAAAATAATCATTTTTGAAAATAAGTAAGGAAATTTGGAAAATTTCCAGCTTTCAAAATTGAGTTTTGGTCATTTTCAAACGGTCATAACTTCCAGCTCAGGAAGATTTTGGGTGAGGTCTTTGTACGGTTGGAAAGCCTTTCAGAATATCTTTCCAACGTCGCCGAGTTTGCACAAATTCGGTGGAGTTTGCACAAATCCGATATCGTATGAGGGAGAAATGCCTTTCGGAAGTTGGGTTGTTGGACTAAGGAAAGTCCAATCCGGATTTTTGTAAGGGCAAAGTTGTCTTTTTACCCTAGTATTTTTTAATTCGTTTTAAGGTTGTATTAGGGGTAAAAACAAGTCTCAAATCAGTTTTTCAAATTTAAGAACGCTTAGGGGTTGTTTGGTTACTGGTTAGAGTTATGCAGGGTTTAGTTATGCAGGTATTAGCAATGCAGGGTTTAGTTATGCAGGTATTAGTTATGCAGAGTTTAGAGATTACAATACATGAATTATTAAGTATTGAATATTAAACTTGTTGTAAATTATTAATATATATTATTTACAAAATAATAATACATACTAATAAAATGTGAAATATATTGAATAATATATAACGCTAATATTTGATTAGCATATGTACCGTTAAAAATATACAATCAATTTCTAATATTCAAAAAATATTTATATTTGCATAAATCAATCAAAACGGTAATATATAAAAAGAATGAAAATAATCTATATATAATAAGAAATGAAAACAACACATGTTGGTAAGAAACAATAAAGTTTTCAATTAAAAAAAATGAAAAGAAATAAAAATGGTCTAAATATAAAAAAGAAATAAAAACAACAAACTTATATATAGGAAAACAATAAAGTTTCCAATTAAAAACAATAAAATAAATTAATAGGGTAAATATGTAATTTGTCACTTTAGTACATGTATAACTAATACCCACATAACTTATTCCACCTTCTACCCTACATAACTTTATACATAGATTCTCTCATAAGTTATGTTGGTATTAATTATGTTGAACTACAAAAATACAACCAAACATGGTATAAGTTATGTTGACTTTTCTACCTAAACAAAAATTTCTACCAAATATTGCATAACTTAATACATTGTTTTATACATGAATAAGAGGGAACTTATACCATAACCAAACGACCCCTTAGGGTTTGGGAGAAAAGGAGAAAAGAAGAGGAAGACCAAGAATCGTCCAAGAACACCAAGATCGTTGCATGGATTTCGTCGGGTGTGATCCCAATCAAGGTATGTGAGATCATTCGGTGTTGGGTCCTTTCACCCACCCTCCAACTTGATTCAATACATCAATTTAGAGTTATTTGAATGAAAATCTTGAAGTTCTTGATGAAAAGTTGTGAAGTTCTTGTTGATTGAATTGTAGTTTATCTCTAGTAGTTTTGATTCATGTTTCCGGACTGTTTTTGGGTCTAAACTATTGGGTAATGAGTTATTTAGGGATCCCAAGTGTTTGGGGTGGGATCCTTGGGAGTTTGGGAGGTTTAGAGATTAAAAACGAAGAAGAAAAGTCAGAGGTTCCGTCAGACACCCTTGGGGCGCCGCGCCTGCCAAAGCGCCTCAAGGCAGGCTCTGTAGGCCCTGACGTGGTGCCCTAGCCAGAGCACCCCAAATCAGGGTCTGTCCGATAGGCCCTGGCGCTCCACGCTTCTCAGAGCGCTAATAACCCCTAGAAACCCCGTTCTTTCCCTATCTTTTCGTAATAGTTCCTAAGTGATGTACCATTCATTCCTAGTTGATTTCAACACTCTAGAGTACATGTAAACATCATGAAATCATCCATAAAAATGACATCATTATCCTTGAATCCATAATCCAAATTCAAGCGAAGTTAGGATCAAAGTCAAGAAAGTAAGAAGTCAAGTCTATAGCTATGAAGTGAGTAAGAGTAAAGTTTTCAAAGTTCATAGAGTCTTACTTAAACATTTTTAATTCGTTTTAAGGCTCAAGTTCGAGTTAAGGAAAAGAGTAAAGGTTGAGTTCATTTCTCAAAAAGGTATAAGGGAACTAAGTATTCTCTAAGAGTTAAGTTTCAAGTTAACCAAAGAGTATGAGTTGAGTTCATTTCTCAAAAGTTATAAAGGAACTAAGTATTCCCTAAATCTTATAAATGTTTTCACATTTAAGTAAAAGGGGAACTAAGAAGCTCCAAAAGAGTTTTAAACTAAAGAGGGGAGCATTGTTCCAAAAGGAGCTTTTAAAGCTAGAGGGTTCACTAAATTATCTCAACCCAAAGGAAGGAAGTTTTATTAAAAGTATGAGCTAAAGTACATTTTGGAAATAGTATTGAACACCGATGTGGGGATGCGAGTTCATATTAACTCAAGTCTCCATGTAAACCATGTAGGCATCATGGGAATTGACGGGTTATACTTTTTAGATAATCACGTAAGGAAAGCTAGTGGATCAACTAAGTTAAATGAGGTGCTATACCAATGGCAAGGTATAGGATGGTCCTTGGGAAACGTGAGGTATGTATCATCACTTAGGCTCAAAGTGATGGTTGTCGGTTAGAGAAACTACCACAGAAACTATATTACTTTCATATACAAGTAAAGTTGAGTTTATTATTGTTTCATCTTTAAGGAACTAAGAGTTTACATTGTTTTACCAGTTTATATATATATATATATATATATGTATGTATGTTCTTGTCGCTTTATATTGAGTTTTTATCTTATAAGTTGAGCAGAGCCAATGTAAGTTAATCCTTACTCCATTTCAAGTTTTATAGTTGTGTTTAGCATTCCAACTCGCATACTCGTACATTACATGTACTGATGCCAGTTTGTTTGCATTGTTTTATGATGCAGACGCAGGTAACTAGGATCAGCACGCAGCGCTTCGTTGATCCAGATCGAGCTCCAGAGTCAGTGGTGAGACTCGCATTCTGGAGGACATCTTTTTCATTGTTTTACTAGTTTAGATTTTAGGATGTTGTGGATTTTATCCCAACATCCCTCTTCAGTCAGTTTAGAGACTTCGTAGACAGTTAGTATTTAGTTTGGAGTCTATTTTCTTGTTGAGACTTAAGTGCCATTTTGGCAAGATTAATTTATGAAGTATTTGTTTTAAAATATGTTTTATTCTTGTTTAAGTTGAGTTTAGTCTTCCGCTGAGTTAAGTAAGCCAGACGAAGGGTTCTCTTGGGGGCCAGAAATGATCTTTGAGTGCCGGCCACGTCCAGGGTGTAGGCTCCGAGCGTGACAGTGGTCTTGTTCTTCAAAGTTCGACAATGACAACTTGATTTCTCTTATTTTCAATTTACCATTTCAGTAATATCTACCGTGTAAAATAATCCTCTGATTTACTCTACTCTACGTTGGAAGTACTGGAATTGGCACTATACTCTCCTTCCTAGATCGTGTTTTGTTTTACCCCCTTCTGAGTTTGATGTTTCTGGTGACAAGCTTCAAAAATTGTTTGCCGACTCAGTAGAGATAAAGCACCTCCATAGCTGAGCAACTCTGCAAATTTAATGACCTTGTGACAAAGAATGATAAACCTCCTATGAAACTAAGAAAGATGCATTAGTTACCACTCCAATTAAATAATTATTGAGAGCTGGAGGGGTTCAAAACTAATATTGACAAAGCAGTCTGCCTATTCAAAGTCATCCCTTTCCTTAGTTGTTGGTCACAAATGAGTTGCTTAACATTTGAATTATTTATTATTATATCACATGGCCACTCTTTCTACTTCTCAGTAGCAGAACTACGGGTAGAGACCTTTGATGAAGAAGTCTATGGTATTGGTCCACAATCTTCCGCTTAGAGGAAATTCCAAAAAAGAAAACAAATAACAGAGCATTTTTCTAGCAAGCTCCCAGAATTATGTTTCGCAATCTAAATGTAACATATTATGTTACTATTAAATTTAATCATATCTTTTTTATTTGGGTCTCAATACGTGAAAATAGCTCGTGCGTTGCACGAACATCCTTTATCTAGTATATTATATACTATATAAAAATGGCTACAAGCAAGTCGGTGTTGGTCGACATGCTTGGTTATCCACATAGGGGCTATTTAGGTATTTCAGTATTAATTGCTTTATAATTGTTGTACCAAGTGAATGATGTTAGTGTACCTTTTCGCTGTTGGACCTAAAAACCAGTTAACATTTTCTTAATTCTTTATGTATCCCTCAAAAAAATGAATGCACTCCTTGACTTGTGGGCCCATTTGCAGCGTTTTAATGTTGTTACATTAACATAACCTTTTTTATTCATTTCTATTCCAATGAAGTTTTTTTTATTGTTTCTTTTGTTTAAATATGTACTATTACCAAAACAGAAGAGAAGAGTAACTTTATTCAAGTGTCTTCAACATGACAAAAAAAGCTTTTAAAAGTGATCAAAATTATTACGCTTTTAAAATCAAAATTTTTATCTTTAGAGTGAAAAAGAAATTTCAAATTCAAATTTATTTGTCATAATATAAATTGAACTTAATTTCTAATGGCAAGTGAACATTGTTACGTATTTAAATTTGTTCAAATTTTGTTGTTGTTCATCTATTTTAATTTATTTGTTTTATTTCTATTTTTAATTTATCATATATTCAAGGATTATGTTTAAGATACTATGAATTATTATAATTAACAATTTAAAATATTTTATTATAAATTTGTAAATTATGTAAAATACACTTTAAGTCACAATTAATAAGAGGCTACACACCTTAAAATACTTTTTTTTTAATAAGAAATCTTTAATTGACTCTTACAATTCTATTAGTACCACGTAAAATTGAACAAATGGAAACATGTATTATTGAAGGTTACGTAAATAATACTATAGATCACAATAAGTAGCAACTGATAATACTTTTAAATGATATAAGAAATTTGGTTGACTCTCCTAATTTCATACGTGTGACATAATTGGAACTCAAGAAGTAATATATATTGTTCGAAAATGACATAAAAAAACTATAAATCGCAACAAATTGATAACTTAAATCTTTTTAAAGAAAAAAAATACAAAAGAATTAATGAAGTTTCCATTCCATCTGTATCACATGAATTGAAACAAAGAAATACTCCCTCCGTCCCAATTTATGTGGCACATTTCGGATTTCGATATTCATCCAAGTCTATATCTGATCGTAAATTTATCATACATTTTAAAATTATTTTGAATTTCCTATTATTGTGACTTATAATACTTTTACATAGTTTACAAGTATATAAATTTCGGTTAAAAAGATTTGAAGATTCCACGAGCAAATTCTTGTCAAACTTAAACTATTTAAATCTTGAAAAATGAAAAGTATCACACAAACTGATACATAATGAGTAACATATATTGGGCGTGGGCTCCTAATATCTAGTATAGTATAACACTCAAAATTTATTCCTAGCTTTACACTTTATAAATGTGTTAGGGTAGGAGGGAATAAAGACTATAGCGTCCACATAGTTTTGTCCTAGTCTTTATTGTTACTTTTTATAAATCATCCATACTGTTTGTTATTTTTATAAATAATACTTACAGAATTAACTATCAAAAAAGATTTATCATTTCAATTCTACATATAATTTTAATTTAATAGCATGAGATGATTTTATGTAACGATCCGGACCGTTGTTATTTATGAGACCACTATCCTGCAAGGGCAGACCAGATGCCTCTAGGGCGGCGGCGCCTTGGTGGGGTAAGCTGGCTCCAGGGCGAGATAGGCGAGACAGAATGTAAATAAGATGGAGTCCTACTTTTTTCTTCTTCCTAAAATACCTAATTTAGACGTAAATCGCCCCAGAACCCCCCCCCCCCCCCTCCCAAAAAAAAAAGCTGCTCTAAGCTTGGGAGAGAATGAGGAAGAGACTTCTAGCATGGGAATGGTGGTAGCTTGTGAATTTCCAATCAAATCCACCGACCCGTCTTCTGGAAAACCAGAAAAAATATCTGGAATTCCTCTACGAATGGAAAAGACAACTTAAGGTTGGAATATGATGAGAGAAAATTTCTATCTTAAAGGGGTGCAGGCCACTGTTCTGGAATATCCCGCCATAGGGGATAATATCTCACCAGGGCGGGATGATGGAGGTCGCAATAACAGGATGAAGACGCAACCATAGCACTTTTCATCCCAAAATCCCCTTTTTCAATAGTTTTTCAACAGATCAGAGTATATAAAGTACTCTAGAACCTAAATGTGCAATGATATTGGCGAAATAACTCCCAAGTGGTGCCTAAATTAGAGTTTTACACTAAGTGTCTATTCCAATTTTCCCCACCCGTATATGTAACGATTCTACCGTATTTTTACAAAATCCTTATTCTTAGGTTGTTGGGAGACGTTAGGGACGTAAAGGAAGTGGCCATGCTACATTATTTAAACTGAATCAACAACCTATGTTCAACTTTTCAAATAAATTACCCGGTAATGGGCTCTAATCAATCAGGTAACAACATACAATCATTGTTAACAGACTACTGAAGTAAGGAGAAGAAGGAGTAAGAATATACCTTGATTTGGACGTCCGAGCGTGAAGTGATTGAGAGAGTTTTGAGAGAGTTTTCATAAGGAAAAGGGGATAAATGAGGAAACCATTCCACATCTGTCACGCCCCGAGCCTACACCCTGGACGTGGTAGACCTTCGAGAACCACTGATGGCCCCAAGTGAACTCTTGATTTGGCTAACTACTCAGAGAAAGACTTAGAGCATTAATATAAGATTCAAATGCATTTGCTCAACTGTTTAAAAGAAAACTTAGAAGGTTTTAAAGATAAATCATTCAACTTAGCCAAAATGCCAACTCAAGTCGTATTACATAAGAAATAACAATGTAAAGGCAACTGAACAGTAGACTGTCTATGAAGCCTCTAAAACAAAAAAGGATGTCGGGACAAGACCTCCGATCATCCTAGCTACTAAAATTCTAAAAGAAATGATAAAAAGGAGTCCTATGAATAGCAAGGAGGCTCACCAACTGACTCCGAGTGCTCAACTGGATCAACGAGGTGTTGGATGCTTATCCTGGTTACCTGCGTCTACATAATAAGATGATGCAGACTTACGACATCAGTACATTGAATGTACAAATATGCAAGTTGGAATGTTAAACATAACAAAAGCTTCAAAAAAAAGTCTGATAGAAACACTTGTCTTGGCTTTACTTAACTCATGAATAACTCAAGTCAATGCAAGGTAAAAACAACAACAATAGTGCAGTTTATACAAAGCATTTAAATCAGTAGATGATAACTCAATGTATTGGAAAACACAATAATAACTCAATTACTTAAAAGTAATATAACACTGTGTGATATTCTCTAACCGACAACCATCACTATGAGCCGAAGTGGTGATACATTATCTTGCCCACGCTGTCAGAACTATCCTATACTTTGTCGTCATATAGAACGCCTTAACTAAGTGGATCCACTAGTATATGCTGAAAAGCACTTAAGGAATCATCTAAAATGTATGATCATTTACTACCCATAATGGCTACATGATTTATGGAGACTTGAGTTATCATGAACTCGCGCCCCCATACCGGTGCTCAATACTACTCCAAAAATATACTTAGCTCATATGTTTTTAAAACAAAAATACTTTCTTTGGTTTGAGATAATTACTTAAAACTTAGCTTAAAAGCTCTCTTGAAAATTGGTGTTTCCATTTCTTGTTTAAATGTGAAAATATTTCAAAATCTTGAGAATACTTAGTTCCCGTGTAATAATTGAAAAAATGAAATTTTACTCTTACTCTTTACTCAACTCAAAGCTTAAGTATTAAAACAAAGTTAAAATGTTTGTGAAAGACTTTATGAACTTCTATTGACTTGACTTTAAACTTATAGACTTGACTCTTAACTTTCCTTGAATTGAATTATGGATTCAAGTATTGTGATTTGTATTGGGAAAAATCTCTAGATGTTTTGGAGTGTTTTTAGATAGCTAAACATGAGAAAATATCAATAAATCACTCTCTTAAAAACAGGTTCGCAACGCGGAGATGTATTTAATTTTTTAGCTCGCGAAAATAATTTCTTAGGCAGAATGGTCTGTGACCGCTCCACAACGCAAGGAAATTTTTCTCAAATCTGAGGAGCAGGTCCGCGACGCAGCCCAACTGCCTAGATTCGCCAAACTTTTTCCTTCTTCATTTTCTGGTCTCAATTCACCTAAACTCGATTCTTTCCCCCAAATTCTCTTTAGATTCAGATACCCAGAAAATGTATCTAACAACCTAACTCATAACTAATCTATAATTCAACGTAAAGATCTCGGAAACTTCTCAATATCAGCCCAATTCAAGAACGACATCAAATTCAAGAATACAAATCAAGAACATCAACTCCAACCCTTTTAGGATGAATTCACGATGAAATAAACATGTTTGGCACGTGGGTGAACAAACCCAACGTTATGAAATCCTCACATACCTCACAGGGATTAACCCTTGGAAAAATCCATTAGAAAATCTCCAAGAACTCGACGAACTATGAACATTTCTTCTCCTTTCTCCTCTTTTCTATTTTCTCCAAGCCCTAGCGTATTTTGGTAAAAGAGAAAACTGATCTAATTCTTATTAGACCCTAAATTAATTACCAAAAATGAAATAAAACAATTGGGCAAGGAAAAGACAAAACCACCCTTAAAAATCCGGATTGTACTTCCATTATCCAAACAACCCAACTTCCAATAGGCATAACTCACTCATACAAACTCGGAATCGTGCAAACTTGATGAAGTTGGAAAGATAATTCAACTATATTTCTTAGGGTATCTTGAAAACCTAACTCATCCTTATCAAGGAGTTATGGTCGTTTGAAGTTGACCAAAATCCCAAACTTATAATAACTTAACAATTTTCCAGATTTTCCATTCTTTCCTAAAGTGACTATTTCCAATTATAACTGTTTCTAGTTCTTTCAATTAGTGAGATGTTACATCATCCTCCCTTTTTACTGTGTTCCGATCTTCCGCTTTAGCAGGAGTATTCCCGCCACAGTGGTCCCACCTCAGTGGGAAGTTTGCCGCTCTGGTGAAATTAGGGCATGTAAACTAGGACACAATTTCTTCCGTGTTGCTTCGTTTCCCTACGCGGTCCTTAAGTATAGAAAATTTCGTGAATCAATTTGAAGATTCACCATTCTTCGTGGCTTCGTGATGATTAAATCCGTAAGTTTAGAATTACCCCGAGATAGGACGCGTGATAATACGGAAAACCATAAAAATTATCTATAATTCCTTTATGAATTCTTGGCGCCCAGGTAGGCTAGGTTTTATTACTTGAGTAGTTATAAATATGTGCTCCCTAGGTGATGTAGGGTTAATTAATAGTAGAATTCATGTGTAGGCCTTCATGCACCGAATAAGGAATGATTATGCTTGTGATTCTAGCTGTGGCGTAAGACGTGTACCGTAATGGGAAAACCTTGGCTTAGGGTTAGGGTTAGGCGATTATTGTGAATTCCTATTTCGTGATATAAGAATGTTGATGGCTTCGTTATGTGGATACATGTGTAGAATTGAGATGAATGAATCAAGCCTAAGGGGAAGGGCTAAAGTTGTATAATTGCATGTCATGAACTTAATACTTAATTGATTGTGTGATTATAAGTATTTTCATTATGGATGTGATTGTGAATTTGATTGCATACATTTGATCGGATGCCACATACCGGCATGCTAACATGCATCGAATTGGATGCCACATACCGGCATGCATACATACATTGGATCATATGCGACGTGCCGGCATGCTAATATGCATTGGATCAGATCCCACGTGCCGGCATACATACATATACTATATCAAATGCTACGTACCAGCATGCTAATCTGCGTTGTATAAAATGTCACGTACCGGCATATATGCATACATTGGATCGGGTGTCATGACCCGATGCACTAATTGTTTGAGTATATATATGTGTGTGTGTGTGTATGTGTATTATTTAGAATGTGTAATGTTACATTACTTGAAGTGATAGGTTTTATGGTAGCCTATGTATGATTACCCCACTATGTTGAGTAAACTGGTATGTGTATTGTGTTTTGAATATTTTCGGAAGAGTTGAGTCCAATTTTGGTGTGATGCGGTAAGTGGGGACTGAGGGTCCAAGAGTTGTAATAATTAGGTAGAGGTATAATTGTGTCCTTAAAAGTTGATAAGTGGGGGTAGGGTGCGTATGGTAATTGTATAGTGAAATGCCTCGGAAACTATCAGACTAAATTAGAGCCTTAAGATAGGGTTTTAAAGTTTGATATGAGGGTTGGAGTCGTAGATAGGGCTACCCATACTTAGAATGAGAAATTTAGGGGTTAAACATCAAGGCACGTGTCACACCCCGTAATTTAGAAGACCATCTAGGGATTAATTGTGGGTTGCAAGGGCAAGTGCTAAGGCAAAGGGGCAAAGTATAAGCCAAGGGACATGGCTTCCCCAACCTTTGCAAGGTACTACCTCAATACCACGACCACCTTCCCGACAATTGGTCTTGAACACGAAACTCGAGAGGTCTCGTGAAGTCTCATTAGACTTGTGGGAGGAAAGGCCTTGAGGCCAAGCTAATGCCCCAAGTTCACGAGCCACTTCTCGACCAGTGGTATTGACCACGTCTACTGAAAGTGCTTGTGAAGATGCCTTAGGATGAGAGAGGCCAAGACACCTTGGCCAAGCCACTTCCCAAGGAACACGGGCAGGAACACGGCTCGTGTTCTTCACTACAGTTCATGAAGCCTGCCATAAATGCGGGTCATTTTACATGGAATTTATACACCTATATAGACTATTTTGAGTCATTAACCACCCCAACTAAGTCATTAGAATCAAAACCCCAAAACACTCTTCTCCCAAATATTTCTCTCACTAGAAAACTCAAAACTTGAAGAAGAAGATAGGGCTTGAAGCTCGGGTCAAGAAAAACCTTCATTGTCGAAAGCTTGTGTTAGGGCCTTGAATTAATATATGTTTAGCTTATTCATCTATCGGATCTTCCACCCATATATTCCAATAGTTCTTCCTCATTTTGTGATGAAGAACCCTAATCTAAGCTAGAGTTTCTTCCATTGTTGTGGGTGTAGTTGGGTATGATTATAATTGGTTGGATAATACTTATTTATGGTTGATTTGGTATTGATTCATGATATTATGATGAATTTATGTGAATTCCATGCTTACCCTAGTCTAAATTGATGAAATCAAAGTATGCGGTTTTATGCCATGAAAGGTGAAATTTAAGGTTCAAGGTAATCTTCTAGAATTGATTCTATAAATAGTAATTGTGCAAGAATAGATGCATGTAAACATGAATGGAAACTAGATTGATGAATTCATGATAGATCATGATTAGTATTGAATGAATTTGGGTTTTTATGATGAATTATTCTTTGAATTGCCTATGACTAAGGCTTGTGGTTATTATGTCTTGTGATCTAGAGTAATATGATGATGGTAGAGTAAAGCTTGATAGTAAGGCTTGAATTCAAAGATGATGGTCACTAAGGCTTTGATAGTAAAGTAAATATCATAACTAGAGTTTAATAGGTAGGATTGTGGTAAAAGGCTTATACTCACCTAACCTACCCTATAAATGCTTGAGTGTAAAAAGTGATGAGATCACTTGAACATGGATCGATTGTCAAGGACATTCTTCCATGGGACATGAGTATTGGCAAGGCTTAATAGTGTAAACTTGAGGGTGTATTCTTAGCCCCAAGTGGATATTGACAATGAGAATAGAGGGTCACACAAGGTAGGGTCTGAGCTCCAAGTTGAAAGGAGAACTACACCTAGTTGATGCGAGGAATATCCAAGTAAAGGGGGAACTCTTACATAGTAGAGTGTGGGTTTTCCCACAGTTAGTTCTCATGAGATGGAACCCGTCACATAGTTGAGTTAAGGGTTCTAGTAGCAATCTTATATTCAATGAACTAATACATACTTCAAGAAGTATCTCCAAGTGTTCCAAAGCATGAAATGGACTTAGATATGCTTAAAGAAGTATCTCATAGGGTCCATCTTAAGAATGAACTTATACATGCTTAAAGTAGTATCTCATAGGGTTCAGCCCGGTAATGTACTAAGATGTGCTTAAAGGAGTACCTCATAATGTCTAAGGTTTAAAGAGAGGGATTAGTTTCCAACCAAGAAGTAAGAGTATAAGAACCCAAATTTTGTACTTAGTATGATTGGTAGTATGGGATGTCATTCATGTATTGCAAAAGTATGACTTATAGTAAATCAAGAAAATGTTTTCTTATGAGTTATGTGTTGAGATTGGATTGTGCTTTAGTTGCCTTCCTTGTTAGTATTGACTAGAGGTGAGACTTTTCCCTTGGTCATGAAATTTAAGGTAAATGACAAGATCCTAAGGTGATTAGTATGATGGCCAAAAGTAGTACTTGGTGTGGGCAGTAGTATGAGATGCTACTCATGCATTGCACAAATATGACTTGAAGCTATGAAAGCTTAAGACTTGCCTTGGTATAGAGACTATGTTGAGGTGACTAAAAGGGGATTTTTAGCTTGGGTAGTAATATAGGATGCTATTCATGCATTTCACAAATGTACCTTGAGGCTATCCAAAAGTATAGTGCTCTTATGACATGAAGACCTAAGACTTGACTATGAATATGGACTATGCCCAAGAATGAACAAAAAATGGATACTTAGCTTGGATGGTATTATGGGATGCTATCCTTGCCTTGCACAAGTATGCTTTGAGGTGTCTTGTGAAGTACTTATCTTGTAATATGAAAGACTAGATGTTGAAGTATGTAAATATGAATGTCTAAGTAAAGACTATGTCATGACTATGATGTATCTCCTATGCTCATTTACTATGTCTTACATTGACTTATGATTATATGATGCTTATGTTGGAGATTCTGCATATGGACATGTTATTATCTCTTATGTTTGTGTCCTATGTTAACTAACCATTTTGATATATGAGGGTTCTCCTACGTAGGCGTTAGAACAGGTGCCCGCACATCCCGGTGGGTTAGGTCGTGACATTTTAGTAATTGGTAAACCTAAAAAAGAAGAATTAAAAAGATTATCAAATTGAATTTTAATGTTAATTAATTATATGTATATTTATTAATTATAAAAATTTAAATTATATCTGTTCATATTAATTATATTTATAAATTGTTTTTGTCACCTCAACACCTAAAGCTATTTTTGTTTTACTTTAAATTGGTTATGAAATGTAATAGATCCGGGAAAGAATTGGTGTGTAATTGAGGATGTGATCATAATTTGGGGGTACTGATCCATTTAAATTTAAATTATATTGAAACAAGGGCTGAGTTACATGGAACCTAGTGAATTTAATCGAATTTTTTCATCAAAAAATTACTATTTATAGATAGTGTCTGGGCTGATATTCGTGCCTACCGGGTAGAGGTTGTTGTGCCTGGGATGATTGAGCGGGTGATTAGTGCTGCCTTAGCCCCGATTGTGGCTGAGTTGAGAGAGCACAAAGGGATGATTGATGTCTATATATATATATATTGAATTTCTTCAACAAAATCCAAAAGCTTGGTTTAGTGATAAATAAAAGAGTTTCCAAATTTTGCAGGGTGGGTATATATTTGTGTGTGTTCGAGTCCAACTAGCTACCTTTTTCCTCATATCTTACTCTTCTCTTCATGTTTACATTTAGTTCGCTCATATCAATTTCTTTTCATTCTTTTTTAATCCGATCAATTTATTTTTAGAATTAAGAGCTAATGTCAGAATGCATATACTATTATGACATTCTTTTATTTGGTATGTTCCTCTCACAATTTACGTTTACGCTTAAGTGCATATTATAAAAAATGTGATATTATTTCTCTTTTCGCAGCAAATATACGGATAAATCTAAAAATGAGAACTTTGGCTTGTAGAAAACTAATTAGTGTGAGAATTAATTTTGAAAATGAATTTTCTAGAATTTATTTATTTTTCAAATTAAAAGTAATTATTTATCCTAGAAATCAAACCTCGGAAACATTAAACTTTTAAAGATATCTACAAAATGATAAAAAAACATTAGATTTAAATTAAATTATGGATGGCCAAATAGTAACATTTATTGTATACTCTTAATAAATTGAATATTTTTTGAAAATGTTGAACTTATCAACAAGAATAAATACAAGTCTCAAAAGTGGACCACAACAAGTCGTCTCAAAGGCAAAAGGCAAGCTAACATATGTACAGAAGGATACAGGCTGATCCAGAATGCCAAGTGCTCACCCTCGTCTCCGATATCCCCAAGCTGCAAAAGATGGAACGAACGATTACTGCTGGTAGTTGGTACTATAACCTCCATCACAAGAAGATGATGAGTGTAGAATAGTACCAAAACAAGGTACTCAATAGGCATCATAGGTCGATCGAGCAAGAAAAGTAAAGACAATCAGAAAATATAGAATCTAGACACAACTAGAAGCCAAAGCGTATATGAAAAAAAGGCACACGAGCATAGCGAAAGTAAATCTAGATACAACTAAACTAAACCTAACTAGATCCCCATAATCCTAGAAGGTACACTCGTGTGCAAGTTTAAGTAAAAGCAGAACGGACCTCTATAAGCCCGACAGGTACACAAAATAGTTAAGTAAACAAGATAGAAGAGCAATCCAGATCTGAATCTAGGAACATCAGTTGGCTCCAACCCAAGTAACCAATAACCAGTCAAATCCCAGCCCAACTAGCAAGAGTGACAATCAACTCAACTAGTCAACTCAATTCCCAGCCCAGCTAGCAAGAGTGACTATCAACTCAATCAATCAACTCCCAACACAGCTAGCAAGATTGACTATCAACTCAGGCCGCGCCCAGCCACAGAATACACTCCTAGGGACGTCAACTACCCAACTAGAAAGAGTGCCTTTGGACGTGCCAACTCATAAAGGTTCTCATATATTCATACTGTGCAACGACCCAACCATTCCTAGGGGCATCAGCCTCCCTGCTAGCAAGAGTGTATAGGGGTGTATTCACTCCAAACAGGATCTCAAGTAGGCTCCAAGCCATCATGGATCGACGTCCACCCTGAATGATATCATAAAATTCTCCAAGCTGAAAACACTCATATCCGGAAAAAGCACATCACCTTCAGTAATGCATCATAGCCACAGAAATAAGGAGAGGAGACAGAAAGTATAACAAACAGCGCAATGCCTTAGTAAAGGTTGATCAGTCTACAAGGACCTAGTCCATCCAAACGACATTGGATACTTACTATAGTCACAAGGTGCATGAACTAAGGCAATACTAGTCTACCCTATTCTAATGGCAAACCATGCTCCAAAACAAGTAACCAAACATGTAAATCACATAGAATGCTACAATACACATTCAACCCTCTACCAACACGGTAATACTATCAAAAAGGTATTAATCAACCCTAAATCATGGTTTCCAAGATGAAAAATATAAACTTATCATCATGAATTTACACATTTATGCTCAATATAATTAGAAAGGAAGTTGTAGTCTACCTGTAGGTCGATCGCGCGCACTCCAAATCAGAGATTTTCCCCTTCAAACGACCTTTGAACACTGCCACACTATCAAAAATAGGACCACAACGTCAATACATTTATTTAGACACCAAAATCACTCAAAATGGAGATTAAAATTTTTATTGAGTCAAACAAGAATCGTGGTTGATCGTTGCAAACGCGAGGAGACCATGTGAATGTGAATGTCAGTAACCATCCACGAATGTGACTCCTGCATATACGAATGCGACTATGTCCACGAATGTGGCCATGCCTCAGTTTACAGCAATAGGACTAAGGCCCCAAAAAACTTCAACGGGGTGCCCCAAACTTGTTCGGAATCTGCGGGCGCAAATGAAGTATGCTAATTTGTATTCCTGACTCAACAAAATCATCTAAATTTCCATCGAGAACCATTGTTGGCCCCAAGAGAACCCTTGACCTGGCTTACTTATGAACGGAAGACTTAAC
Source organism: Solanum sitiens (assembly GCA_016801875.1). Lineage (NCBI taxonomy): Eukaryota > Viridiplantae > Streptophyta > Magnoliopsida > Solanales > Solanaceae > Solanum > Solanum sitiens. The sequence goes on along the minus strand of JABWTJ010000737.1, from coordinate 278,018 downwards.
TTAACAAGATAATTTCAAGACATAACTTTAAAGAGATATAAAACTTAGCCAAAATAGCAACTAAAGTCTTGAAACAACATCTGAATGATAATGTAAAGACAACTAAACTACTAATTATCTATGAAGCCTCTAAAACAAAGTAAAAAGAGTCTTTCGGAATGCAAGGAGGCTCACCAGTCTGACTCTGAGTGCTCAACTGGATCAATGAGGCGTTGGGTACTAATCCTGGTTACCTGTGTCTGCATCATAAGATGATACTCGCCAACAGTTATAAGAACATTGAATGTATGAGTATGTGAGTTGGAATGCTAAACACAACTTAAGCTTGAAAGAAATATGGAAGGAACACTTATCTTGGCTTTACTCAACTTCTGAACAATTTAACTCAATATAAAGCAATAAAACATATGCAATATATATAAATCTTTGTAAGACAATGGAAAACAACTTAGTTCTCTAAAGAAATGCAATAACAAACTCAACTTTACTTATATAATAAAGTAATATAATTTTTGTGGGAGTTTCTCTAACCAACAACCACCACTATAAGCCTAAGTGGTGATAGAACGTCTTGCCCACAGTACCAGAAGTATCCTATACTTTGTCGTCATATACAACGTCTTAACTAAGTGGATCCACTAGTCTATGCTAAAAGCATCTTAAGGAGTCATCTAAAAAGTATGATCTTTTACTATCCATCATGATTGCATGGTTTATGGAGACTTGAGTTAATATGAACTCGTATCACCATATCGATGCTCAATACTACTCCCAAAATATACTTAACTCATATGTTTTTAAAACAAATTTTTTTCTTTGGTTTAAGATAATTACTCAAAGTTAGCTTAAAAGCTTCTCTTTGAATTGATGTTCCCATTCTTGCTCAAATGTGAAAACATTTTTAAAATATTTGGGAATACATAGTCCCCATATACCTCTTTGAAGAAATGAACTTCAATCTTTACTCTTTGCTCTTTACTCAACTTGATCTTTAAGTCTTAATACAAAGTTAAAACGATTGTGAAAGACTTTTGAAATTTTTATAACTTCTCTTGACTTATTTCTTAACTTCTGGACTTGACTCTTAACTTTCCTTGAAAATTGAAATATGGATTCAAGGTACATGATCTCATTTTTAGGGATGATTTAATGATGTTTAGACGTACCTTAGAGTGTTGTAATCAACTAGAAATATAAGTACATCCCTAAGGAACTGGTACGAAAAGATATGGGTGGAATGGGGAGAACTGGCATCCCTGGCGCTCTGAGAGGCGCGGGGCGCCAGCCCTCGAAATTCAGAGGGAAAGTTGGGGCACTCTAGCTAGCGCGTCGCCCTAGAGCCCCACATTTATAGGCTGCTTTGGGGGGCGCTGTCTGGCGTGATTCCCCACCCCTTTCCTCAGGTGTTTGTTGACTTTTCTTCTTCGTTTTTCAACTCTAAACCCTCTAAACTTCAAAGGTTCTTTCCCCAAATACTTAGAATCATTTATACCCTAAATATAAGATAGATTCAAACCGAAATTATACCCGTAAACATGAATCAAATCGCAAGAAACTTCAACAACACAACCCACAAGAACTCAAACGAAACTTCAACAATGTTCATGAAGAACTATATTTCTAAACTTTCAAAGACTTAAATTCACTGAATTAAATCATGGTTGGTGCGTGGGTGAAGTAACCCAACTCTATGTGATCTCACATACCTTGTAGGGATCACCCCTTGACGAAATCCACAAGCGGTTCTTGAACGTTCTTAACGAATCTTGAACTTTCTTCTTTTTTCCTCTCTTTTCTCTTTTCTCCAAGCCCTAGCGTGAATTCAACAGTTCTAAACTGACTAAAATATGATTTCACCCAAATTAAACCCCTAAAAACGAATCAAAACAGTTGGTAAGAAAAAGACTAAACTACCCTTTCAAAAATCCGGTTTTAGACTTTCCTTATTTGAACATCCCAACTTCCAAAGGGCATAACTCACTCATATGAACTCGGACTCGCGCAAACTCAGCGGCGTTGGAAAGATTATTCCAAGATCTTTCCTACAACATCTGGAAGTACACCTAACTCATCCTGATCTAGGAGTTTTGGTCATTTGAAGTTGACAAAAACTCAATTTATTCTAACTTATCAAAATTTCCAGATTTCAATTCTTTCCAAAAATCACTATTTCCAATTCTTAACTCCTTCCCAATTATTCAACTTGCGAGATGTTACCGTCTCGATGAAAAGTGGGTCCCACACCCAATTTTTGTTTTAAGATAAATTCCATAAAGGGCCATGAAATTAGTCCAGAATCCTCGTGACCTAAACGATAGGTAGTTCTAGATTAAACTCGACATTTTGGAGCTAATCGTGCTACCAAAATTCTCATTCGAGCTCGTTTACTTATAATGTTGACTAATTCAAACTTAAACTTCAACTTGAAAGTTAAAACACCCAATCACAAAGACTCACACTGAAAAATTTATTCACAAAATGATAACATTATTAAATGACATTATTACTCCTTTTTTGAGGTAAACTCGGTAATATTAGTTACCAAAGTCAATAATGACACAATAACTTAAATTAGAAAAAATAATTGTTCCAATATAGAACTTCACATTGCAAAAATATAACTTATAGTTTTTCTTTAAAAAATCATACAAACTTAAAAAGGAATTTTTGACCGAAATAAGTCATTATTTATCTCAATTTACAAAAATAATATGTTTTTAATTTTTTACAAAATTAGTATAAACGTATTTGAGAATAAAGTATAAGGTATCATTTTATTGAAAAAAATTCAATGACAAAAAGGCAAATGACGGACGGTGTTAACAAACATAAGACGGTTAAAACGTTACGAACAATAACATGTTAACCTTAAAAAGTAACTTATCACCAAACTAAAAATAAACGATGTCATTTTTGCATCAGAATGATGCACGATTTCAAAACCCTTATGCAGATTCCAAATTAGATTCATGAAGTTCCCAACCCTCGCTGCTCTATTCCCAATCCGTCGTCAGTGAATTGTCGGAAAAACTAGATTCAGGACAAATTTTCTGCCGTAAGTTTTGCGAAAAGCTTGAAATGAAGACTTTTTTTATGTTTGAGGTTTATTTTTTCTTTACATAGTAGAAATGCTTGAATAACATTTCAATATTCCCACAATTTCGACTACATACAATTCATGATTTTGTCCATCTAGATTTGATAATTAGTTGAAAACTAGTTTTAGAAAGGGTTAAGGGGCATTTTTTTTCTTGTAAAGGTCTCATCTATATTGTTAAGGGATGAGGTATGAAATTATCAAAATGGTCCTTAATGTATGGGCTTTGATTCCACATGCTCCTTAATATATGAACTTGATGGAAATAGTCATTTCAATTTCCTCTTTGTGTTTTCCACTTAGTTTCAACTGAAGGATGGGTCACCTCATGTGCCACATTACGGCCTCATGTTAGCGTGGTAGCTGGATTACTAATTTGAGTAGTGGAGTCTGCCAAAAAAATCACATCTAGGATCACAGAGAAGGTAACTTGTTTCACTTCCACAATGAATGAATGTCTTATTTGGAAATTGCAAGTGTGTTGAAAGATCTTGTAGTTTGTTTACCACTGCGAGTTCCATTTCTTTCCACGACCCATTCTCTTCCAATTAGAAAAGCAGGATTTGAACGTGAGACCTCATGGTTCTTAATTCATTTCATTAACCATAAGACTACACCCTTGAGTACATTACAGTAACAGCTCACTACTTTTTGGAGTATCTGACACGCACCCTATTAACTTGACATATTTAGAATAATGACAGGAAAATAAGGAAATATCTCGGAGGAGGACAAATCAAGTAAATCAAGGACAAATCACATCGTAAGAAATCAGGAATTATGCAGTCACTATAGATATTGAACCAATCGTGTATCCATTAATCAAAATGGAAAAACAAAGTATCAATGGAAAGGAGTATCAACAGTGATTGACTAACCAATTACGAAAATTCAATCTCACTACTAGAAGGAAAATCGCACCAACAAAGGAAGCAGTCGCACCAACAAAGGAAGCAGATTCTTACATGAGAAAAGAAATAAACAAGATCAGAAAAGATCAGCAGGTGACAACTAGCCAACTTCTTATTCAAGGCAGAAATCAACTTGGCATGTCAAAGCAAATCAAATGAAATCTTGCTCAATCAAGGTATCATTACAAAACCTTAATTGAAGGAAATTCCCTTGGGTTTTCCAGATAGAGCTAAAATTTGCCTCAACACTGAGCCTACAAATGAAGACCTCAGAAGACCAAGATCAGTACGCAACTTCACTTGAGCTTAGAAAACAACCTTCTTTTATCTTTCATAAAGCTTTGTAAACACCTGAGTGATACAATGAAAAGAAAATAAAAAGAAAGATTTTGAGTGTAGGTTTACAAGTTGAGGCAGTGTCACATAGAAATCTGATTTGCATATCAGACAAGTTCATATTTTGAATCACTGTAACTCAAGACCTCCAGAAAGCTCTTAAGGAAAACCCTTGAAACCCAAGGGGACTGGACCAGGAACCACATTGGTTATCCGAACCAGTATAAAATCTCTCGTGTCTTTTATTTAATGCAAACTATTATTATTATTAATTTCTACACTAACTTGCAGGAGAGTCGACTAACGATCACAGGTAGCTAACTAAGAGTTTTTTAATTCACCCCCCCCCCTTCTTAAATATCAATTGGTATTAGAGCAGGTCTCACAGATTCAGTGTTTAACCATACGTGAGTAAAGATCAAATGGCACACTACCAAATACCTGGTGCATTACTTCAAGACGGACATTCTTCACATCGACCACCATATTTGAACGGACAACATTATTCTCACTGGAAAGATAGATTCAGAATTTTCGTCTCTTCAAATGACCATCAAGCTTGGATAGTCATCAAGAAAGGACCAAAGCCAATTCCTGGGTTAACTGAGAAGGATGGAACCAAAAAACCTTTTGATCCTGAATCTTTCGATATCACCAAGGAACAACAAGAGGTAATTCAGACTAGAGCTATAAGTTGGTTATATTGTGCAGTAAGCGGAGTGGAATATGATAAATTCTAACCTGTGAAACTGCGAAAGAGATGTTGGACAAACTTGAAGTGACCTATGAGGGAACGACTAAAGTCAAGGAAGCCCGAATCAGCTCTCTTGTAAATGAATACGAATTGTTCAAAATGATCGATGATGAAAATGTTGAATCCATGTTCTCAAGATTTAGCAAAATTGTCTGTGAACTAAAATCTCTAGAAATGGTGTATTCAAACTCATTACAAGTTAGCAAACTTGTTAGAAGTCTTCCTAAGGCTTGGAAAACAAAAGTTGTTATTCTTGAAGACGGAGACTTGCAGAATATGACATATGATGAGCTTCGAGGTAACTTAATGTCCTATGAACAAAATCACATTAACAGATATCATAAGGATTAAAAAAAGAAGATTGTGGCATTTACGGCTGAGACATCTGAAATTGGAGAGGAAGGAGATGAAAATCAAGATGAAGGAATGGCCCTCATCAACCATGGAGAAAGACAAATTCTCAGACAAAGAAAACAACGACCTCAACACGAGTTTAAGAAAAATGAGTTTAAACGAAATGATGATCGGTGTTACTCCTATGGAGAACCTAGACACATTAAACAAAATTGTCCAAAACGAAGGAGAAGAAGCAATCGCAGAAATGAAGATCCAAAGAGCCTCGGAGCAATTGGGAACAAGGAGAAACAACTGACGATGATTATGACGAAATGGCTAACCTATGTTTCATGGCGCTTGGAGAAACTAGTGAGGTAAAATCTTATAACTGCTCTAATTGTAATGATTTACAAAATTCTTTGGACATGGTTGCAGATGAATTACAGAAGATTATTGACGAGTATAACAAGACTGCTCGAGAAAAGAAAGACTGGCAAATTCTTCTGGAATCCTGTCAGATTGAAATTGATTTACTAACAGAAGAGTTGGAAGAAGTTAAAATGCAATTGAATAGTATTAGAAAATCTTCAACTCACAGTTCTGTCCAATCTAACAAGACAGTGCACTATAGATGAAATTCTCAAAATTACAACCCCTACATATCTAATAAATCTATTTCAAATTCTCATTCTTCTGAAACTCCTATTACAGTTACTTTCTATACTTGTGGTGACATTGGTCATAAATCTTTTAATTGTAAAAAATATTCTTCCAAAAAATGGATTTGGCGACCAAAAACCTCTAATCATCAAGGACCCAAAAATACTTGGGTACCTAAAAGAAACTAAATTTATTATTTTGCAGGAGCAATCTAAGAAGACCTACAAAAAAAAAGGAATATGGGTACTTGAGAGTGGATGCTCCAGACATATGTGTGGAAAGAAAGAAATTTTTAAAACTATAAAAAAAAATTGATAGAGGATGCGTTAGATTCGGAGATAACGCTAAAGGAGAAGTAACGGGAGTCGGAACTATCACCCACAGTTCAGCATGTGATCTAATTGAAGTATACTTGTTTGAAGGACTCAAACACAATCTTCTAAGCATTAGCCAACTATGTGATGCCGGATTTCAAGTCAACTTCAATACAACTAGTTGCATCATTAAACATCCTGAGAAAAACCTCACCCTTGTCGGAGATCGAGTAAATAATATATATGTGTTAAATAATATTGATTTGTCATCTCTTACATGTCTTACTGCAGTTACTAGTGATCCTTGGCTATGGCATCGGAAGCTTGGACATGCCAGTATGCATGCCCTCGGAAAACTAGCTAGACTTGTGTTAGTAATTGGCTTACCAAAACTAAAGTTTGAAAAAGATCATGTCTGTGATGCATTCCAACTTGTTCATCGTTCAAAGGAAAGGATATTGTAAGTACCTCTAAACCCCTCCAACTACTTCATATGGACCTCTTTGGTCCTACTAGAACTGCCAGTATTGGAGGTAAAAGGTATGCATTTGTAATTGTTGATGATTTCTCAAGGTTTACTTGGGTAATATTTTTAACTCACAAAAATGAAGCGTTTGCTAATTTTGAAGCATTCTGTAAAAGGGTTCAAAAAAAGCAGGATACTATATAACGACCATTCACAGTAATCATGGCGGTAAATTTGAAAACAAATCTTTTGAAGAATTCTATGATCAAAATGGCTTCACTCAAAATTTCTCTTCACCCAGATCACCACAACAAAACGGAGTAGTATAGAGAAAAAATCACTCTCTACAAGATACAACAAGAACTATGTTGCTCGACCGTAGTCTTCCAGATCACTTCTGGCAGAAGCAGTAAGTACTACTTGTCACATTCTAAACAGGTGTTTGATAAGACCTATACTAAAGAAGACTCCGTACGAACTCTGGAGAGGAAAGTGAGGCGAATGACGATGAATTCAGTCAAACTAAAATTATAGAAGAAGTCTTAGAAATACCCCTGGAAATGACGACCGTTAAGTCAGCTACTGTAGAAGTAGAGTCGACTACTCTAGTAGATAAAGGGAACATACCTAGGGAATGGAGGCACAACGCTATCTATCTTGAAAATTTCATCTTGGGAAAACCTGACGATAAAATCCAAACAAGATCATATCTTCGAAAATAAGCTTTTTTAACTCTTATATCGCAAATAGAACCAAAACGAATAAATGAAGCATTAGAAGATGAATCTTGGATACAGGCCATGAAGGAAGAACTCGAACAGTTTGAACGAAATCAAGTTTGTTCTCATTGAAAGACCCAAAAACTGCTAAGTTATTGGAACCAAATGGATGTTTCACAACAAGGTCAACGAAGATGAAAAAGTCATTCGAAATAAATCAAGGTTAGTAGCTCAAGGCTACTCCCAACAGGAAGGAATTGACTATGATGAAACGTTTGCTCCCGTAGCAAGGTTAGAATCCATTCGAATCTTGTTAGCTTATGCATCTTTCAAAAAATTCAAACTTATTAAAATGGATGTTAAAAGCGCTTTCCTAAATGGTCTTAGAAAAGAGGAAGTTTTTGTAAAACAGTCACATGGTTTTGAAAATCCATCATGTCCATTTTATGTTTTTAAACTTTCCAAAGCTCTATATGGCCTTAAACAAGCCCCCAAAGCTTGGTATGAACGCCTGAGCACCTTCCTTATTAAAAATGATTTTCAGCGAGGTAAGATTGACACTACTCTATTTACAAAGAAATCAAATTCATGTATTCTTATTGTTCAAATTTATGTCGATGACATTATTTTTGGTAGCACTGGCCCTTTTCTTTGTGAGAACTTTGCAAATCTTATGAAAGGAGAATTTGAAATAAGTCTCATGGGAGAGCTATTGTTTTTCCTCGGTCTGCAAATTAAGCAATCAGAAAAAGGTATTTTCACTAATCAAGACAAATATGCAAAGGAACTCATCAAGAAATTTGGTCTTGAAAAAGGTAAAGCTTTTGGAACTCCTATGAGTCCCTCCACATGCTTGGACACCGACTTACCAGGGAAAGACGTTGATGAAAAATTATACCGAGCAATGATATGCTCATTACTTTATCTTACTGCCAGTCGTCCAGATATCATGTTCAACATTTGTAAGTGTGCTAGATTTCAATCAACTCCGAAAGAAACCCATCTCACGGCTGTGAAACGTATCATAAGATATCTCATTGGAACCTCTGATATGGGGTTATGGTATCCTTTTTCTAAAAATGTTGATCTCATTGGATACTCAGATGCTGATTTTGCAGGCGATAAAAAGGACAGGAAAAACACTAGCGGAACATATCAATTTTTAGGAAATTCTCTTATTTCCTGGAACATAAGAAACAAACATTTGTGGCTCTATCTACCACCAAATCTGAATACCTGGCGGTAGGAAGCTGTGGTACTCAGCTCTTATGGATGATGCATCAATTACTTGTTTACAATTTATCCTTTGAAGGGGTACCTATTTTTTGTGATAATACTAGTGCCATCAGTCTGTCTAAATATATTGTGCATCATTCTAGAGCTAAACATATTGACATTAAGCATCATTTTATTCGTGATCATGTTGAAAATGGAGATTTTGTTCTTGAATTGTTGATTCTGAAAATCAACTGGCAGACATCTTCACAAAACCCCTGCTTGAAGAAAGATTTTGTTATCTTAGAAATTGTCTTGGTATTACACTGTTCAGTAAACATTAAGTGTTGGTTCATCTTTATCTTTTGGACAAGACTACTGTTGAAGCTGTGTCTCCTCTTTTATTTTATCTTTTTGGACAGTAATATTGAGGTGCCGTCCTCAACACTGCATCTCTGTCTAGTTGTTTTGGATTTGGTTTATCTTTTGTGCTCTGTTATGTTCTTTTTCTTTTTGATCATGCCAAAAGGGGAGACAGGTTTACAAATCAACTATTTCAGTACCGATAGAGCAAGGGGGAGCACACATACAGGGGGAGTTACAAATTAACAGGGAAGTAAAATTAGATATCATAAGTTACAAGTTGTCATTATCAAAAATGGGGAGATTGTTAACTTGACATATTTTGAATAATGATAGAAAAACAAGGAAATATCTCGGAGGCAGACAAATTAAGTAAATCAAGGACAAATCACATCGCAAAAAATCAGGAATAATGCAGTCACTATAGATACTGAACCAATCGTGTATCCACTCACAAGAAATCAAAATGGAAAAACAAAGTATCAATGGAAAGGAGTATCAACAATGATTGACTAACCAATCACGAAAATTCGATCTCACTACTGGAAGGAAAATCGCACCAACAAAGGAAGCAGTCGCACCAACAAAGGAAGCAGATTCTTACATGAGAAAAGAAATAAACAAGATCAGAAAAGATCAGCAGATGACAACTAGCCAACTTCTTATTCAAGGCAGAAATCAACTTGGCATGTCAAAGCAAATCAAATAAAATCTTGCTCAATCAAGGTATCATTACAAAACCTTGATTGAAGGAAATTCCCTTGGGTTTTCCAAATAGAGCGAAAATTCGCCTCAACACTCAGCCTATAAATGAAGACCTCAGAAGACTAAGATCAGTACGCAACTTCACTTGAGATTAAAAAATAACCTTCTTTTATCCTTCATAAAGCTTTGTAAACAAGTGAGTGTTACAACTGAAAAGAAAAGAAAAAGAAAGATTCTGAGTGTAGGTTTACAAATTGAGGCAGTGTCACATAGAAATCTGATTTGCATATCAGACAGGTTTAAGTTTTGAATTGCTGTAACTCAAGACCTCCAAAAATCTCTTAAGCAAAACACTTGAAACCCAAGGAGACTAGACTAGGCACCACATTGGTGATCTGAACCAACATAAAATCTCTCATGTCTTTTATTTACTGCAAACTATTATTATTATCTATTTCTACACTAACTTGCAGAAGAGTCGACTAACGATCACAGGTAGCTAACTAAGAGTTTTTTAATTCACCCCCCCCCTCTTAAATATCACACCCGTCTACATCTTTGAAGATTATGACCAACATAGATTTTAAAGTATGGCCATCAACTATCACAATGCTACTCTTTCATCCAGTTTGGGACCAACCACACAATATTGTGGAACTCGCATAGGTGGAGATTCTTCCCTGCATTTTTAGTTTTAGTTTGCCAAGCTTTGAGGAAAGTAAATTGCACATCCATGAGAGGTTTGATCTGATTGCCTTTCGCTTTCCGTGTTCGTATTGGAAATGAAGAGAATGGAGGTGACTTGCAGACAGTACAATGACGTACAATTGACTTACCGTGTAGCTCAACGACTGATGTGCTTGAAATTTTCTGTTCAGGATGAAGATTCTTTAAGGGAGGCTTTGCAGAACCTTAAGGAAAGCTATATTGGTGGAAGGCTTTAGATAAGTAAAACCATTTACTCATATATATTTCGTCTAACATCAACACTGTGATCTGAAATTTTGAATCCATTTGATAGTCTTTGACTAAGAAAATGGTACTTCGAAATAACTACTGAAAAGCAAGTGGAATTCGAAATGTCTGATTATGAAAGGGTTCTCAATTTCTCATGGAGGGCCTACTTTTAAAAAAAATCACATTTTTTCCTTCAAATGGGTTTGTGATCATTAATTTTTTAACTTTTAGCAATTGAACTTATGTCTAGTAAACTTATGTCTAGTGGGGCATAGGTTCTTTAGAAACTGAAGTCATGTCCAGGCGTTACTTGTTTAATATTATGATATGAAAATATAAGCTATGTCCCACGAAGAAGTTGTTTGTTCATAAAAATTAAAAATCAACATAAAATAATGGCAAATGTTAATGTCGCATTAGGCTAATTAATTTCACTTGCACCTCTTCATTATTATGGTACTAATCTTTTCCTTTTTGCGTTTCTTATTGGTAGTTTGATCTATGAATACTAAATGAGCAAATTATAAAATGAAGCAAAGAAAATTTCTCAATCATACACTGCAATTCTTGATTTTTCTATATACCAATTGGACATGTCCAGCCAGTTTTTATTTCCTTCATTTTATAATTTCGAATTAATTGGACATTCCATATGTAAATACCAAATTTGCTCATTTACTTATATTATAGAGCAAATTATTGAGAAATATAACAAAAATTAATTTCGAATTCTGATTGAGAAATACCAATTGAGCAAATTATGCGTAACAATCAAATACCAATTGGACATTCCATATATATTTTTGTTAAAAAAATTTAAACTGATTCAGAAATTAATTAGGCAAGGTGTAGTAAATCATGAAAACAGTTAAGATAAATATTAATTATAGCTACAGGAGATCTAAGTAATGGGAACTGTGGAGGGAATCCATTTGTCACCGTTTATGAAATTTCTAACGGTGAAATTTGATACGATCCTGGGATCATTAGTAGCTGATGCCCACTTCACACGTCTCCTTATATCTGCACCGACTCCTTTATTCTGGTATTCCAAATAGTATGGCTGAACTATGGGCCTTCCTTCAAATTCTATCCACCCTCTAGGATTTATCAAAATATCTATGTAACTCTGCATGATTATGGTACGTGAAAATTTTTCCCACGATCGACCTAAGTACATAGCTACATTGTCCCCCGCATCTCGAGTTGCTAATCTCAACGTGCAATTCTGCAATACGAGTCCTGTTGCTACATTGTCATTTCTTTGTTGTGCTGTGATGACGATGTATTGATCTTTCATTGGCTTACGCACTTCAATTAAACAACTTTGAAACACCGCAGTTGCATTACCACAAATGAAGTCGATGGTGCCAAAAATCATACATTCTCTGTAGAACTGATTGCCAGATTGTGTGAATACGATGTCTTGGAAGCTATCAAATTGACACCTATAGAAGGTGGAGGAGTTACCGGATGCCCTTAAAGCTACTGCTTGATAGTTAGCAGGTCCAGCCGTGTTCCGAAAAGTTATGTCTTAGAGCCATGAAGCCTACTCCATCCATCCCTTAAAAGGAAACAAACAAACAAATAGTCAGGTCAATTATATTAATATATATAATACGTAAACTTATCAAGACTAATAACATATATTTCTATGGTTAGTTTGAGTTATATATCTCATCAACTTACCCACGGTAGCAGTATAATACATTCCTATTCCACCACCATAGCTCTTATTTCCCGTTATTATTGTTTTGTCCATTCCTTCTCCAATGAAAACACTGTTTGTTTTCCATGAGTCGACTTGTACATATTCTTCGTAGATTCCTTGTTTGATTAGAATATAGTATTGTGCAATACTATTATTTGGACACGCGGATAGAGCAGCCATTATATTGTTATAGTTTCCTGACCCATCCTTGGCTACTATAACATTTGGAGGATGTGAAACAGATTGACATCCTCCGCATTATAATATAGATAGTAAAAACATAAAGATAGTCAGAATTTTTAAGTTACAAAATTTAATAAACGCAAAAAGGTAAAACTTGATTTTCTTCGAGTTGACTCATTTTTTAGGAAGAAATTCGAAAACGATATAAGAGTATATGCTTGATTGTGTTGTGCATGCATTCTATCAAGATTGTTATGTATTTATCGATATTTGGAAAAGGAATTAGAAAATTTGATTATTTGAAACTTTTACACTTATTAGCTTTATTTAATTCAATAAATTTAAATTACTACATAAAGAAAAACAACATCACACCAAACTTAAGTGATTAAATGAAGAAAAATACTAACATTGCAATGTTAAGGAGTAGCATACTACCATTTAACTTATTGCATGGGGAAAAGGAAGATAAATATGAAAAAGTAGGACCATATGGATATTTTGTTTGTTTTTAGATTATAAAATATGTATGCTTTCTTTTTATTTTTCACTCGATATTCACATTAAAATATAATTAAATTTATATGTATACATTGCAAAACTCATTTCTAAGGACATTGCTTTCAATAGAACTGTTTTCATGGCATATATTTTCTTAAATTGAACTCTTGTGTGAAACATAAGATAACTTAAAATAAATTAAGTAATAACCAGTTATATCTACATTTTTTAAAGTTTTAAAGCTATATCTGATTAAATTTAAAGTGGTAGTATAAATGAGATTGATTGTGAACGATAGTAAGAAATTTTGCGTTACGAAAATTGAATACACGCAAAAAGGTGAAAACTTTGATGTTCTTCGGATTGACTAATTCTTTTTTCTTCAAGAAATGCAAAAAGGGTCTAGGAGTACATACTTAATTGTGTTGTTCATGCAATCAAGCTATCAAGATTCTTATGTATATATAGAAATTTGGAGAAGGTATTAAAGAAGTGAGTTGAGATATTGTTTAGTACTATCAAATTAATCCAAATTTAATTATTTAAAACTTTTACACTCATTAGCTTTATATAGATAATTACTACATAAAGAAAATCAAAATCATAGCAAACTCAAGTGACTAAATAAAGAAAAATACTAACATTGCCATGTTAAGGGGAACATAACTACTACTCAACTTATTGCATGGTAAAAAACGAAAAGGAAGATAAACATGAAAAAAGTGGGATCATATGGATATTTTGTTTGTTTTTAGATTATAAAATATGTATGGTTTTTTTAAAAAAATTTACTCGGTACTCACATTGAAATTTAATTAAATATATATTTATACATTGTAAAATTTTTTTCTAAGGAGACTGTATCCAATAGAATTGTTTTCATGGCATACTTTTTCTTAAATGAATCTGAAACATAAAATAACTTTAAAATAAACTAAAGAATTACTATTTATATTTATATTTTTTAAAGTTATAAGTTATTTTTAATTAATTTAATGTGGTAGTATAAATGAGATTGATTATGAGTATATTTTAGTACACAGCCATCACGATTTGATTACTTGTGTCTAAAATATTCATTTCGCTTTATTTAGATCAACGACAAATTTAATGTGTCTTTAATACTCATTTTGCTTTATATAGATCAACCAATTTAAAATACTGTATAAAAGAAAGATAAAATCACAACAAACATAGTGACTAAATGAAGGAAAACACTAGAATTGTAATGATAAACTAATTAGTGTGTGAAGGAGGATACACATGAAAAATGGGATCATATGTAAAATTTATTTATTTTGAGATTATAAAGGTCTTGGAGTTAAATCATTGAATAAGCACTATAATTTGTAATGTTAGTTATAGGCATGCGACTCTTTGTATTTGATTTCACAATATAATCAACTAATGGAATTCGTTCGCACTTCCCGCGATAATAAAAAATATAAATAATTTACTAAATATTAATTAAATAGAAGAGGTATAAAATATATAATAATGCCTTAACTTTTTCTGATTTTATATGTATGTGTGTGAATTATAGTTGAAAATTAAATATGTTTGAGAGTTTTCTTCCATAAAAATAATATAAAATAAAATTATTATATTATACATTTAAATGTGTAGATGTATAATTTTGTTTAACATGGAAAAATATTGTTTTTTCTTTACATGTAATCATCTTCTTTAAAAGTGAAAGAATATTTTTGTAATTTATAACGATCTAAAAATAAATAATATAAATATACTATTTTATAAAGTAAAAAAAAGGCAACAGAAGAAGAAATAAATAAATATAGAATAGATGAAATATATTGTGTTTGTTAATTAAAATTGATATACTTTTAGTGTAAATAAATAATGATTACAATTAATATATATTTGACTACATATACATATATCATCTTCTTATTTTGAATTAGTAAACTTAGCCGCGTCACACGCGGTGTATAAAAATTTTAAAGTTTGTTTTAAAAAATTTCAAATTCAAATAGATTAGATAAAAAAAATTTAATATTTAGATTTGTAGTTTCAACTTGATTCATGAATTGATTTTATCAAAAGAAAAAAAATCTCAAATTAACACGGTCTAATACCTATACTTTTTTTTTGTTGAATAGTACCTATTCTTTTATGTCAGTTATAATATAATATAATATGTAAGAATTTTTTACTTTATTATCCATTTGAATTAGTTCTCAAAATTAAATATGGTCACAATTTCTATTTTGTAAAAAAATTTAAAGTGTGACTTTTAGTCTTTTAATGTTTATTTTAAAATGTCAAAAGAATTAAAATAGTAATGCATCCAAACACGCTCTTAGAAATATGAAAAATTATTTATAATAGATAATCTACCTATAATTTGAAGTAGGGATAATACTCAAATACCCCCTCAGCCTATATCCAAAATCCCTGAGACACACCTAACTTTTGATAAGGTCCTATTACCCCCTCCAGCTTTTTTTTTTACTTAATTGTTTACCACTTTTATACCTACGTGGCAATAATAATCAGAAACGTTGAAAGCTTTGTTGAACACGAGCTGGGCCTCACTTTTTCAGCTTTCTAAAAAGTGAGCTGTCAGCTCAAAATTGACTTTTACACTTCCCAATCCAAAAAGTTGTCCCTATACGTTTTCAAAGTTCACTTTACTAAAAAAAAAGAGAAAGAAATGTTTTTATAAGTTTACTTCACCAAAAAAGAAGAGAAAGAAACAGGGAAAGGTTAGATTGAATTCAGAAATTTGATTCCATACACAACTTATTCAACTCGGATTTTGTCATAACCCTAACATTTATACATAAACATTGTGAAAAAAATCAGAATTAATAATCGACATAAAAAGGTGTAAAGAATATATTAAAATTTACTTTACCTTTTCAAATCAAGGAACAATTTAATGATAATGGAGTTTTTTCAAAGATGAAGAACACTGATAATGGAGTTCTTTTTTTCTCAGATGAAGAACATCGATAGAGAGAGAAGACAATTGCATTTTTTTGATAAGTGTTAATATTTATTTTTGATTTATTTTCAAATTATTTTAACACGTGGCCAACTTTTATTGGTCATTGTTATCTAAAAACATCACTCACGCGCCTTACATGGGTGAATTCACGTATATTGCCACGTAGGTGTAAAAGTGGTAAACAATTAAGTAAAAAAAAAAGCAGGGGGGGGGTAATAGGACCTTATCAAAGGTTAGGTGTGTCTCAGAGATTTTGGGCATAGGCTGAGGGGGTATTTGAGTATTATCCCATTTGAAGTATATTAAAAGAGTACTTCAACTGTATATTAAAATTTAAATTTTTTTCTCTATGTTGATTTTTTGGAAAGAAATTGGGTTTATACATGATTTTCGTTCTGCAAAATATTTGTTGGTGATATAGGAATAACAAAAAAATATATATAGTATTGTTATATATTGTGGTTTAAATACATAATAAAATAAGTATTAAATGAGCAACTATAAAAGAATGATAAAAGGTTTTATGTTATAAAAATTAAATATATAATTTTTATGATATCTAATAAAAAATTATAATTAGAATCTTGAGTTTTTTCAAAAATAAGGTAAATATAAAATTAAAAAATTGTTTACAAATGATAATAATATTTATAACGGAAAAGGACCTAAAGTACCCTTAAACTATTGAAATTGATATAAAAATATCATTCGTTAATTTATTGGCTCCATAATACCTTTGGTGTCAATCTTTATGGCCCTATAATGCCCTTATTACAAACAGTCCCATTAGCAAATATAATTATAATTCTTATTTAATACAGGAATATCATGTGATTTGTTGAAAATTTAATTAACTAAATAAATTAAATCTCAACTCAAACTCGGATCCACCTATTAATTCCTACCTGCCCCAACTAGAAATTTGAGATGGTCCTAAAATAAATTGTGATTCAATGTTGTGAACTAAGTACTCAAAGTATCCATGGCGATTAATGCCCAATGCTAGCAGAAATTAATGGAAATCCCTGAAAACTACCTTTGTGCACTGACTAATTTTGGAGACATTTTAAAGAAAAGATAGATTTTAATATATTGATTCTTAATGAGATTTTTTTTATTGTATTATATTTTTAGAATGGTAGATCAAGTCTTGAAGCATTTATTGTGATTTTGAAAGAGAAAGATGCACAAAAAAAATGCAAAAGTCTTCCAAAGTTTTATCTGTGAGTTTGTAGAAGAGAGAGTAGAGACTAACTAAAATTTATTGCAAGATTCATGATTCATTTTCTGCAAGAGACAAATTCTCAAGATGGGAACAATTTGCAACATGTATTAACGAATTACAGATATTAAACACTTCTTCTAGTATGAACCGTATAAAGAATTGATTCATCCATGAAAAATTCAACTTGAGTCACTGTTTATTCTACAAAGAAAAATAGAAGGGAAAATGTGTTTCTAGTTGGAGGGGGTAGGAATTAATAGGTGGATTTGGGTTTGGTATGAGATTTAATTTGTTTAGTTCATTAAATTTTCAATGAATCACATGATGCCACATATTAAATGAGAATTAAAATTATATTTGTTACTAGGGTTGTTTTTAATAAGGCATTATAGGGCCATAAAGATCGATACCAAGGGTATTATGGAGCCAATAGTTTAACGAAGGGTATTTTTGTACCAATATATATAGTTCAATGATATTTTAGGCCCTTCTTCATATTGTTCTTTATGATTATGGTATATGTCTTATGTTGACTAATGCCTCTTATATGCTCATGTTGATGATTTATGCTATACATCATATTTAGTATGTTATTGTACTAACGCATACTTTTGCCTACATTCTTATGAAATGTAGGGTTCGGCAATGTTTACTTCCAGCCTCGTGGCTAGGTTCATACTAGATCAAGAAGAGAAGTTTGGTGAGTCCTCATAGCATCAATGACTTGATCACCCTTTCCTTTTACGTCTTTCTTTTTATGTTAGAACTTTTGTATGGGTTGTGTCCCCTAGACTTTCATGTATTAGATGGTTTGAGACAAGTGATGTAAACTTTCACTTTATTTTATGAAACCATGATTGTATTGAAAAATATTTTAAATTTCTACACCATTTTCTATTATCATATGTTATGATACACTAAGAGGCTTGTGTGAGGCTTTTCAGAGTCTTATACGCCGTTTCACATCTAGAGAGTACTCTTAAGTCGTGAGAAACTTGGTATTAGAGAACAAGATTTAGAATGGTTCTAAGATGTCTCAAACCACGTCTAGTAGAGTCTTCTTCATAAATGTGCAGCGTTCCACATTTATGAATAGGATTCTATTGAATGTTTAGGAAACTTCACTTCTTCATTCTTTAAGTTGTGCCATAAAGTTTAACTCTATTAGGTACTTCTTTTAATATATGCCTATGGTTTTCAGGATATGACTACTTTAATGGCTAACATTAGATGGAATGAGGAAGACAAAGTGGGTCAAGAAGTTCCTCCTCAAGCCCCAATTGACCTTTGGTAGAGAAATTAACAAATGAGAAGCTTAGGTTTGGTTTTCAACTATTGACTTAGGTTAGGATAGAAACTTCAAAATTTTATGGGTCAAAGATAGAAGATCCTCAAAAGTTTATAAAAGATGTCTCTAGGGTGTTGGACGTTGTAGGAGTGACTTCGATAGAGAAGGAGGAATTAGTTGCTTACCAATTGAAGGATGTTGCACAAATATGGTATGATCAATGGAAAAGGCTAGGCCGGTAGGAATCAGTCCCATGGAGTAGGAGAAGTTCAAGAGTGCTTTTGTAGATATGTTCTTCCCTTTAGAGAAGAGATAAGTTTTAGTGCTTGACTTCATTAATCTTAGGCAATGTGATATGACTGTTAATTAATATGCGTTGAGGCTCACCCAATTGTCTAAGTATGCTCAAATTCTAGTGTCTGATCCTAGGTCAGAAATGAGTAAGTTTGTGTCTGGAGTGTTCGATTTAGTAGTAAAAGAATGTCGTACGACCATGCTTGATTATGATATGAATATTTCTCGTCTTATGTATTATTCTCAACATAATGAGAAAGAGAAACTTGAAGGAAGGTTTAGGGAGAAAAAGAGGTTTAGGATTGATGATGGTAATTCTCCTCTTGAAAGTTTCTCCGGACAAAATCCTTCTAAGATTTCCCAGAAATTGAATCAAGAGATGGTGTCCAACCCCAACTCTCAAGGAAAATATAGTAAACCCATATTTCCTACTTGTGCTAGATGTGGCAAAAGACATAAGGGTAGATGTTTAGCCGGTATGGATGGTTGTGGAAGGAGTGACCACAAAAGGAAAGATTGCCCAGTACTTACCTCTAGGGGAAGAGAGAGGAAGATAAATAGTTTAGATGCTCTCCAAGCTAGAGGTGAACAAGAGTATGCCTCAAATTTTGCTCCATGTATGTGTTTTATGCTTATTTAGATTGCCGTGTTTCTTATCTTTTGTGACTTGATAGACTTTGTTGTCTTTGGTATAAATGGGTTGCATTATGGTTATGTGTATTTGATGGTGGAACTCGACTTAGTCATGATGAGTGTTGGGGTATGTGGAGAGATTTGAGGAACAAGGTGCATATGTAGTGTCAAGTGAATAGACTCCTCTAAAAAGGGTAGAAGTGTAATTAACCATGATTTAGAATCATCTTATGTGATGGATGTGAAAGCTTAGTGATGACTTTCTCCAACCTTAGAATTGAAAGAAATAGTGCTTAGAAGAGTTTGTATAGGCTGACTTCCAAGGGGGAGATGATGTGCTTAGATAGCAAAGTCATTGAGTGTTCTTGATGTTCATAATTTGGGTTGGCTTTAAATTCTCACCTTGAGAGGAGTAGTAAGTTTTGGAAGTTTAGTCTCGGTTTTGTAGGCTCATATAAGATCTTGAGTAGAGTTGGTAAGACTGTTTATGGGCTAAAGTACTTAATGAGAACCAATATAATTTAGAAGTACAGGTAAGAATCTTAGACCAAAAAGTTAAGAAATAAAAGAGAGCAAGGAAGTTGTTTCCATGAAAGTGTTAAGGAGTAGTCTTTGAGTGAGGGTTTTAAGTGATGGGGCTACTTGGGAGGCCAAGGGATAAGCATAACGTGCAAAATTTCAAATTTTTCTATTTCCAATTTAGTTCTTTCTGAAACTCTAAGTGCTACATCTAGTGACCTTAACACTTACGAAATTTTCAATTCCTTGGTAAAATCTCACTCACTATGAAGAACAGTTTGAGTCTTACTTCAAAATATTTTCTAGTGTGTTACAATATTTCTCCCTTAGGATCATTCGGCCTTGAATGACGACTGGATTGGTATGGAACGGGTTACTCTTACTATATTTAAGCTTAGTAATCTAACAACTACATGGACTCCTACTAACCAGCTCCTTAGGAAATTCTCAACACTAAGGCTTGATTTCTCATCTTATCATCTCCCCTAGGTCTAAAGCTAACACTTGAAAGTTATGGACCTATTCCACATTAACAACTCAATTATGCTATCTAGGAACACGTGGAAATTTATAACCTAATTGGAACCTCATCTGTTAACATACCATCTTGGCACACCTCTTAATGCTCTTGTTACTCTTATGACAAAGCCACACTTCACCTCCCTTATCTAAACGTTAAGGTCTCTCAATTGCAATTGTCATATTTATTGCAGCTTATCACCTTAATTTTACACCTAATCTATGTCAAATCTTCTAGATCAAATATCTAGACTAACATCATCAACCTCATATTACCATACTTTTGATCATGACACTCATCTCAAATTCAAGCATAATGTTCATTACTAAACCTGAATATCAATACGATTGCTCGTCTAATATAGTATACCTCATAACTTGATCAGTTCTATAACCTTGTGAACATCATGAACCTCTCAAACAAATCATAAACTTAGCTTAGATCTATCACTTTATGAATACTTTTGCTCTCAATTCGACATCTACACCTAGTCATTACCAACACAATGACACCTCATCATAAACTCTTTCCAAGTTAAAATATACTCTAAGTCATCCTAACTAGTAACTCTTCCTTTTCCTTCTATCATTCCCTCTCTACAACATTACTATTCGTTTTTCTACTCATGAAGGAACTCATG
The DNA here is from genome assembly GCA_016801875.1 of Solanum sitiens. Lineage (NCBI taxonomy): Eukaryota > Viridiplantae > Streptophyta > Magnoliopsida > Solanales > Solanaceae > Solanum > Solanum sitiens. The sequence goes on along the minus strand of JABWTJ010000737.1, from coordinate 256,700 downwards.
ACTTATAACTGATTAAGTACACGGTTGCAATATCACAATCTTCCTCATCACAATCCCTTTCCTTAGATTACTAAACCTCTACATACATTCCTATAACTTTGGGATCTTTCACTACTAATGCTCATGATCTTATGCTACCTTTTAGGGATAAAATACTACCCAATCTCTAAACATAACTCCTCATTAGGATCTCGGCTGAAAGAAGGTTTAAGGAAAAGAGTACAACTCGCTTTAAGCTCGAATACATAATTCATATAATTATGGTTGCGTTACACTGAAACTCAACACTTAACTCACTCATGGGCTTCTCTCAAGCCCCTTTGGAGTCTCATGTGTTCCTTAAGACTCTTTCTAAGAATAACTCATCAATAAAAGACTGAATTTTATGTTCAACCACCTCTAGTATGATAGGCAGTCGAATGATTCTTACAGATGCATGAGTATAAATAAATCTTTATGACATAGCTCTATTGCACGATTAAGAGTATGAAAGAAGGGAAACTGTTTTTAAATGCCTATAGTCTTTTGTTTATAGAAATGAGGCCCTTACAACCATAAACAAGACCTTAATAACACGACTTCATAGGCACCATTGGACACTTAAAATATATTTTCTAATACCAAGTTTGTCACGATCCGAGCCTACATCCTGGACATGGTCGGCACTCAAGAACCATTGTTGGTCCCCAAGCAAACCCTTATCCTGGCTGACTACAAGTGGAAGACTAACTCAAGCATACAAAGTTTAAAACTCAATAAAATTCATGAAACTCGAAGCAAAGCTTTAACTCAAATAAAAAACTCTGATTAAAAATAATATATTCAACTCGCCCCAAAATACGTGACTTAAGTCTTTAAAACATTTAACAAATTACATGAACAGACATCTAAAACTCTACTGTCTATCTATAAAGCCTCTAAATGACAAAGATGGAAGTCAGGACAAGACCCACGACCTCCTAACAACTTATATAACTGGAAGTAAAAGTGGAACCCTTCGAAAGCATGTAGGCTCACCAGAGCTAACTCGAAATCCATATGGTATCAAAAAAAGCTCATGTTGATGACCCTGAATATATGTATATGTACGATACAGGACAAATGGCTCAGAACATGGAATCTACGAGCAAGTAAGGAGAATTCTTAAGCATATCATAACATAATCTTGAACTTGAAACAAAAGGAAACATAATCACTTCTTTTCGAACGTACTCAACTCAATAAATACTCAAGGATACTCAAAACTACTCAAGCTTACTCAACTTTAAAGTATATAAGGACAAGATACTCAACTCAGTAATAAGGTTCTTGACTCAGTGAAACTCAAAAATAAGGTAATCTACACAATAAAACACATATCAACTCAAGATACTCAACTCGAAATACTCAACTCATGAAACTCAAGCATAAACCAATAGTAAAATGCAATATTTATGGAAAGCTATACAAATGTAGATAGCAACTCAATCTATTGAAAAATACAATAATACTCAGTGAGTATATAAAAATACAATATATCTCTTTGGTAGTTTCTCTAACCGACAACCATCACTATGAGTTATGCAATGATACAATGTCACGCCCTCGTTTCTAGAACTATAACACCTCGGAAACTAGTAAGTTGAACTAGAGATTTTTAGAGCATTTCGTAAGAGTTTTGGAGTGTAGTATGAGGATTAAAACTCGTAAAATGATTCTCATTCTTAAAATAGGGGTTTAAGGGTTAGTGTGTCCAGGTAAGATCCCCCAAGGACCAAGAACCCTCAAAACAGCCCCAAATTTGCAAATTTAGCAGCACCTACGCTTTGCCACCTATGGCCAGTAGGTGGACCCACGCCCCGTAGGTGGGGGTCATGGGTCAAGGCCTGAAAAATGAGCATATTAACAGAACCTATAGAGGTAAATTACGCCCCTTAGTCCAACCCACGGTCCGTGGGTGATGAGGTCGTAGGTCAACACAATTTTTATGTTTTGTTTTTAGTTAAGTGTTTAGGGGTTAAGTTAGTTATTAATTAGGGGTTAAGGTAGGTCTATCAGTTAGTTATTTAACCACATATATTAGCTTAATAGTACCTTAAAACTAAGTCATTAAGTCATTCAAATAAGACCCCAAAATCCTCTCCAAATATTCTCTCTCTAGAAGTGAAGAAGAAGAAGAGAAGAGAAAAGGGCAATTTTCCTCCATTGATGAGAGCTTGTTTAGGTATTTGAATCAAGGTATGTTTATATTTTAATCTATGGGTTCTTTAACTCATAGAGCCCTCTTAGTTTTCCCCCAATTGTGAAGTCAAAAACCCAATCTAGCTAGGGTTTCCTTCTACTTTGTGGGTAGGGTTTAGGTATGATTCCAATCTAGTGAATAATACCTGATTATGATTTATTTAGATTCGTTTAAGGATATTATGATGAACTCATGTGATTTCTATGGTAAACCCTAGTCTAAATTATTGAAGGTGATATTTGTGGGGTTATTCCATTAGAGGTGAATTTGAAGGTTCAAAGGTGATCTTCCTAAATCGATGTCATGTATAGTAATTGGTCAAAGTTAGGATCATATAATCATGAATTGAACTAGACTTTATTGAATATGGAGGAACTTGACTTGTAAAGTTGAAATTGAACCTTTATGATCAAAGATTATTAGAATCACCTACTTATGAAGAATGTGATTAGAATACCTTGAAATCTAGGTATATTGATGATATTAAGAAAGAAAGCTTGAGAGTAAGGCTTGTGATCATAATGGTTAGGGTTTTGGGAGTAAATCCAATACTATGTGATCTTGGTGTGTATCGTTGAAAGTCTATTCTTACTTACACACTTAGGCATAAGTATGCTAAGAGATCCAAGGTTCTATCACATAGAATGTTTATAGGTTGACTTAAGAACCTAAAAATTCAACGCACATAGACTAGAATATGTTGAAGTTGTGACATATTTTCCCTTCATGTATAGCTTGGCTTAGTAGAATAAGACCAAGATTGATATCTTAGGATTGAGAATCATACTCTCCTAAGGATAGCTTAAATTTGTATCCTAATATACTTGTAAAGGTAGCATGACTTAGTTGGTCTAGGACTGTTTCATGGTCTCTAGGATAGGACACTTGTACCTTTCCTAGAGTAGATTGCACTTGCATGTTGGTGTATCTTCCAAGGTAGTTACCTTAGCCTAATATAGTTGTGTTAGAAAGATAATAGACTAGATTAGCTATGTGTAGCTTGACTTGTAAGACAAGACCATTTCATGGTAGATTGACTTGGTATGACAACCATTTCATGGTAGCTTAGGATTGAGGATTTATACTCTCTTATGGATAGCTTGAACAAGCATTGCAAGAATGCATTTCATGGTATCTTGATTTGTTTAGGCCAAGACTATTTCATGGTAGCTTTAGGATTAAGGACATATACTCTCCTAATGGTAGCTTGAGATTGAGATTCATACTCTCCTAAGGATGGCTTACAATAGAACTTTGGTATTCTTGTAAGGATAACTTGAGTAAGTAGTACTCATGATAGCCTAGGATTGAGGATTTACTCCCTCATAGGGATAGCTAGCATAGCATCATGGGATGTGTTGCATGGTAGGTATGATGGGACATTTGTATCCTTTATTACATAGCTTGGACTTGAATGATAGTACGCCCTCTATGGTGGTTTGACTTAGTATAAAGTAGACATGTTTAGTTAGATTATTAACTTGGTCTACGCCTAGTAGCCTTGAATTGATGTCTTGTACTCATTCATGTGTGATGAATTGCCTATTAATACATAGAGAAGTACCTTAAATGAGTAGAAATGAATAGTTAAGTGGGACAAGTCCCCAACTAGTGAGAACTCATGATGGTCTGATGGAATACTTAGTATGGATAGTAGTATGGGATGCTCTCCATACATTTCACAAGTATGACTTGAGGCTAGGTATGAAGGGTTCTCTTATGTGGTGTAGACTTAAATTGGGTTGTTTCTATAGTTGCCTTCCAAGATATGATTGACTAAAGGTGATAGTTCCCTTGTCTATATGAAGTAAGCCAATAGTAAGACCAAAGGAGGGTGAATATGACTAGGATGACTTCAACGCTATGCTTAGTGTGAAGGATAGTATGGTATGCCTTTTATGAATTGCACAAGTGTGCTTTGAGGTTACCTAGAAGTATGGTGTCCTTATGGTAGAAGAGCTTAAAGACATATACCATGTATATAGACTATGATTAAGATGACCATAAAGGGATACTTGGCTTGGGTGGTATTATGGGATGTTATTCATGCTTTGCACTTGTATGTTGTTGAGGTTACTTGAGAATCGTGTTATTATGGTATAGATGACTAAGATTCAATTGTACTTATTTCTGATGCTTAAGATGAAGACTTGTCTTATTATGATTAAAATGTATCTCCTATGCTCATTAAATATGTCTTATGTTGACTTATGATTGTATGAAACTTATGTTGGAGATTATTCTTATGAACATGGTATTATCTCTTATGCGTATGTGTTATGTTTACTAATTATTTTGAGATGATCTTATAATGTTGTGCTAGCTTTCATACTTGATACATTTTGTACTAACACATACTTTGCCTACATTCTAATCAAATGTAGGGTTTTAAAGATTGAGTTCTTTTGGAGGATAGGATTCTAAAAAGCAATAAGAGTTTAAGAATTGGTGAGTCCTCATAGCTTCTAGGACAAGCCCATCATTTCCTTTATGTTATTCTTTATGTTTTAGACTTTGTATGGGCTGTGTCCCAAGAGTTTATTCAAAAGATGTATAAGATGGTTTGAGACAAAGTAATAAAAAGACTTCCACTTGCATTTTATGAAATTGACTTCGATTTGTAAAATTTTAAATTTTTCCTACTTTTTAATTATCTTATGTTATGATATGCTAAGGTCTTATATAAGATCACTTTGGGGTCAAGTACGCCATGTTACATCTAGGGGGTACCCTTAGGCCATGACAAGAACTGTCATATACTTTGACAAGGTATAAGACCTCTCAACTAAATGGATCCACTAGTCTGTGCTAAAAACACTAAAGAATCATCTAAAAATTATATCCCTGTATACCCACGTCGGCTACATGGTTTATGGAAACTTGAGTTATCTAAACTAGTTTTCATATCGGTGCTCAATACTACTCCCAAAATATACTCAGCTCATATGTTTTAGAAACCTAACTCTTTATGTGGTTTGAGATTATTACTCAAAATATATCTCTAAAAAGAGATGTAGATGTTACTTAACTGCTCAAACCTCTTTCAGAAATATCAGTTTCCTTCTATTTTAAATGTTAAAACATTTACTCTTGTGAATACTTAGTTCTCATATATCATTTTGAGGAACATGAACTTGACTTCACTCTTTCTCAACTCAAGTGCTTAAGTCTTAAAAAAAGTTTGGAAAAAATTGTAAAATACTTCTCGAAATAGGTTTCATGCTGAATGATGGAAGTGAACGACTCAATTCAAGGTTTTTAATAACCATACAAAAAACTCTATACTCAAAACTCAAGAACTTCAATGATACTACTCATTTCAAGAATGCTCAATTTATAAGATTTATGTGAAATTATGGGCATGAACAACTCAACTCAAGGACTCAATGATACTCCTCATCTCAAGATTTCTCGACTCATATGGTTCATGCAGAATTATGGCATGAACTGCTCAACTTTAATACTTCATGGGTAACATGTAATAGTTCCATGATTAGAAATATAATCTTAGAAGGGATAGGAACTCAATACTCAAGACTTAATACTTGAATATACTACTCCTCTCAAAGATACTCAACTTATGAAGTTCATGTGGAATTATGGGTATGAACGACTCAACTCGAGGATCTACATCACAATATGGAACTCATGTATCCGAATCATCTCATTATTATACTTACTTACTCAAAACTTAGCTCAAATTGATAGTTGATCTCAAAGAATTCACAATTGAACTCAAAGACTTTCTTGAACTCTACCCTTAACTCTCTCTTAAATGTAAATTATGAATTCAAGAGTTATGGTTCATGATATGAAGGATCTAGTGATGACAAAGTGGAATCACTAATACATTCTCCTCAATCGCATACTTACTTGATCGAGTCTTGAAACAAGTTACTAGAAGTTGTAGAAGACTCCACAAAAGGACTCGATCAAAGGGACTTTCTTAAAATGTTCGAAATAATTCTCAAAACTTAATCCTTAACTTAACCTTGAATTTGAATTATGAATTCAAGGATATGGTCATGTTATGAATTATTTCTAGGTGTTTAGAGGTAGCTTAGAGTAGTTAGAATCTAAAAGGAGTGAGAGTGAATGTATCCTTCGAAAGAACTCAAATGGAGCAATCGAGTTGCAAATAGGGCGGGGCTGGCAACCCTGGTGATCTGATTTGAGCGGGGATCCATACCCTAGCCTTCAGAACATGATTTGTGGCGCACTAGATGGTGCAACGCGCCAAACCCCAACCCAGAGAACCTGACGAATTTATTTGCTCGTTTTCTCATACTAACTCGCCTAGAATCGAACATTTTCTTCCCCAATCACTTGAATTTGATTACCAAACATAAGTATACTCTAATATACTCAATACAGCCCTCAAAACACTCACTTTCATCTCAAAAAGTAATCAAAACCCTAACACAACAAGATTTAGCATGAACCTCAAGAACACCTCTCAAGAACTCTAATCTTTCAACTTCAAGAATAAAATTTTACTGAAAATAACATGATATGCGTGTGGAAGAATAAAACCAACACATTGGAAGATTGCATACCTCTTAGGGATTAAGCCCATGGCGAAAATCTGCAACAAAACGCAAGCTCTCAACGAATGCTTTGATTTTTTTCTCTTTTCTCCTTTTGCCTCTTCTTTTCTCTTCTTGAACTCTCAACTAAAACCCTAGGTGTATATTAGGATTATAAAACTGAACCTAATAGTATTATACCCTTAAAAGCTTGCTAAAATAATAAATCTGATTGGTAAGGAAAAGACCAAAATACCCCTTACTATTTTTGGGTAACTTTTCTTATTTGGACAGCCTGACTTAAAAGGGGCATGTCTCACACTTCCGACCTCGAAACTTAGCAAAATCGGTGGCGTTCAAAAGATAATTTAAATACCTTTCATTAAATATCTTGTATCCCACCTAAATCATTGGGTACTAAGAGTTATGGTCATTTGAAGTTGACCCAAAATTCATAACTTAAGCATAACTTGCAAAATTTCAAATTTTGCTATTTCCAATTTAGTTTTTTTGGAACAAATGGTGATACATCTAGTGAATTTAAAACTTAACAAATTCTTAAATCCTTTGTAAAATCTCACTCACTATGAAGAATGGTTCAAGTCTTAGTTCAAAAAAGTTTCTAGGGTGTTAGAGTGAGAAAGGGTGTACAAGTCTAATCTTACTAAGGTCATATCCTCAATTCGGGCTACGAACTGGTAGGGCAGGGATGTTTGGAATATTTGTCTCATATTCGGGATGTTGAGGTTAAGTCTTCCTCTATTGAGTCTATTTTGTAGTGTCTGAATTAAAGAAAGTGTTTCCTACAGATTTTCCTAGAATGCCTCCAAATAAGGTTATAGATTTCTGCATTGACTTGGAATCAGGCACTCGCCCCATCTCCATTCCTACTAATCGCATGGCTACGACAAAATTAAGAGAACTTAAAGCTCAAAACTAGGAGCTTCTTGATAAAGGATTCATCCGTCCTAGTGCTTCCCTGTGGGGTGCTCTTGTCTTGTTTGTTAATAAAAGAATGGTAGTATGAGGATGTGCATAGACTATCGACAGTAGAATAAGGTCACCATTCGATATAAGTTTATGTTTCCTTGGATAAATGATCTTTTCGACCAATTTCAAGGTGCTTTAGTTTTCTCTAAGATCGCTAAGGTCTAGGTACCATTAGTTAAAGATTAAGCCTCAGGATGTACCCAAAACAACATTCAAGACCCGCTATGGGCACTATCAGTTTTCAGTGATGTTGTTTGGATTGACTAATGCACCTGCAACCTTCATGAGTTTGATGAATGGTGTGTTTAAAACATTCCTGGATTCTTTTGTTATCGTTCTATTAATGACATTTTGGTTTATTCGAAGAGTAAGGAAGAGCATGCCGACCATCTCCATATTGTTTTGGGTATTCTTGGAAAACATGAATTGTATGCCAAATTTTCCAAATGTGAATTCTGGTTGACTTCGGTTGCTTTTTTGGGACATGTAATTTCAAATAAATGGGTAATGGTAGATTCCAAGAGATTAAAGTGGTAAGCAATTGGATCTGACCTAGCTTTTTGACTTAAATTACGAGTTTTGTGGGGCTCTCTAGATACTATCGTCGGTTTGTGAAAAACTTTGCTTCTATTGCCACACATTTGACAAGGCTGACTAAAAATGAGGTGTCTTTTGGGTGGACAGATAAATGTGAAAAGAGCTTTCAGAAACTCAAGAATCTTCTGACCACAACACCTATTCTAACCCTATCAGTAGAAGGTAAGGGATTCTATTATTTATAGTGGTGCTTCATATTTGGGCTTGGGTGTTGCTTTAATGCAGAGAAGAAATGTCATAGTTTATGCATCACGACAACTGAAGGTACATGAGAAAAATTACCCAATACACGATTTAGAGTTGGCAATGATAGTATTTGCTCTTAAGATCTGGTGGCATTACCTTTATGGTGTCAAGTGTGAGGTATTTACTGATCATCCTAGTCTACAACATGTATTCATTCAAAAGGATATGAATTTGAGACAGAGAAGGTGATTGGAGTTACTCAAGGATTATGATGTTACCATCCAGTATCATCCAAGTAAGGCTAATGTAGTGGCAGAAGCACTAAGCCAGAAGGAGGTAAGTATGGGGTAGTTTAGATTGCTTGGGGAAGTCCAGCGACCCTTGGCCATGGATATTCAGAATTTGGAGTCTAAGTTCATGCAGTTGGCATCTCTGAGAGAGGTGAGGTGTTATCTAGCATTGAGATTAGCCCCACTTTCATTAAGGAGATTAAGGACAAGTAGATTGAAGGATTAGAGTTAGAATGAGCTTGGAAAGAAGACAGTATTCGGTAAGGCACAAGATGTGGTTCTTGAGGTGTGTTAGTTTTAAAGGGGGATTTGTGTTCCTCGAGTGGATGACTTGATTTAGAAAATGTTGACAAAATCCCATGGTTTATGATATTCCATTCATCCGGGTGTGAACAAGATGTACCGAGATTTGAACTGCCTTTATTGGTGGCATGGTATAAAGAAAGACATAGCTGAGTTTGTGGCTCAGTGCCAAATCTGTCAGCAGGTAAAGTATGAGCACCAAAGGCCTGCATGTTTACTTCAGCGAATGTCAATTCTGGAATAGATGTGGCAGATGATAGTTATGGATTTCATAATTCGTTTTCCCAAGACTTTGGGAAATTTTGATTCCATTTGGGTGGTGGTTGATCGACTGACTAAGTCAACCCATTTTATTCCGAAGTAAACTATAATGCTCAGCAGTTGGATAGTGTTTATGTGAAAGAGATAGTGAGGTTGCATGTGGTGCCCTTTTCTATCATCTAAGACTGAGGTACGCATTTCATATCTAAGTTTTAAAGGAAATTTCATGAGGAGTTGGGCACTCAACTCCCTTTTTAATAGAGCTTTACATCCACAAATGGGCAGTTATAGAGAACTATTCAAGTGTTAAAGGACATGTTGAGGACATGTGTGATTAACTTTGGAGGGCATTGAGATAATTTCTTGCCGTTTGTGACAATTTTCAGTCCAACATTGTCATGACATCGTTCGAGGCACTTTATGGGAGGATGTAGATCACCCATAAGGTAGTTTGAGGCTGGAGATATGAAACCTTTGGGGGTTGATTTGGTGAAAGATGCTTAGAACAAGGTGAAAAGAATCCAAGCTAAGCTTCTAGCAGCCCTGAGTCGACATAAAAAGTATGCGGACTGTAAGGAAGGAACATGGCCTTTTAAGCTGGTGAGCAAGTTCTTCTAAAGGTGTCAGCCATAATGGGGGTAATGAAATTTGGTAAGACGGGAAAGCTTAGTCTCGATACATTGGGCTATTTGAGATTCTTAATTGTGTAGGGCTAGTGGCTTAAAGGTTGTCTTTACCGCCTAGCCTATCTGGAGTCCATCCAGTGTTTCATGTGTCCATGTCGAAGAATTATCATAGGGACGGAGACTACATTATAAAGTAGGACTCGGGTTTTTTAGACAAAGACCTTCAGTATGAGGAGGAACCGGTGGCAATTTTGGATCGCAATGTACGAAAGCTGAGGACCAAGGAGATAAAGTCGGTGAAATTTCAATGGAAGCATTATTGGGTTGAGCAAGCTACTTAGGAAAACGAATAGGATATGCGAGACAAGTATCGCTAGTTATTCAACGACTCAGGTACAATTCTACTCTTGCTTTAGCCCTTTTCTCCTAGTTTGTCACATGGGGACGAGTGATGGGTTAATTGGTATCTATTGTAACAACCAGTTTTTGTTGTTATGGAAAAGTCAACATGGAAGGAATTTAGGCCAGAAAACTTTTGAGTAGTAACTTGAAAATTTCTAGTGTACGCTAGGCAAGGTCTAGATAATCTGGTAATGAATGGGGATCTAATTATGAATTTGATCACATGAGTGGTTATCCAAGACGCTAAGGAGCCTGTACATATTTACGTAATCGAATTTGGGCGAGCAAAATTCTCGTAATTGATTTGGCGTGAAATGATAGTTTTAGAATGTCCAGATTTGAAGGTGTGTTGTAAAATGGGAGTTTTAGACTCAAATTCTGAGCTTCTATCTCCGTGAAAGCCACTGAGGCGGAGTTAGTTCCGCCAGGGCGAGGCCTCTGTGGTGGGTTAGGTCCCGCTGTGGTGGGACAGTTGCAACTTAAGTCGAGAAAAACCCTCAATTCTGTTATTTTCTGCAAAACCTCATTCTTAAGAGATATAAGACGACCCAAGGCGATTTCTTGATAGTTTTCCATGACTTATAGTGCTAAATGTAAGGATTTTACTCCTCTAAATCATATTTCAATTTCTAGAACTTAGAATTTCGGGTAATTATCATTGGAAGAGGTTTTTGGCCTGAAGTTGATAGTGGGAAAGCCCTAGATGCACATTAGGATCATGAGTTGGGTCTTGGATTGATAATTTGATTATAATTCGGGTAAATTAGACCTTAATTATTTATCCTTGTGTTAATTACTTCTTTATATACCAAGAATAAACGGAAAGACTTCGGAAAGGGAAGGCTCAAGTGTCTTGAGAGTATTCTCGCTTGGTTTCGAGGTAGGTGATGGTTTGATTTCCTATTGTGTGATATATGCCGGTAGATTTCTTCATTGTATGCGTGCATGTATGTGAATAGGGAATGTGAATCAATCTAATGAAATGATTATGTGTGAACAATATATGTCATGAACTGCTACTTGATGGTATGATCATGAGTATTATTCTTTATGGGTGTGATTTTGAGTGTGGTTGTGCTAATTGGATCGGGTGTCACGTTCCGACACATATATTGGATCAGGTGTCACGTTTATTGGATCGGGTGTCACGTTCCAACACACTAATAAGTTGTGTGGGTTCCATGAGAGGACCACTTGTGATTATTATGTTCATGTATACATGTCATTTTTATTGGGAAATGGTATGTTGTTCCTAGTATGAGAGTAATAACTTTGATGGTCACTCAACTATTAACTCTTTCACAGAAAGTCACTCAACTTTCGTTCTCAACTCAAAAGTCACTAATCTGTGACTTCTTTGTACAAAAAGTCACTCAACCTATTTAATTATTTTTTTTACTAAAATTTTCTAACATGAAATTTTATTTGTAACCAAAATTTTAAGAACCAAATATATATCCACTTAAACATTTAATGACTCGTCCGATTTAATTTGACCCGTTAAAAATATAATATTAAACTTTTATTTTACCATTAATACTCCAAAGCATTCTCTCTTATCTCTTTTTTCTCCTAAACATTCTTTTTATTTCTCATTTTCAAAAGAGCAAAAGCAAGACATATTACAATCATCTTATAATGTATAACAATTTAAAAAGTTTTGTCGTCTTAGAAATATCCGTTGATATCGTAACCCAAGAGATTGTTGTATTTTTATTATTTTTGAAGTTGGAAAAACAATGATTGATCCTTAGGAAGAACAGTGAGGTTATGGAAACTTCAAAAAATAAAAAACAAAGAGGTTGATATATTATTGATATGTGAAGAAGAGGTTGATATTGAGAAATTAAAAAGGAAAAGAAAAGAGAAGACAAACGCTCAAAAGAAAGAAGGAAACAAAGAGAATGATATAGGGAATTAATCGTAAAAATAAAATTTTCAATATTATATTTTTAGTGGGTCGGATTAAATGAGGTGGATCACTAAATAGTTTAAATGGATATATATTTGGTTCTTAAAATTTTGGTTAAAAGAAAAAAAATCATGTCAGAAAATTTAGTGAAAAAATAATTAAAAAGGTTGAGTGACTTTTTGTGCAAAGAAGTCATAGATAAGTGACTTTTGAGTTGAAAATGAAAGTTGAGTGATTTTCTTTGTAAAGAGTTGATAGTTTAGTGACCATAAAAGTTATTAACTCCTTATAATGATAACTAAACTTCGTATTATGTATATGTGTGCAGACTGTGTTGTAACTGGTTGCTTGTATTGTGCTTATGGGAGAGTCGCGTGATCCTACCAGTACATTGTGGTTGTGTACTGATGCTGCACTTGCTCTTTCTTTGTTGAGTACAGGGCATCTTAAGGCGGCTACTGACATACCTCAGTTTAGAGACTATTGATCGTGACTTAATTCAAGGGTGAGACGGTTCTTTCAGGTTGCCATGGATCTTTCTTGTTTAAGTCTACTCTTTTCGAACTGAAACTATCTATTAGACTGTTATGTTTAGTTTTGGGTTGCGTCCCCTTTTTCTTAGACTTGTTGATCGTTAGTGTTTTGGTCGATGACTTTCAGTTCTAGGGGTCGAATTTTCGCATTAGTTGTTTTCTTAGACCTTCGGAGTTTATGAGAACTCCATAATTTTATTTAGTCATTTAAAACTACTTGCATATCTTTAAATGCTTAATTTTCTGGTAAGTTGCTTAGTTGGGTTGTAGTAACGGTTTTTCCACCGAAGGATTAATGTGGGTGTCAATCATGGGGTCTGGGTTGTAACATATTTTTTTCTAAATACATTGTAATTTGTTTTTTTCCCCGATAAATTTGACTGGAAAGTTAGTGGAAAAATAAAATTGACCATCAAATAATAAATTTAAGTTAGTCGTTAAATCAAAGAAATAGAAAAAATATGTGTGAGAAAGATCAAATATCCCCGTAAATGAATGATTTTTTTTAAAAACAAAATATTAATTTTTTCACTTCTATTAAAGGAAAAAGATATATGTGAGTCATTTGTGTAACAAAAGAGTATATATTAGTCATATTTATAACGAAGATATATCAACTCTAAGGGGTCGTTCGGTGTGAAGGATATACATTAATAGTCATGGAATAGATATTTAGTAGTACTCAATTTTGTGTTTGGTTGGGAAGTTTGAGATAACTTATCCCACAATTAATAAATAGTACCGGGATAAGTTATCCTTCCCAAAGGGTGGTATAATAATCCCATCATAATTTGTCATGGAATTAACGTATTAAATGACAAAACTACCCTTTAAGGCCTTTGATTATGTCCTTTAGCACTGCTGATTTTAGTATTGGTAAACATTTTGCTGAATTTGTTTGGAGGTTTCAAAGGTGGAGCCTTGGAGGTATTAAAGTAAAATGAGCTACTAGTTTTACTTCAATATCATGGTAAGGGGACTTCTCTTTTTGGTCTTTTATTTTTCAGGGGTTAAAATCTTTTTTTTTTTTTTTTTGTCTTTTTGTTTCCCAAAGCTAAAAGTGAGTTTTTCATGGGTTAAATCATGTTATACATTTTTAAAAAAAAACCTAAATAATGGAGGAGTTGTTTTTAAGAATGAATAACTAAAACTCTACCAAAGAAATATATATATATATATATATATATATATATATATATATATATATATACAAAATGTTAAATAAGAGGGTATTTATGTAATCAAACCATTTATTTTTAAAATGTATGCAATAGTTATTAATAGTAGAACAAATCAAACAATCAATAATAAATAATTGTCAACATAAATAAGTCCAGCATAACTTATCCAGCATAACTTATTCCATCATAACTTGTATTCAGGCTAAACGATCTTTAAATAACAAAGTTAAGTAATATATGAGACCCTTTTTCCAAGTATAACAAATGAAAGTATAGCCAATAAGACTTAATTTCAACCTAATATTAATTGTTTTTTGGATTTTTCTCAAAATTAAACAATGAAAAAATGATCCAAATACACAACTTATTTTATCATATTTGTTAAAAAATTTTATCATTTAAAAAAATTACAAAAAATTCTACTTTCTCCTATCCTCAGATACATCACTTTTCATGGTGCATCGATCGAATACATCACCATACGCAATGTATCGATACATGATATATTACTTTACACGATATATCAATCAGATACATCACTGTACACAATGTATCAAGATGTATTAGAAAACTGATACACGATATATCAAGATTACATAATGTATCAAAACATTAAGTGATGTATTCAAAATTAAGACGTTATAATGAAAATCTTGGCCCAATAAAATAAAAGGCCCAGTAGCAATGATCTTAGTAGTACAGTCAGCATCTCAGTCCACCTCAAGAAAAAAAAAACACTCACAAAATTTCCCTCCCATTTGATGTTTCGGTGAGAAAATCAAGAATAAGGGGACACAGAGACTCTGCAGAATTGGATTTTAGCAGCAGCTCTTCTCTCGGCAAAAGACTAACAAAGTAGAATTGAAGGGAGTAGAAAATGGCTAAGCAGAAGAGAGATAGAAACAATCTCATTGCTTTGACAGGAGCCGCTGCTCTTGTTGCTATTGCAGTCAACTTTGCTATCTCCGCTATCAACAACAAGCATCGAAAGAAAAAAGGTTACTTTACTTTGCTTGCTCCTTTATTTAAACAGATTTGGGAACTATTGGTGATAATTTGGGAATAAAAAGTGTTCTCTTTATTGAATTGCAGATGTTCCAGGTTCAAAAGTTCGAGTGAACCTATCTGCTTCTGAAATTATGAAATTGGCAGAAAGCATAATTAAAAAATCGAAACAGGTTCATGATGCTGTTGCTTCAATTCCACTTGACAAGGTACTTATTGTGTTTAACTGTGCCTAGTTGCATTATGGGATGTCCATTTTATTCTAATATTTTGGATATATTGTCTTTCTTGGTTAGGGTATTAAGGTGATTGTTGTTTTGTCATGAAATTGAAAATGAATGGACTTTGTATTGTAATGATTCTCAAGTTTGAGGTCCTGGCTGAGTGGCTGAAGTGTAAATTAATAACATGATGATCTTACTCTTAAATCTCTGCTGCAACACTTAGTATGCTTCCTTCTGCTCCAACTTTGGTGGGTAGGTGTGCACTCTGTTGTACAGGAAAGCATATTCTTGATGTTGACACATACATATCAAACTTTACCTTGCACCTAAGGGTGTGGCGTAGTGGTCAATGAAGTGGTTGAGAACCATGAGGTCTCAGGTTCAAAACTTAGCGGAGACAAAAAGGACACTTGGTGATTCTTGCCATCTGTCCTTGCCTTGGTGGACAAAGTTACATGGTACATGTTGCTGGTGAAAGGTGGTAGATATCCCGTGGAATTAGTTGAAGTGCGCGAAAACTAGTCCGGACACCACGGTCATCAAAAAAAAATATATCAAACTTTACCTTAGCAAAAACAAACAAAAAAATATGGTGGGTTGGTTTACCTACATGCTTGTGGGTTGTAGGCTTGTAGCGAACTGCTCAGTGGATTACTCAAGGGGCGGGTAAGCTTGTGAGGTCACCAATTTCATACAAAATGATTCTCAACTTTGAGGAAGTATGTTGAGTTTCAAGATTGGTTTTGGGACTTGTAGATTGACATTAAAAATTCAAGGAGGCCTGGTATATGACATCATTCACTAATATTAAAAACATTTAGGGGAAGTACAATATCCAAAAGTCATATGACAATAGTTCCTCTTTTCCCTTCTATGACTATAATCTATTCTTTAAATCTTGTAGGCGACTCATATCTTGTGTCTATTCATACACTTTCTATGTCTTAAGACTGTTGCGTCGAGGGGAATCTTCAATTGCTTAGGCTTCTACATCTTGATTGCTAGAGAACTATTCACTAACTCTCTAATCACTCTATCTGTTGTGTAATCCACAAACTTAAGTAAATCCAGCATGCTGCCAACTTGGTGATATCTGTTCCAGCGTGTTTCCGAACGCCAGAAAATAGACAAGTTGGGTTTGTAGGCCTGTTAGGAAGCTCAAAATTGTGTCTTCTTACTTCTTCCAAAGTTGCAAAGGTAAGACATGAATAGAAGGGACTGAACTTAAATTTTATTAACTCTGACTTTATTCCTGGCCGGAATCTTGCCTCCAGCGAACTCCAAACTGTGAATGACAAGATTAATGGGGGTGGGAAAGACCTGGGAAGGGCTGTGTGCTTGGATTTTACCTGGGCCTTTCATTAGGAGAGTTCGTACTAGCAGTTATACATATATATTAAACATTGTGGTGTCTTATGTAATACATTGTAGTGTCTTATGTAATACACTTTGAAAACTTCTCTCTCTCTCTCTCTCTCTTAGCTGGATCTGTGCTAGTTCATTCTGCAATCTCAAATTTGACAGCGAATAATTATTCACTCTCTAACCATACCATTTGTTGTGAAATACATAAACTTATCAAACATTTATCTAATGGAACTTTTATATTCTGGAAGATTTTTCTAACTGATACTAAATACAATACTACGGCTGATAAGTTGCTTATATGTTTGGCACTTTATGTTAGTGCAACAACAAAACTGCAATTTAGGCAGGGGGTTGCCCCTAGTTAGAATTGATGGAATCTTGGGTGATTATAAATAGTTGGCTGGCTGCGTAAAGCCCCATATAGAACACCGTCTTAGATACATTGGTAGAGGATTAAGTTGCAAACCTATACTATGCCCAAGTGTCAAAGAACTTAAGTATATTACCCTATGTTTAAATCTGATTAAAACTTTGTTAATATTTGTTGAGTTCAAATTAATCATGTGAAGAGGGAAGTATTTCATTTAGCTGACTGTTGGAGTAACTTGGGTGCTAGGTTGCAGTCTTGTTAGCCGAAAACTAGTCTTTAGCTCTCTGCTTACTTTTTTGGCGTCAATCAGGAGTTTGTTTTTCTGTGGACCTGTCAAATATTGCTATTTATAACTGTCCTGTGCTTTAAGTATTATGCTGTAATATGATATGCATTTCTCAAGATGTAGCCGAATTTTTATTTTTAAATTTGTAGGTTGGCTATGTAAATGTGATATTGCCATTAGCAGAGTTGGAGGCACAGCAGTTCCCATTGATCCAATCATGTGTCTTTCCTAAATGGTTATCAGCTTTTGAGGATGTACGCAAAGCTAGTGCTGAAGCAGAGAGAAAAATAGATGCTCACATTACAATGTGCAGGTTCTGCCATTGCAAATTTCAACACTTCTATTTCTTTCCACAATTCTTTTAACTGCAAATTCCTCTTCTTCTTTCTGGTATGTTGAAGTAGCAAAGATCTGTCTGGTTCCGAGTTTGATCTGCTGAAATGGATTTTTTCTATTAATTTGAAGTAGTGAAATCAACTAGCATGGACCTAAATTATCAGGAATTATCATCCACATTTCATCTTGACCTTTCTAACCACAACTGTATTAACCTGGGATCCTCCTGGTCATTAAGAGGACGTGATATATCTTGTTAAAAATCTTAATTTTCACCTTCCATTGTCACCAAGACTACCCTGAATCCTCTATTCATTGTTTTAGTATTTGTCTATTATTAGACAAAATTTTAATTTATGATCTATGTCTAGCTCATTACCTGTCTGAAGTTTTCTTCCTTGACACATTTATGCAAAATCATAAATTTAATGGTTTGTACTGTATAATAGCTGCCAAAGAGCATTGGTAAAAAAATACTTATTTCCAAAATGTAAATTACAAATGAGTCTGCTGTGCATTTTGTATGTCGAAAGTTTGCTGACATGCCTAGAAAACTAAGGTACAGGTCCTTCAACAAGCTCTTCATGCAGCTTTCTTATCTAGGATTCCCAACTTGCCATGCTGAGTCTTATTTCTAAACTCCCATCAATACACAAGTATGTCTGTAGCTTGAATCTGGCAACTATATGCTGATGTTTATTTTTTTTTCCTTCTCAAAAAAATAAGTAATATTTTTCTGTGCATTAATTTTAAATTCTTAGGACTACTTTTCTGTCAAATTTTGCCAAGAAGCACTTGTTCTGTAATTAACTAAAAAATCTGAACTTTTCTTTATATGAGTTCAGGAAGCGCGAGGATGTGTACAGAGTTGTCAAAGCTTTGACAGTAACAGGGGACGGATGGACTACTGATGCTAAAAGCTTTACTCGGTTCCTGGTATGGGGCATGGGCTGATTTCTTCCCTTGTTTGATTTTCATATACACTGCCATTTGATCATTCACAACTTATGTTCTTTTTCTTCATTCACTCAACCTTTTGGTGGCTTAGTTCAATTCTAGTTGAGGTATTTCCAAGGCTTGTACTTTTTAAAATTGTGTTTAGGTTTTCCAAAGTTATGTAAGGTGTTCACTTTGTCGAGGGTTGAGAAAGACAAATGTGTCTAAATAGTCAGAGCTACTTTTCTTGGGAAGTGATATCTTCAGTCTTATGCTATTAAAAAATTGAGAATTAGTTACTCATTCCACTTCTGGACCTTGTGGTGGAGATTACACAAGTTTGCTGTATACACATTTTAATTCTCTACCTCTGCAAGGACAGACATTTTAATTATTTTTCATTGCTACTAGTTTTTGATCGAAAGCTGTTGGAAAAGCATACTTTGTTTCTTCACAATATTGATATTCAGCGCTTATAGTCAGATGAGTTTTCTTCATTCTTATAATATGTTCATAAAGTTGACATTTCAAGTGTTAAAAAGGTCTTTTTGCCAGGACCTCTCTATCTTATGCCTCTGTGTACACTTCCAAATGATCCTTTCTCGCTGAGAAGTTATTCAAAATTTGTTTTTTCCTAGTTGAAGTTGTGATTTTTTATTTGAAGATATTCTTTTCAAATTTTTATGGGTTAAGATTCAGTGACAGGTTCGAGAATTTGAAAGGAATGGTGTGAATCTGACCTTATCTAAGAAAGAGGAGTTGCAGCGTTTAACAGCAAATATAGACGAGCTAAGCATGCAATACATTCGTAATCTGGATGATGATTGTAGTTTTCTACTTTTCACTGACATGGAGCTAGAAGGGTTACCCCAGGAGTTTCTCAAGGTAAGATGTAAGACACGTTTTCACATCCATCTCCCACCTGATACTCTTATTAGTCTGAACGCACAGAGGAAATTTGTTGCCTTCTATTTCTGTCCTTTTCAATCATCATCACTGCATGCTATTAAGTATGATGAAATTGCAGAGGGACAATCAATTATCATATTGGGATGTGTACCTTTTACGCTTAGACAAAAATTGATTTTGGGTGGTTATAATTGCATCCTGCAGCAGTACATATTTTTATGTGTTTAAAGCCTAAACAAAATTCACTTGATTTGTGTGAGAAATAAGAGAGGAGAAGAAATATATTGACAAGTTGATGATTTAAGGAACAAAACATCTATTTGTAGGTATCAATATTACAGAAATGATTATTGTCCAAGTTGGGACAATATTTCACTTTAAACATGACACTTCTAGTTCTGGATTTAGTATTCTAAGACTAACACTTCACATTCTCTAATATTCAAACACGCCAACTCAAAGTTACAATGAAGAAAATCAACCAGAATTTGTGGATTTTGAAAACATAAAACACAAATTGTCACCACAATGGTCGCTGGAGAACCTGCAGAAAGTCAATGGAAAAGATCTAATCACTGGGATCTTGCTGGAAAGTTCTGTTTGCAGAAAGTATTTAACACTAACATGTAACATTCTAAATCTTAAGAGAAAATCTTCATTAAATGCATTTCAAAGAGACTTAAAGTTAAGCACTTATGTTGGCTGCACAAGTTTCAATCATATTCACTTTGAAAAGCATTTTACTTGATAAAAAAAAATCCCTTCGAAGAGTATTTCCTGAAGCTCTTTTTATTGTTGACTCCATGCAGAGCTTAGAAAGATCTGAAGATGGTAAAAGAAAAATCATTATGAGAAGCCATCAAATTTCACCAGTTCTGGAGCTTTGCAAGGTGAGTCAAGCAGAAATTATGACATGAGTGCATTTTTTGCTGAAAGGCCATTTCGTGTCACAGGACTACTATTTTATGTCATTGCACCTAATGTTTTCTTTTTTAGACATTACACGGTACATGTTGATTGTTTGGAACCAGGAAGGTTCATCATTCATGTGATGCAATTGATGCAGTGATTCCTTTAGGTTCCGTACATTGAAAGTGTAACTTCTCTTTTTGTGTATCACCTGTTGAACTGTTAACACTTGAAATCTGAACATAGTCTGGCTCATATAGTTGAACATAAAGAGCTTCTGTGTTTGTTAAAAACCTCAAGTTTAGTGCTGTAATTGGCTGATTAGATTCTGTTGTGGGTTAAGTTTTAGGTATCCCAGTTTATTGGGAAGCTAAAAAATTTTTGTGAAGAGAAAGGTTTTGTGTATGAATCATGTGAATGGATTTGGGGATTTTTAGGTGGTTGTTCAGTGGAGGGTCTAATAGCTGAGGGAAGGTGGTGATAATGGTGGTGGTCATGGTGGTAGTGATGGTGAAGAGGGAGCTGCTAGTGGTAGAAGAAAAGTGGGGGAGGGGGTAAAATGGATTGGGCAATGAGGTGGCATGCCACATGGTATCCACCTCACCAAAATGGCAATGCCATGTGGATTGAACATACATCTTGGACAACTCTAACGGAAGATGGGCATATTTGAGCTACTTGTATAATGTTAGAGGTATTTTGGCATTGCAGGTGTAACGGAGGGCAAGTATCTGTATGATCCTTTCGCATGGTAGAGGGGCGATTTTGACCTTTTTCCTTCTAAAATCCTCTTTCACCAAGTTTTCGACCTAAGCCTCTATCAGCACCTTCACTAGGCTTTGAGGTTTGGTTGTTTAGCTTATTTGAGCGAGAAATAGAGAGATAGGGGCTTAGGAACAGGAGATCATTGGTTTTAATGGAAAGAGGGAAAGCTTTACGCATTCTAGTATTCTCTCCGGCGGCTGGGTGGGGATTATATTTTTTGTATAGGTAGTTGGCAACGATCTCAAGGTAGATGTTGGAATATCCAACGACCTGTACTTGGCCTAAATGGCTGTCAGCTGTTTTTTTTCAAATCTTTAAATTTTATCTTAATATAAACTGTTGAGTACAGCTACGAACTCTCCATTTTCTTACCAAAAAAGCAGCACATAAGCTAGTTTTTTAACTTATTTTATGTTCGAGTTCTATTATTTATCTCCAGCCAAACTGAGTTTAGGTGATGCTGTTAAATCCTTGCGCAAAGTTCAAGTCCCTGACAAAAATACCAGACTATCAATTTTATTGCTTCAGTTCAGTCTCTAAAGATCTCTTCAATGCTTTTCCTCCTAATTAGTATCTCTTGAAATAGGGTTTCATTTTATGCGAAAATGTTACTTCTGAAAGTTCTTTGTTGGTCTTCCTTGATACATCCTAAACATTTGTGATTTAGAAGTTGTTTGTCTTTGAAGGTGGGATCAACCAGAAGAGCTGTTGCTATTTCCTATGGGCACAGATGTGAAGCCAATGTTACTATCCTTGAACAGCTGGTAAGAACATCCAGAAGTTTGCAGTTTTTGAGCATTTGTGAAGAATAATGTTGACTTGATACTTGATAGTCTTAGTAGTTTTATTTTATTGAGTACTGAATGTACTATGAGCTTTTACTTAATTTGTTTGGTTGTATGTGGAGAACATTATTTTCACTGAAAATGTTGATGATTAAGGGTGTGTTCAATATGGAGGAACAATGTTTTTCCAATTTTTCCATGTTCGGTTGACCAAAACTTGTGGAATTTCTTTTTTCTAGAAACACAAGTTCTTTTACAAATGACTTCCCTAATTGAAGTTGGGAAAACAAGTTCCACAAGTGGCATTTCACATTGATTGTGTCATCCACACCCTCCAGCACACCTCATTTTCAACCCCACCCCCTTAGCCTGTATTCCTTTCCCCCGTCTCCCATATTATTTGTCTAGATTATATAGAAATGGTTTTAGTATAATATTTTTTTGCTTACATACTGAACACAAGAAAATAAGTGAACCCATTTATTTTCTTGGAAAACATTTTTCAAGAGAACTTTTTCCATGGAAAATATTTTCCAAGAAAATAGTTATGGAAAATAATTTCCTTCATATCGAACACACCCTAATATGAACTTATTGTCAATGTAAGTTCCTGCTTGTTGTAGATTGACTGACCAAACTGTACTGATGTGCTGCCTTCTCCTATTTCAAATTTTGGATAATGTTCATGTTTCCTGTTCAATTTCAGATTCAGTTGCGTCACAAACTTGCTAGATTGCTTGGCTTTGCAAATTATGCTGACTATGCCACTGATGATAGAATGGCAAAGTCTTCCTCTAAGGTTGGTGCAAATTTTATTGGTCATTGATATTCTTTACAGAACATGGAGAATTGTCGCAAAGAAGAATACACTCTCCTTTTGGCCCCTGTTAGGAATGCATGTCTGTCTTAACTCTATTCCTTCACTACTGTGAAAAAAAAGAGAGAAAATACTGCTTGATTATTCCCTCATGCCAGCGGCATTTAAATAGCTAAGTGTACATGTTCTAAGAATGGAGAGTGATAGCTTGTTTGACCAAACTTCTGAAGTGCTTTTCAAAAACTACTTTTGGTGAGAAACACTTTGTGTTTGAATAATTAATTTAGAGAACACTTTTGAGCAGCAATCAGCATTTGACCAAGCTTTTAAAAAGTGCTTCTAAGTTTATTTTCTCAAAAGTGTTCTTCAAAAAAGTACTTATGGGGAAAAGCTACTTTTCTTTAGCTTCTGAAAAATAGTTTGTGCTACTCCCCAAAACATGGCGAAACACCCACTTTTTTAAACAAAGCATTTTTTAGAAAAAAATACACACTTTTGGCCTCCCAAAAGTTTGGCCAAACAGGCTTTGAATCGAATACATAATTACGGATAGTAAATCATGGTATACTATTTACGAGACCCTGGAATATCTACAAGATTCTAGCACTTCCCCCTTAAGTTGATGCATACAACCCATATTTATCAAGCTTGTTACAAATGTAACTGATATGAAATCGGTGAGGGACTTGGTTAAAATATTTGGAAGCTAATAATTTAAGTGTCAAAAGCTTCCACTTCAAGTCAAGTAAATGGGTGTACTCGGAATGTGCCTGTGGCCCTCAGTGTCAAAATTTCTCCAAAAAGTACCGGGCAAAGGTCCATGCGCCGGGGCGTGAACTTAAGCTTTGCCAGAATCTGGAATGTGGGAGGTGCGTGACAGCTCGTGCGGAGGTATTTGTGGGAGATGCTTACTGGGCTTTTGTCACCAGTTCAAGAGGAAGTCCCTGGTGGTGTTTGTTTTCGCACACATTCCGACGCATACAACCACTTCTAAACAGTAAAAGAGGGAGGAGAACTCAACTTCTTGGAACTCTAGTGCTGTAGCGGGGTCACTTCAAAAGGCTATTAATAGCTCTGATACCATGCAGATTTCAAGAAGAATAAAAGTCTTCGTTGTAATTTTTGATGAATTTACATCCCATGAGAATGGGTACTGCTACAATATGTCCTACGACTAAATAAGCAAAGAAAATATTACAAAATCAATTACAATCATTACAATATCCAGTACTCCTATAATTAAGTTAGGAAACAAATCAATCACCAAAAAACTGTCAAGAATGTTTGCCCTTGTGCTTAAGAAACTTGTTAGCACCCTTTAATCAAAAAGTTGATTAAATCAGCAGTTTTTAATTATATTTTCCTGTTTTCTCTGTAATTGTTCTTCTGTAACAGTTGTTTTCCTGTAGCAGTTGTTTTCTTTGTTGCAGTTATTAGTAGTAAGGAGGTTATTCCTCCACTTTCTCATTTCAGTAGTAGGAAGTTGCCTCCTTGTTATAAGGTGGGTGGTTAATCCACCAATGTTGTATTTACGTTATTTGAATTCCATGGAAAGATGAGCAGAAAATTATTATGTTTTTGAGTACTTCAAACTCAACAGATTGCAGGTTTTATCTTAACGAACCAGCACCATAGGTCGTAGGAAGAAAACATTTGATTTCATATCGCAGCGCCCCATAACTAGATCCATATCAGGGTCCATAACAAAATTCAATATAATTGGGTAAAGAAACTATTTAGTCAATTCAAAGTAGGATCCGAAGGATTTTGTACCAAAAGCCTCTACTCCAAGTCAAGTGAATGGAATTGTAAGCTGAATAGAGTTTTCCTAAATAGGGAGCTGAAGAAGATGTACGGGAATTGCTGGAAAGTGACCCTGTTTGCCGGAAAGGTCACAGGAAAAGCTTCTATAATCATTGTGAGTGTATTGGGATGTTGGTCGACTGGTAGTTTGCAAAATATATGGTGAAAAGTGGTAAAAAAATATCTGATCTTTCAGATAAAGGCTCTTCGTCAACCAAAAACTGATGGAACCTTGATGGTAAGGTTAGATCAAATAGGCAACCCCCACAAACCAAAAACAGCGAAGAAAGTTTGTTGGGAAAAGGTTGCACATACTCCAGAGTTAAATGCCGGTGGTGCATGGAGGCGCGTGATAGGGTGTCTGACAATTAGCTTTCTGGGGTTGAGTTGCATGATGAAGCAGGGTCTCACTGGTATGTGCACGTACTGATGGAGAATGACAAACTCGCTGGACAGTAATCACAACAACGAAAACATACCCGGTGTAATCCCACAAGTGGGTCTAGGGGGGGTGATATGTATGCAGGTCTTACCTCAACTTAGTGAAGGTGGAGATACTGTTTTGGATAGACCTTCAGCTCAAGTAAAGCATTTTAAGCAGCTTTGAAAAGTAAATACAGTAGTGAAGAAATCATGTTGCAAATAATGTAGAAAAGAACAGTAACAACAGCAAATAATACAATACCGAAGCAAGGGAAACAAAAGATAATAATATGCATCATAGAAATAGAAGAGTAATAGTTATAGGAGAGTAATAAGAATAGTAATAGGAAAGTAATGCTAATAATACTTGGAAAGAAAAACAAGACTACGCACAACTACCAACTAAACTTCTAATATATACTCGACCTCCATATCTTCCTATCTAGGGTCATTTCCTCGGTAATCTGCAGATGTACCCTGTCCAGTCTAGTCACTTTTCCCCAATACTTCTTCTGCCTACTTCTACCTCTCCTCAGATCCTTCTTTCAATGTCGTACAGTAAACACACTGGCGTGAAAATTGCACGACGATGGAGTTTCTCGCTTGTATACTGCACAACAGCTAATTTCTTACTTGATTACAGGGAGTAAATCATGCTATACTAAATTTACCATATCCTAGAATATCCACAAGATTCTAACTACTACCTTTTGTTTCCTTAATAGTCGTGAAATGTCTTAACATGTGTGCTATGGAGAAGGCTCCTGGTCCAGATGGTTTCCCAATGGTTTTCTTCAAAACTTTCTGGGACCTTGAAGAAGGACATCATAGATACTGTCAATTTTTTCCACACCAGCCTAACTTTTGAGAAAAGCTTCAATGCAACCTTCATAGCATTAATTCCAAAGAAACCAGGTGCCACAGTGTTAAAAGACTATAGACCTATTAGTCTGGTAGGGGGGATTTACAAAATCATAGCTAGAATTCTAGCTGAGAGGCTCAAAACAGTGGTAGATAAGCAAGTCAACAACCATCAGATGACATTCATCAAGGGAAGACAAATCATGCATGCTGCATTATTAGCCAGTGAGTGCATAGATGCAAGAAGGAAGAATGGTATTCCTGGAATAATGTGTAAGCTTGACATTCAAAAAGCTTATGATCATGTGAACTGGGACTACCTCCTCAATATCCCAAGGCAAATGGGATTTGGAGATAAATGGGTGAAATGGATGGAAGTTTGTATCAAAACATTTAGATTCTCTGTTCTTGTGAATGGTGAGCCTATTGGTTTTTTTTGCCTCTGAGAGGGGTTTGAGACAAGGAGATCCACTCTCTCCTTTCCTATTTATTTTAGCTAGGGAGGGGTTTGAGAGTGCTTCAAGGTTGAGAGTCAACAGGGGAAAGAGCAGCCTTTTTCAAGTTTTGGAGGTTCCTTAGGTTCAGAGCTTGGCCAACATACTAGGATGCAGAATAGAAAAGCTACCAACCACTTATCATGGTATGCCCCTAGGCTATAAACACAAAGCACTAGAGACATGGGATGGTATTCTAGAGAAAACTGAGAGGAAGTTAGCTAAGTGGAAGGCCCAGTACCTATCAATGGTGGGTAGATTGATCTTGATAAACTCTGTCCTTGATTCACTACCTACTTATGTGATGTCACTTTTTCCAATTCCAGCAAAAGTGGTGAAAAAACTGGATAAGATGAGGATGAAGTTTCTGTGGCAAGGGAATAAAGAGGGGAAAGGTTACTGTTTGGTGAAATGGGAAACAATGTTGCTTAGTAAAAAGATGGGGGTCTGGGAATCAGAAATCTTAGGCTGCAAAATGAGAGTCTTCGATTGAAATGGTTATGGAGATACATCAATGAGGATAAGGGCTGTGGAAGGAAGTCATTGTGTCTAAGTATGGTGAAGCTAGCCCATGGTGCACGGAAATGGTAACTGATACCTATGGAGTGGGAGTATGGAGAACAATTAGGAATTATGGCAATTAATGGAAGACAATGCTTGCCTCAAGGTTGGCAATGGAGCAAAGACAAAATTCTGGAGAGATAGGTGGTTTGATCAAACTCCTTTAAAAGAGGCTTTCTCTGACCTATTTCTTATTTGTGTAAACCCTGAGGTGACAATCCAAGAGTGTTGGTCCACACAGGGGTGGGATATATCTTTTAGGAGGCGTTTAAATGATTGGGATATAGAGAGGGTAGCCCTGTTACTGGGAAAAATAGGGCAAGTTTTTATTAGCAGTACAGAGGTTGATATACCTCTTTGGAAACACAATGGTAACGGGATATTTTCTGTAAAGAGTGCCTACACAAGAGGTCTCCAGGTGACTAATACAAATACTCAATGCAAGTAGAATTATTTTTGGAAAAGCAGCATTCCTACCAAAGTTAAGTGCTTCACTTGGTTGGTTATCAAAAGGGCCTGCCTAACCAAAGAAGTGCTACAGAAGAAGAAGAAGAGACAATTGGTTTCTAGGTGTTTTCTGTGTATGGTGACTGAGGAGACAAACAAGCACCTTTTTTTGCACTGCAAGTACACTGCTCAGTTGTGGAATTTATTTCTCAACATTACTGGCTATAGCTGGGCCATGCCTGAGCATACATCAGACCTTCTTAGCTGCTGGATCAGAAGAGGGGGATGTAAGAGCCAAAAGAGATGGTGGGGATTGATTCCCTCATGTATATGGTGGTCAGTATGGAGGGAGAGAAATGCCAGATGTTTCGAAGATAGGTATAATCCCATTCATAAAGTCAAATGGAATTGTATTGTTTCTTTACTCTTTTGGTGTTAACAATTATGTATAGAAGATACTGATCAGATTATAGATCTGATTGGGAGTTTGTAGTTTAACTTTTTGGTGGTGGCCAGCATATCCTTAATGCTGAAGAATACAAATTTACCTATTTCAAAAAAACAAGAGAAGGATGCTGTCCAAAATGTTAAGAGGTGTTGAATATCTTCTTTTTTCACTATATGCAAAGACTAACATATTATCTCATAGATTGGAATTCGTCTTTTAAATTTGCAAAATGGGTTTGTTCTTCTGTTTTCATGATTTTGAAACTTCTTAGGTGTTTGAATTTCTGGAGAATGTCTCTGCCAGCTTAAATGATTTAGCCTACAGGGAACTTTCAATGCTTAAAGCACTAAAGGTAACTTCGAATTTACAATATGTCAAAACTTCAGAGTTCATCTTATGCTTGGTCTGCTTCACCTATATGCTTCACCTCTTGAAGATTTTTCTGTTCTGGTAATACAGAAGAAAGAGGAAGGTGAATCTCCTTTTGGCATGGAGGATCTCTCATACTACGTCAAAAGAATCAAAGATCAACAATTCCATATAAATTTTGGAGTACTTAGACAATACTTTCCTATCAATTTGGTTTTATCAGGCATCTTCAAAATATGCCAAGATCTATTTGGTAATCACTGCGAATTGCATTTGGTGCTGTCTTTGATCCTTCTTTCCTAACTCATCGTGCAAGAAAGTAAATAATTTAAATTCTTTGTTCAATATTAGGCTTAGGTTTCAAGGAAGTTGAAGGTGCTGAGGTTTGGCATCCAGATGTTCAACTTTTTTCAGTTTCGGATCTTAGTTCTAAAGAACTTGTTGGTTATTTTTATCTAGATCTGTACTCCAGGTTATCCCAGCTCGATTGTTCTTCTACATGTTAACTGTGCTTGCTTTATCAGCTTTATGGTAGAATACTTAAAATATGTTACAATCTTAACAGAGTAGGCAAATATGCTCACACCTGTGTAATAGCTCTTCAGAATGGCTTATTAAGTAGTGGTTCTAGACAGGTAACTGCTGAATGTATCATTTGCTTGGTTCTAGTGCTTAGATTTTCACTTAACGACATTTCCTTGAATCCAGATTCCTGTGGCGCTACTTGTTTCTCAATTTGAAAAGGAAGTTGATGGTCACCCTGGGTTATTGCAATTCTCGGAAGTGGTTAATCTTTTTCATGAATTTGGTCATGTGGTATGTGTTTTTCCTTTGAAGCACAGTGCAAAATTTCAAAACTAGTCTGAATGCCAGTTATTTCTTTTGTCATTTTATAATGCAATTGGAGAGCAATTTTACTCTGGCACTTGCCTTCCAACTAAATACTATGTTTTTATTTTAGGCCACCTTGCAAATATTATTCTGTCTAGTAATATTTAATTTTGAGGGAAAACCTTGTGGAGCACTCTCGGCCATTGCCAGCTAAGCGACTTGTTAGTCAATTGGTGCACTGGATTCATTCTAAGTAACTACCACTGCCTTCAAAAATGGTTTTACTTGTGTTGGATCCATGTTAAATTATTGCTGAGCTGCCTTACATAGCAATTATACCAATCATCTGCAACTCTAACCAAAGAATTGAAGTATGCTGCGATAGAACTATACTGTTTACATTGCTTTGAAGGAGAACTACAGAACAGAGACATTATCTTGTTAAACAGTCAAAGCTACTGGAAAACTTTTATAGAAAAATGATTGATCTTATTCATAGTTGTTTATGTGTTTGGAGTAAAGAGTATCATGTGTAAAATTCTCGACACCCATGACGTAGGGAGGGCTGATGAGGTGGGGGTCAAGGAGAGCGACTGATAGAATTCTACTTAAGCAAGCTCCCTAATAAGGGGTCATATCTGATATGACACATTAAGTAAATTCCTCATGGAAAGAGAGAATAGTATATAAAGGATAGAACTTATGTGCAAAGGAGAAAGCCCCACGTCCTGATGGATATCCGATGGTATTCTTCCAGACTTTTTGGGCCCTGTTGAAGGAAGACATCACCAATACAATTCAATTTTTTCATTCTAATCAGATTTTTGAGAAGAGCTTTAATGCAACCTTTATTGCTTTACTCCCAAAGAAACCTCGAGCATCAGAGTTGAAGGACTTTAGGCCAATCAACTTTGGTGGGGGGAGTCTACAAGATCATTGCTAGATTGTTGGTTGGGCTAAAAAGGTGGTGTCGAAATTGATCAACAAACATCAAATGGCTTTTATAAAGGTGAGGCAAATCATGGATGCAACACTCATTGCTAGTGAATGCATTGACTCAAGAATGAAAGGAGGAGCCCCTGGTCTAATGTGCAAATTGGATATTCAGAAAGCCTATGACCACGTGAATTGGTCTTTCCTTCTGAATATTCTCAGACAAATGGGATTTGGCAACACATGGATAAAGTGATTGAGGTGTGTATAAAAACAGTCAAAGTTTTCTGTCCTTGTGAATGGGGAACCCGTGGGTTTTTTCGAATCAGAAAGAGGGTTGAGACAGGGTGATCCTCTTTCCCCTTTCTTATTCATTTTGGCAATGGAAGGCTTTGATAGTATGATGAGGATTGCAACTCAAAATAGATGGATTAGAGGCTTTCAAGTTGGAGGTGAGTGGGGGAAGAAAAAGAAGTGTGTCATATGCTCTATGCGGATGATACTATCATCTTTTGTGAACCTACAGCAGAACAAATTAGCTACATCAGAGTGATTTTGGTTTTGTTTGAAGCAGTTTCAGGGTTGAAAGTAAACTGGGGAAAAAGTAGTCTCTTCCCGGTAAATGAGGTCCCTCAGATTCAGCAACTAGCAAATATATTGGGATGCAAAGTAGAGCATTTGCCTACCATATACCTGGGCATGCCCCTGGGTAGCAAACACAAAACAATGGAGATATGGAATGGTATTCTGGTGAAAACGTAGAAGAAACTTGCTAGATGGAAGACACAACACCTATCCCTAGGGGGTAGATTGATCCTCATAAACTCCATTCTGGACTCTTTACCAACCTATGTGATGTCCCTGTTTCCAATCCCAGCAAAGGTGGTGAAAAAACTAGACAAACTTAGAAGGAACTTCCTATGGAAAAGCAATAAGGAGGGAAAGGGTTATAACTTAGTCAACTGGAAGAATGCTCTTCTTAGCAAAGAAAGAGGGGGTTTAGGGACCAGAAATTTGAGGTTGCAAAATGAAAGCCTTTTTGATGAAATGGTTATGGAGATACACTGCAGAAGATGCAGCTCTCTGGAAGGAGGTTATTGTAGCAAAATATGGAGAACTAAATCCTTGGTGTACAAAAATCACCTCCGAACCATATGGGGTTGGGGTATGGAGGACAATCAGGAACCTATGGCCACAAATGGAAGGAAACATGTATATTAAGATGGGTAATGGAAACAAAACTAAATTTTGGAAAGATGGTTGGATAGACCAAACCTCTCTCAGAGAACTTTTTCCAGATTTGTTTCTAATATGTGAGAACCCTGATGCTAGAGTTAGCGGTTGTTGGACAGAACAGGGATGGGACATATCTTTAAGAAGACTACTTAATGAGTAGGAGGTGGAGAGGGTGGCAGCGCTTCTGGAAAAACTAGCTGGAATGATTACAACTACAACAGCAACAGACAAGATCTTGTATAAACATAGCAAGGATGGAGTCTTCTCAGTCAACAATGCCTACAAAAGAGGACTAATGGGGATGACAGTGCCCCCAAAATATAATTGGAATTACTTTTGGAAGAGTGACATTCCTACAAAAGTAAAATGTTTCAGCTGGTTAGTGATAAAGAGAGCATGTTTAACAGAAGGTCTACAAAAGAAAGGCAGACAACTGGTTCCTAGGTGTTTTTTGTGCAACTTGACAGGGGAAACAAATAACCATCTCTTCCTGCATTGTGCATTGTAAGTTTACTGCTCAAATTTGGAACTTGTTTCTTACAAGCATGAACTGGACAATGCCAGAACATACATCAGATTTGTTGAGCTGTTGGATTAGGAGGGGAGGAAGTAAAAGTCAAAAGAGATGGTGGAAGCTAATATGGTGGTCAGTTGGAAAGAAAATGGAAGATGTTTTGAAAATAGATCCAATTCCATCTACAAAGTTAAATGGAATTGTACAGTATCTCTACTTTTTTGGTGTAAACAGCTTTGTATAGATTATAAAGACCAGATTATAGATTTGATAGGAAATCTGTAATTATTCTTTTTTGGAGGTAGCCAGCATACCCTTAATGCTGAAGAATTCAACCTTACCAGTTTCAAAAAAATAAAATAAAGGATAGAACACAATTGCATGGTACATGTGTTTTTAAGCTTGATATGGCGTAACTTACGACAAATCTATGAGGTCTTTTAAGCCAAAGTGAACAATAGGTACTATGGGCTTGATTTTTGACAAATATGGAGTCAGATCTGTACTCTCACAGAAGGATAGTTGGGAAATATCAGGAAGGGTGCTGAGTCCTAAGGGGAGTCAGGAGTGTATGTGATGCCCATGAAGGAGGGCGAGGTGATAAAGACATGTTAAGGCGAAAGACTGACAGATTCCGTGCTGACAGAGTTTTTTTAAAAGGACTGAGTGCATATGACATCTCACATCAGAAAGAGAGAGTGATGTATTACTTATTATATAAGATAAGACAGCACAAATTCACATGATACATATGTTGGGCTCAATGTGATGTTTCTTAAGGGGTAAATCTGCAAGATCTGTTGAGTCAAAGAGAACACTACGTACCATAGACTCGAGCTGTGACAAAATTTGAATGACTAGCCACATAAGTCCCAAATCTTTTCGACAAAGAACTCTGTTGTCCTCCTTTTAGTCCTTAGATTTTATTTGCCTTTGTTCATGCAGTGTTCTGTAGGGTGACATGATTGCATAACAAGACCTACTGTAAAGGCAAAGTAGAGAAAATCTGAAGGGAAAACCGTACAACAACCGACATGATTAAAGATAACTTCTCTTTTCTATTCTTTTATTTTTCGTCCCTTCCTCTTTCTTGCCCCCGCCTATCCTTTACACTAGCTACATCATTTTTGATCCCCGCTAAGAGCTTCTACTTTGGGTGTGAATGGTTTCATATTTGTTAATCATTCTAAAGTTCATACCAATTTTCAATTAGTTTATTGCAAGCCAATAGTAGACTTCCTTTGGTAGTTATAATCGTCTCGGTTTTTCTTGGTATGGAAGTGTATCAGCAGGGGCACACTGTTATCCTTCATCAGCAGAAATATGCCTTAGATCTCTTGCCTTGTGCAACATGCTTAATTCTTGTCCTTTTGCCACTCTCACTAGTGGTACCAAGCTTCTTAAGTTGGATGTCACCTCCCTGTTTGATCTAGTATCGGTTTGGTTATGTTAATTTTTATACTATTATTTTAATAATAACCTGTACAAGTGTCAAAGATGATGTAGGATGTTTTGTTTTTTATATAATATTATACCCTATCCGTTCCACTTTTTTATAAGGAAAATATTACTATTGGGAAGTGAAATAGATACTTTTTACCACAATTCATCAATACTAATAAGAGGTTAGAAGCAGGCACGTCGATGTGCTTGCTTCATGCCGAGGGATTTTGAATTTCAGACCTCTTCATCCGCGTGCCTCTTCCAGTGCCATCTCAACAGTATAAAAAAAGAAGCATGTGCCTTAGGCCCTCAAAGCCTCAAATTTGAGGGCCCCCATTGTTTAACAATAATAGGTTATAGGTTATCTTTTTAAAAAGTATTAAGTATTATTTATAGAAAAACTAAATTTCATATAAAATGAAAGAATTATTAGAACTTTGACATATTTTGACTACTATATCTCATGAAAGATAATATAGATCGATTAAATTATCAATTGAAAAAAGATATTAGAAGAAATCAATTATATAAAAGTTATTGACATTTCATAAAGTTTAAGGTCTCTGTTTGATTTTGGCTTTAGGCCACTAATATGCTTGTCACCCTTGCCTGCTTCATGCCAAGAGTATTTTGGAATTTCAATGTCTACAGTTTAAAGGTACTTTACAAATGCTTTTCCACAGATAGTTTGGTCCCACGGGCCACATCAATAAAATCTCTTCTCAAATGTGTCGTTTTCCTGGGACTGATTAAAAAAGAAAATGTGTCACATAAATTGGTGCCGAAAAAAATACATAGGGCCACTTTTAGTGTGATTTGTTGCGCCTGTTCTGGCACGGGGCTTTGCTTCTAGTTTCTTCATATATTCTAAAAAGATTTGTAATTATAAAAGATGGTAATTTATAGATTTTATCTAGTTTCTAATCGTGTATATCCTATTTTAAAAATATTATGGAACTGATATCTGAATGAAGACTGAAACTTAAAAGGTTTTGATCCTCCATACTCCGGGAGGGGCGGACCCACAGTCATCACTACGGGTGCACGTGCACCCGTTAACTTCGGAAAATTATGTATATATCTGTATATATATATACCTTGTGATAGACTTATATTTTATTAGGCACCCAAAGACACAAAAGTCAGTTGGGTTAGCTGGTTTAGATGCTGAACTTCTTTGAGGAGGGACTGGGTTCGAATCCCCATTTGCTCATTTCTTTTTTTTTTCTTCCATTTTTAGCTATGAAGTTTAAAAATATCGAATAAAATAGTAGGATGGATAGTTTCGAACTTGCGACCTCACGGTACAAAGTGAAATTTAAAACAACCACTTCATCTAAGACACTTTATCTATTAGTATCATCTAATTTATTTATAGATGAATATCGTAGTTTTGTATTTCATATAAATCAATATTGGGTACATACTTTAAGTAAGCATTATTGTTGGTGGTGCACCCGTCGTCTTCAAATCCTGGGTTCGCCTCTGTACTTCGGACCTCTTCATTCTTAGCGACGACGCTTAAGATGACATCCCAAATATAGGATTTTCCCTGTAAAATCAATACTAGCGAGTGATTAATCATTAAGAAATAATAGGCCAAATAGCAGACTAGATTTTTGATTACTTGGGTCTAATATCCTTTTAGCCATCACTAAGTATAACATCTGAAAATTTTAGTTCGTTAATTTTATAGATTCTCTGTTGTTACCTATTAGCAGAAATAAAAATAAAATATGGGGATTGATAAAAGGAGAACTAAAATGAATCAGTTGTTTGGTAGACTTGATGATATTAACTAATCTCATATGTTGTCCTCCAATTGATTTTTTTTTTTATAAAATTGTAAAATCATAGTTGAATGATAAACAAAAATGAAGTTATAAGTTGTCATCTGGAATAAATCTCTACTATCTTATGGTAAGTTCTGATTTTTGAACATCCTTTGCTTATGACTATAAGGTATTAAGCAGGTAAAACCTTTTTCTATGTTGTACTAGTTCAGTAATTAGTCTGGCTTCGCTCCTCTAATATTATGCTCCTGTAGATGCTCCTCTTAAATGTGTACTTATTCTCTGATGTTTAGCCTAAAATTGGTGGGATACCACTTTGTCAATACTTGTCATTTAGCTGTGGTACTCATGTTGATAAACTTTTACTTGTACTTCTCTATATAAATTTCATGCACACTTCTGGGTTAATATTTGGAACAGCTACGCTTATTCTTACTCGTTTATTTACTTCAGGTACATCACATTTGCAACTGTGCATCATTTTCCAAATTATCAGGGCTGCGTCTGGATCCTGATTTTGTGGAGATCCCTGCCCTTTTGATGGAGAATTGGTGTGTTTTAAATAGTTTCCCCTTTATATTGAGCTTCTGTATTGTTAGCTTATGGTCTTATAAGTTTGAAATACTTGTGATAGGTGCTACGAAAACCTCTCCTTGAGACTGATCTCAGGCTTTCATCAGGTACTTCCACTGTACTTTCTTTCCATCCTCGACTATTTTCAGTAGGATGAGACACTTGAAATATTTCAGATACTCAGACTTGCTACTGTTCTTTTTTCCCTTGCTCTTTCATCCACGATTGCTGCTGCAAAAAATGTTCTTTTGATTTTTGAGAAGTAGTTCCATTAAAACAATGAAAATAATAAAGTCACTTTGAGGAAGAAACCAAAGAAAAAGGCCTTGTACATTTGCTTTTTTACTTGCTTATTTTAACCTTCATGCTAGTTGAACCATAGACTCCAAGTTTGACACACTGGTTTCTATTCAAAAACCATGCTTGAGTGAAAGTTACTGCAAACAAGTTTGGTAATTTATTTTATATCAGATCGTTCGATTATGTTAATCCTCTATCTCAGTCATATGCCTTTTGTAGGATATCACAAAGCCCATTAAGGATGATCTTTGTAAATCACTTAAGAGATGGCGATGCTCCTTCTCAGCACTGAAATTGAAACAGGAAGTCTTTTATTGTAAGCCTTTCTATTAACTTGCTAAAACTTAGCAATTTACTTGTTCTTCTTCTAATCCACGAAAGGCTAAGTTATTCTGCTCTTTGGCTCCCTTTTAGATGGTAAAATTGGTAATTTGGTATTCTTCAACTCAAGCATGTATAACGTTATATTCTAGGAAATATAAGAATTTTGTCAAATACAATTGCTGCTGCATGTATTCAGAACTTGCGCTTGTCATGCATGCCATATTAATTTGCCACTATTTCAGTGACATGCTTACTCCTTTCCACTTTTTCTATGATATATTCTTGGGATGTACAATGTTACATGTTAAATAATCAGAAATAATCTCATGTTATCTACAAAAAGAATCACAAATACCCATATGTCATCTCTACTTGCTCCAGTCTAGATTTGTCCTGCTTCTGAACCTTAGCCCATCACCTTATGATATCAGAACCTGTACCCTTTCTGTATAGGAGAATACCCAATTGAGGCACACTCTAGGATCAAGTTTCCTAGAAATTCTTAGTGTGAAGAAAACCGAGACCCAAACACCTTCAGATGAACAGTATATCTATTCTCACTCTTTAAAGCCCCTAGAGTTTAGAGGACTGAAAATTGAGGATTTAAAGTGGCATTCTATTGAAAAGATAGGCAGCAACTAGAATGACATCCTCCCAGTAGGTTTTTGGTCGATTCATGGTAAACATAAGAGATCTTGCCACTTCTTAAAAATGCCTAATTTTCCTTTCAGCAACCAATTTCTGTACTAATGTAGGGACTTATAGTTTGAGATTATCCATTGAACTTTGATAAACACCAAATCTTTTGTCCATGTATTTATATGTCACCGTCAGATTTTTATTTTAGCCTCAAATTGAGTACAAGTCATCTTATGAATGACTGAAAGCAATAGAAAACCTCACTTTTGGCCTTCAATAGATACACCCATGACATCCTAGAGTGACAATCAATAAAGGTAACAAACCTTTGATTCCAGACAAAGAAACAGTTTGAGTGGGGTTCCCACATCATAATGGATAATCTTAAAAGGAGTAGTACTTTTATCATCACTCAAAGGGCAAGA
Organism: Solanum sitiens; assembly: GCA_016801875.1. Classification (NCBI taxonomy): domain Eukaryota; kingdom Viridiplantae; phylum Streptophyta; class Magnoliopsida; order Solanales; family Solanaceae; genus Solanum; species Solanum sitiens. The sequence goes on along the minus strand of JABWTJ010000737.1, from coordinate 219,545 downwards.
GTTTCTAGTATGCTTGGCGTATTCACAAGCACACAAAATAAAGATTCAACTCAGTTCTTTGAAACAAACTAGGATATAACTTCGGTAAAACAAAAAGGGATGGGTGCCCCAACCTCCATGCCACTAAGATTATTTCTTGGTTGACATCCGTATTTCCTCCAAAAAAATGCTTTGACCAGACTCCAGAGTCTAGAGTTCCATCAAACATATATAAGCCATCATGCAATTTACCACGATGAATCCACTTCTTTGTTTGAAGATCTTGAAAAACACAATGATTAGGGAAAAACTCGCTACTACAACTTAGTTCCTTAGTGATGGCAATAATAAATAACTGTAATGTCCCATTCATGAGAAATTACCTTTATGTGTGAAATTACCATTTTCCTTCCCCTTAGTATTATCATACTTTTTATGTGTTGCAAGAATGGTTAGCGTGATCCCCGATACAATTGGGTGAGAGTTTGATGGATTTAAGTCTTTCGAGTGGTGTTATACTGAAATAGTTGACTTTGGTCAACATTACGAGATCCGTGCGTCAGATGGTAATTCTGTCAATTGCTTTGCGTCCAAAATGTTGAGTTTGGTCAAGTAGGGTGGTTGGTTAGAGTTCCAAGACCTTGGGTTGAGATTTGGGAGACGAGAAGTTGAGTTTTTGGCCTAAGAGAGGTCCGAGAGGGTATTTCTTCCATAACAATCTTTTTTTGAAAATCTGACGATTCATTGAGTTCGGAATATCGAATTTGGTGGGGTAGCATGTCTGGTTTATTTTTATCGGGTCCCAAACGAATCTTGAGGGTCTGTTCAAAGACTTTAATAAGATAGAAAATGTATTTTTCTGGTGCTGACCATGGTCAACAGACCCGTTTTTAGGGCTGGAACAACCCTGTTTCGGGATTCTTCCTTTTTTTCTCATTTTCCTCCATTTTCGCTCGATTGGGAGCTTGGGAGAAGAGACTTTTGAGAAATTTCTTGAGGAAACTTGTGTAGGTAAGTCCCTTTATCGATTCTATGTCATTTTCTTCGACTTTCATCTTCAAAACACTTAAAATCAAGATTTCAAATGAAGGTTTTCCCCGTAAAAAAAAATTGTTATTTCTTTGATTTTAGGCCCAATTCCTACTCATTTTTTATGGGGTTTTCAACCACAAACTTCTTTTTACTTGAGGAATTTGTTTTTCAACTAAAATTCTGATTTTACCCTTTTCGAACACGGACTAAATTATTTGGCCTCCGGGCGAATTAATACAAATAAGCCCCCATACGAGAGAAACAATGTAATCCACAATTTCCAACACTTAAATCTCATGCTACCCATAGCCCAGTTCATAAGAATGGTTAACTACCCAACCCAGTCTAGAGGAAGGATAAGCCAAACCTACCTCGAAGGCCCACACTTCACTCGAATCACTCTACTGATGCTTTTCTTCTATCAACAGTGTCGAAAAGATCCCCAACTATAAAAAGGGAAGATACGCATCTAGAGGGTTCCAGCGATACCCATATTGCTAAGGTTAAGAACCAGGTTAATATCGTCCTAAAATCTCATTGAAATCAAATATAATAATCATGAATAACAAAAAAAAATGGACAAAAGAATTGAAAAAAAAAATTAGACAATGAGATTTTTGTTGTATGGGCGGAGTGTTGGCCAGTTAAGAACTCTCATGTTCATAAGATGAATGTTGCGGAAATAAGAATGTTGTGATGGATGTGGGGGCATACTTGAAGAGATAGGATTCAGAATGAGGATATCTGAAACGAGGTAGGAGTGATTTTGGTGGAGGACAAGATGCGGGAAGCAAGGTTGAGAAGGCTTAAGCATGTGAATAGGAGATGCACGGATGCCTTAGTGCAGAGATGTGGGAGGTTGGCTACGGATGGTTTCAAGAGAAACAGAGGTAGACCGAAGAAGTATTAGGGAGATGTTATTAGATATGCCATGACACAGTTTCTGTTCATTTTGAGGACATGACTTTAGGTAAGAGGGTGTGGACGACACAATTAGGGTAGAAAGTTAGTAGGTAAGCGGGTGTGGAGTGTCAGTTTTGCTGAATGCCTCTCAAAGTGAGAGTCTTTCCATTATATAGAGAGAATAAATATTACAAATCCCTAAAGATCCGTCATTCCTATCCCTAAAGATCAGCTATTCTCTCTCTACAAATCTGCTATTCAATCCCTCCAAATCCGCTATTCTATCACAATATTTATTCCTTTGATTCTACAACAAATCTATATGATCATGTTAATTTATATCACTATCTAATTATATTAATATATACAATTATTTAGATTTTTATCATGCTAACATCCCCCCTCAAATTGATGCTGGTGGATCAAGAAGCATCAATTTGCCTACTAGAAACTGATGGCGTTGTCGTGCCATAGATTTTGTAAATGCATCAGCTATTTGAAGATCACTAGACACATGTGGAAGAGTAATGACTCCTTTATCTACAGCTTCTCGTATATAATGACAATCTACTTCGATGTGTTTGGTCCTCTCATGAAAAACTGGATTAGTAGCAATCTGAATAGCACTTGTATTATCAGCATGGAGAGGAGTAGGATGAGATTGAGGAAATCCAATCTCAGCAAGTAATCCACGAAGCTATACAACCTCGGAGCAAGCAGTAGACATGGATCGATATTCAGCCTCTGTTGAAGATTTTGACACACGATCTTGCTTTTTACTCTTCCACGATATCAATGACTCTCCAAGAAACATGCACCAACCAGTGACTGAACGATGAGTATCAGGACATCCCGCCCAATCAGAATCACTAAAAGCATTAAGACGAATAGGAGAACCACTTGGAAAGAACAATCCACGAGTAGATGTTCCTAGAAGATACCGAATGATGCGACGAACAGCCACCAAGTGGAGATGACGGGGAGCTTGCATAAATTGGCTAACTTGTTGCACTGCAAAAGAGATATCAGGCCGAGTAATAGTAAGGTAATTTAGACTCCCAACTAATTGTCGAAACATAGTTGGATCAGGAAGAAGATCGCCTTCCTCACGACGATACTTCACATTCAATTCCAATGGAGTATCTACAGAGGAGGAATCTTGAAGACCAGCCAAAGAAATCAGATCCTGAGTATATTTGTGTTGGTTTAGAAACACACCTGAAGCAACATTATGAACTTCCAAACCCAAAAAATATGTAAGAGTACCAAGATCTTTCATATGAAAAGAATCTTTAAGCTGCTGTTGGAGGCTAGTAATTAGTGAAGAATCAGTTCCTGTGATGATAATGTCATCTACATACACCAAAAGAAGAACACAACCTGTAGATGTTTTCCGAAGAAACAAAGACGAGTCATATTTGCTCTGCTCAAAAGAAAATTGTAGCAAAGTAGACCGGAACTTATCAAACCAAGCTCTTGGAGCTTGTTTTAATCCATACAAAGACCGCTTCAACTTGCACACATCTGATGTAGGTGATGAGAACAAACCAGGTGGAGGTTTCATATAAATCTCTTCTTTGAGATCACCATGGAGAAAAGCATTTTTGACATCCATTTGATAAAGAGACCAGTTTTGTGAAGCAGCAATGGCAATAATAGTTCGCACCGTAGTCATTTTTGCTACTGGTGCAAAAGTCTCCTCATAGTCCACCCCATACTCTTGTCTGTTACCAAGAACAACCAATCGAGCTTTGTACCGATCAAGAGTTCCATCAGAATGAAGTTTAATTGAATAAACCCATTTACATCCAATAGGGCGGACATTTGAAGGACATGAAACAATGTCCCATGTGTCATTTTCTTTAAGAGCCAAAAGTTCCTCCTCCATTGCTTTTTGCCAACATTCAAGCTTGGAGGCTTGTGAGTAACCTGTTGGAATAGAGATGGTTGATAAAGTAGAAGAAAAACCATACCGTTTAGGAGTTTGAGACACTCTAGTAGATCGCCGAGGAGGCTCAAGAGGAGCAGGCCTTGAAAAAATCTCAGATTCTGGTTGTAGAGCAGTCTCAGGTGGCGGATCTGTTTCGGGATGGGGTAAAGTTGGCCGACGTCGTTCATACACAAATCCTGGTTTGAACCGCTTAGAAGACAATGACAAATCCTCAAAAGTAGGAAGAAGAGGAGAAATAGAAGATGACTCAATATGAGTAGGAAAGAAATACTGATTCTCAAAGAAAATAACATTCCTAGAAACACGAAATTTGTTAGAACTTGGATCATAACAAATAAATCCTTTCTGCGAAGTACTATAGCCCATAAAAGCACATCTAATAGACTGAACAGAGAGTTTATTGCGTTGAGAAGGAGGAAGGTGCACAAAACAAACACAACCAAATGTATGAAAACTATGATAGCTAGGATGCTTGTGAAAAAGACGATAATATGGAGACTCAAGGTTTAACACTTTAGATGGAAGTCTATTAATCAAATAGACAGCAGTAGACACAGCTTCAACCCAATATTTAGATGGAACAGAGGACTCAATCAATAAAGTACGAGTGACATCCAAAAGATGACGGTTTTTACGCTCAGCAACCCCATTTTGTTGTGGCGTGTATGGGCAAGAGCGTTGTGATACAATTCCTTTCTCAAGCAACAAATTATTGAATTCATGAGACATATATTCTCCACCAGAATCAGATCTTAATATTTTGATGCATGTGGAAAATTGAGTCTCAACGTAAGCCAAAAACTTCTTGAAAATGGAAAACACTTCAGATTTAGATCGAAGAAAATACACCCATGTAAACCGACTATGGTCATCTATAAATGTCACAAAATACTTGAAATGAGCATGAGAAATTACTGGTGAAATTCCCCAAACATCACTATGAATGACATCAAAACACTTTGCAGCACGACTATTAAAAATTAGGAAAAGGAAGAGTTTTACTTTTGCCTAATTTACAAGTAGAACAATCAAAGGAAGCAACTGAAAATTGATTTTTATTTCCCAATAAACCAGAATTGAACAAATGAGACAACACAATAGAATTTGGATGTCCTAGACGTTTATGCCAAACCTCATTCTTAGTAGTGGTGGAAGCAAAAGCCAGAACAGGAGGAATAGAAAAGTGTATAGGAAACAATCTTCCAACTTTAGGCCCCTTCGCGATTATCGTTCCCGACACCTGATCCTGCACAAGGCAACCATTATGAGAAAAGTTCACATTACAATTGTTATCTACCAATTGGTCAACCGAAATAAGACTAGTGGAGAGCTTTGGTGATACAAAAACATTCTTGAAAGTTTCAGTAATATCCCCAACCTTGGTAATAGGTAAATTACTACCATTGGCAACCTGAATTTGTGTTGGACCATTATACTCACGGATGTTTTTGAGTATATCAGTTGAGTTGGTCATATGATTGGAAGCGCCAGAATCAACAAGCCAAAATTTAGATATTACCTCATTACTTTGTAGTCCCAAAGTTGAAAATGCTGACAAGATCATTTGTTGTACCATTTGAGGAGTAATAACTTGTCCTACCGAAGATGAGCTATGTGTAGTGGAATCATTTATCCCATCTTGGAAAGCCTTTGTCCTACGGTTTTGAGGACGTGTGGGACACTCTTTGATAATGTGTCCTTGTTGTTTACAATAATTACAGAACTTCTTGCCACAATTGCGAGCAATATGACCATATTTCTTGCAACTGTAGCATTGAGTTCTAGCCATATCCACGCCCTTTCCTTTCCCTTGAGCTGCAAATGCAACACTGACAACATTTCCTTGATGAAAAGCATTTTGTGTGACGAGACGCTGCTCCTCACGAAGTAATTCCCTAAAACAGACATCCAACGAGGGAGATGGATCACGACTCATCAAGTTGGAGCGAACACTTTCAAAGTCAGATCGTAATTTCATCAAAAATTGATCTCGCTTGCTTTGTTCATGAACTCCTTGAATGATGGAGAGAGATTCAGAAGGTATTTTAGCATAAACGATATCGGTAAATTCAGCCCATAAGTTCTGAAATATAGAGAAATAATCTTGAATAGAGAGATCTCCTTGTGAATACATAGCAATTTCATGCTCTAACTGAAAGCGCCTTGCGCTATGGTCTTGGTTGTAAACCTTTCGTAAATAATCCCACATGGCCTTTGTTGTCTTGTATGGCCTGGGATTAAGAACAATAAGAGGGTCAATTGACCCTAAAATCCATGTCATCACCCGAGCATCTTTAACCTTCCATTGATCGAGCTTTTTAGGATCGGTAGGAGTAGGATCGCTTCCATCTATATGTCCCCATAATTCTTTTCCGGTGACAAATAGTTGGAATTGAAATTCCCAGGCGGAGTAATTTTTTCCCGTGAAACAAACATGGAAAGACTCAAACTGATATGACGACATGTTTGTGACAAGCTAAGAAAGATAGAAATGCAATGATGCAAAATAACCAGAATGAAAAGAGACTAAGATTCCAAGATGCCTTAACTTCCAAGATACTTAGGACTAACTGTTGACTAACAGTAAGCAGAACCAAAACTTCCAAAAAAAAATCTGGAAGGAACCACAGATGAAGGACACTAAGAATCAAAGCACTGAAAAAGGCTCTGATACCATGTCAGTTTTGCTGAATGCCTCTCAAAGTGAGAGTCTTTCCATTATATAGAGATAAATATTACAAATCCCTAAAGATCCGTCATTCCTATCCCTAAAGATCAGCTATTCTATCTCTACAAATCTGCTATTCAATCCCTCCAAATCCGCTATTCTATCACAATATTTATTCCTTTGATTCTACAACAAATCTATATGATCATGCTAATTTATATCACTATCTAATTACATTAATATATACAATTATTTAGATTTTCATCATGCTAACATGGAGGACACAAATTAGGGTAGAAAGTTAGTAGGTAGCAGTGTGTTGTCTTGTCTTCTATTCATATTAGTAGTTGTAGTGGTGCTCTTGTAGTTTCTTGGCCTTTGATTTTCGTTACTACATGTTGTTTCTTGTACTATCGTATCATTTTGTTGTAGTTATTGTTCTGTTGCTATCGGTTATTTTCATTATTATCTGTTGTTTCTTGTACTTCTGTTGCTCCTTTTTGGGACTGCTTTGGACAATTTTTCGTTAAGCCAGGGGTCTATCCGAAACAGCCTCTCTACCTCTGAGGTAGGGGATAAGGTTTACGTACACTCCACCCTCCCCAAAGACCACTTTGTGGGGCTACACTAGGTATGTTTTTGTTGTATACGGAGGGGGAGGGGTGGGCACTGCACTCACCGCTCAGAAGGAAGATGTTGGAGCAAAGACTGTTATCATGTTTAAATCCTTCAACTATATTAGCTGGGAATATATTAAACAAATGTTTTGGACAGTTGAAGGATGATTAATGAAGTAGAGAAAAGCACAAACCTAAGAATTTGTCGCTTTACATTTCAGAGTCACTTAACAGAAGTTTATATACATCTTTTCAGGTCTATTCGATCAAATTATTCATTCAACTGAGAATGTTGATATTAATGGGCTGTTCAAGCATCTCTATCCGAAGGTATGATTTGTCACTCTTGTTTATTGGAAAACCAATATTTGTGTGCTTAACTCTTCTTCATTTCTTCAGGTTATGGTAGGATTACCGCTTCTAAGAGGAATAAACCCAGCTTCATGTTTTCCACGAACTGCTATTGGCTATGAGGCCACTTGCTACAGTCACATCTGGAGTGAGGTGTCCTGCTCATCCTTGTTTGTATATGTTTACTTAACAAATTTGTCATTCATGGATGTGTTCCTAAAGCCTAACAGCTTTTGTACATGTTTTCTTCTCCTCCATTTGCTCCCTCTATTTCTTTTATATGGCACTGTTTTTTGTTTTTGCTTGTTCCAAAAGGGATGGCACCTTTATATACTTCAAAATTCCTAACTTTGAACTTTCTATTTACCATTCATGACATGCTCTTATGACCATAGAAATATCATGACATGTTTAAGATCACGAGTTCCCGAGACATTTTTGGTATGTGCTAAAAGTCTTTCTTTCTTTGCTAACTTAAACTCATGCCCTACCAAACATGGCCATATAAAATGACATGGATAGAGAGTCAAATTTGCTAAATGCCTCACAAGCTTCCTCATGTCATGCTTTCTCATCAATTTTCCAGAATTTCAGAAGTTCTTGGAATATAGATGTTCTATTTGATATATGGTTTGTGGTTTTGATAAATTTATCAATTTCTTCCTAGGTCTTTGCTGCTGATATATTTGCCTCGAAGTTTCATGATGATATTTTCAACCTGCAAACAGGCTTGCAGTTTAGGAATAAGGTACCAAATACATCCCTGAGATTACTCTCCATTTATTTTACTTGGATTTCATGTTTAGATTGACAATATTTCGGCTGCCTTGTCAGTAACTTACGGTAATCCACTTAACACATAGATGTCCGATTCTGCAAGGATGGGTTAGTATTCCTAAAACCTAAGTGATTAGTATTGAGTGATCCTAGCAAATAACCTAACATTGATAGCTCGCTTGTTCTTCTGCATGTTTAAAGACCAAATCTAGCATTTGCAATAAGAGATGTAATTTTCCTCTTCTTTTTGTGATTATCGGAAGCACAAGTTGTCCTTCGGGTACATCCGATTTTGAAGTAGCATAGCCTGGTACGGACATTGCTGCAATAGTTGCAAAACCTAGATTACCATTGACGTGTACCTCAGATGTTTTTCAAAATTCCAAATTTCACATCTAACCAACTGAACCCCCTTAAGCCACTAGACTGCTGTCTCATCCACATTCAGCTGTGTTTCTATCAATTTGATGCCACTTCCAAGGGCCAGAAAAGGTGAAACTTAAAATTTCACTGAACACTAGAGAACCTTGTCTACATACAATTCCCCCATTCTCTAATTACGATTGCAGTATAAGCCCCTGCTCCTTGAATATTAGGGCCTTTTCAGCTATGAGTTATTGAGTTTCACTTATTATTAAAGGTCTTTTCGTTTCATGACGAGACTCAAGTTCAGGAAGTCTTCATGTTCCTTCGTAAAGTTCGTGCAGTTTCTAAAAACTGTCTGGAAGATCTCATCCTAAGCTCGTTGCTGAATTGCTCATCCATTTTCTGAAGTAATGACATGAGAAAACTCCCCTTTTTTTTGGCAGTTTGAAAAAATAATATATTTTCACTTTGTGATAGGTGTTGGCTCCAGGAAGAGGAAAAGACCCCCTTGAAATGTTGTCAGATTTTCTTGGGAGGGAACCATCAATACAAGCTTTTCTTGACAACAGAGCTGATATAAACTAGAGCTTTGTTTCACTTTTAATAGCAGGGTGATTTTTTCTGTCCCATCCTGTAAAGTTGTAGAAGCTGGCAAGAATATACTATTTCTCATCATGATGGTTAATACTCTCTAGGAGAAGAAACAAAAAAGACCAGAAATGTGTAATGTGGTTGAGCTGTTGCTAATGTAATGTTATTCTCCCTACTTTTTGTATCAAATTTTTGAAAGGTCCATAAGTACAACAAAAATCATCATTTAGTCTGAAAAACATGTGGAAATCAAGTTTTAAATTTTTGATAGTCATAGTTACACTCTAAATCGTTGAAATCAACAATAGTGGCGTGATGCTCCATTCTCTTTTTGACACTTTGATAGTGGCCATTTTTCTTACATTTTACATGTTATTCACCATTTCTCTTCTACTTACCCTTTTCTTATTTTTTAATTTTCTTTTACTTCCCACGAATATTCAATTTCCAGATGCATAATTGAATTATTAATATATTTGATTTAAAAAATATAGATAAACACATTTTCAATCAAAATAATTGAAACACTTTGAAAACTGTTCTTTAAAAATAAGCTTATTGTTCAATATTCTTTAATAGAATCAGATTAATTCAAAACACAAACTTATTCACTCTAACTCGTTAACATATAAACTAATTAGATAAGATTAATTGTAATTAATAAAATTTATTTTCATAGATGTCAAAATAAAAATGACAACTGGGCAGTACAAGGCTGGTGCGACGGATTAATAAACGATTTAAAAAAATTATGCAGGATTCACGTTCACTTACAATATATTTTTATTAGTGTTCACAATTATTATCGGTTGTGCCTCTGCCATTTTAATTTTTTTTCTCTTCAATTGTTATTGTATGATAGATGCAACAAAACCAACGCCATATAAGGGCTGTGAGATGAAGGTGTTACAACTTGCAAATAATTTTTTTCGTGAGGAATATTTTGGACATCGCTATTAAACTTATACTTATTTTATTTATTTATTTGAATTTTTTTCCGCATAACTATTCTGTCATCAGTTTAATTCGAATAGTCCACACCCCTATTCATTTCACACATAAAAAAAGTAAATTTTATTGAAAATATTTTAGGCCTTTTATTAAGGATTAACTTTATGCTACCATATTGTTAACCTTCCCATGGCTACAATCAACATTGAACATCAAATAAATTTAATTAGAAAGTAGGTACAACTTGTTGATGGTTGGAACAAGCTTTAGAGCCACTCTTTTTCTAGTTGCCAATCCAAATATCTCAGACAAGTCGATATCTTGAGCTTCAACTCCACTAGCCAATTTCCAATCAAAGTGATACAACAAACGTGCCAATGATAACTCAATTGTTGCTAATCCAAGGGCGTAACCTGGACAACCTCTTCTCCCTCCTCCAAATGGTAGAAACTTAAAATCTTGTCCCCTAAAATCGATATCCTTCTCCATAAATCTTTCGGGATTGTAATCAAGAGGATTGTTCCAATACTCTGGATCTCTTCCGATTGCATACGTGTTGATCAAGACTCTAGTTTTCGCAGGTATTTCATAGTCATCGATAGTACATTCTTCGATGGATTCACGAGGTACGAGAAGAGGGACAGGAGGATGCAGTCGCATAGTCTCTTTTATTACTGCTTTCATATAGTGAAGATGTTGAAGATCAAACTCTTCTACCTTTCCTTTATTAGCTGCAATTTTTCTTACTTCATCTTGTGCTTTTTTCATAACACTTGGATGCCTAGCCAACTCTGTCATTGTCCATTCTAGTGTAGATGCTGATGTATCAGTTCCAGCCACAAACATATCCTGTAGCGTCAAGCATAATTGTGTTAGTACAAGGGCGGAGCTAGAAGTTTGGGTATCGATTCGATCGAATCAGTAATTTTTGCATTTATGTTAGTATGTTTATTAAATATGTACAAATATAAAGTTTAGAATTCTATTATAAAATTCACAATCCTTAAGGTTAAAATTCTGACTTCGCCTCTAAACTCAACAATAGAAGTAGGGGTGGACATGGTATGCTACATATCAAAACACCATAGCATATTGAAATTCTTAATACCATGGTTGGCATTATGGTATACATTTTAATTTCTTTTGTATTCGATACGATATTTAATATTCAGAAATAACATCCGGAATATCGAAAACCATATCGAAATATATAACTACATAAATAACATTTATTATATATTATTAAAATACTAACAAATATGCAGGTACATGGGCGGACCTACCTTGTTGCAAGTGGGTTCATATGAACCCACTTCTCCGAAAAAATACATTGTATATACATATATATTCAATCTGTTTTTTTGAAACAAAACATTGTATATAATTAATTTGACCCCACTTAAATCAATAGTAACACGTAGCCTAGCGGATTTCTGGGTCCACCACTGGTCTAGTATGAATATAAACTAAATGTTTAAAAGTTGAAACTTTGACTATTTTATTTTGATTAAAATGCATTTAAATTGTGATCGATTGATTAAAACAAAAGAGTTTTGTTTACTATATTTTGTATATACATGTGTAATGTATTAGTATGATACAATTGGATTTTTTTTCTCAATTGTCCAAATTATAATAAATTATTATACGAATATATATCAGTTTAGTATACTGGGATGTGCGATTTGATCAAAAATTTGATTTTACAGACTCGAAAGGAGAAACTGTCATCCCAGTCAATCCAATTGGGATGCCCTGGACCTGACATGTCACTTGAAAAGAGTAACATGAAGCTCAGAATTGGGGTGTAGTCAATACTCTAAAAAACAAAGGGAATTGATTTATGGTCAATTTCGTAACAAATCAAATAAAGAGGAATTTCTATTTGTACCTCGTACAAAGAACAAATTATAATTACTGATTTATCAATATCGAAATCTAACATCAAATGAATTTGAATAAATACCAGGATAAGAGCTTTGAGGTTGTCATCAGTAATAGGCACTTGTAGATCATCTCTTTTCTGAACCTTCAACAATACATCAACAAAATCTTGTGAACCATCATCATCATCTCTGGTTTTCATCAAATGCTCTTTTATAATCTCATCACAAACTTCTCTCAAATCTTTCAAATTATTCATCAATCTCTTCTTCATCCCACTCAACCAATTAACCCATTCAAAATCTGGAAAAAAATCCCCTAAACAAAACCCAGCTAACAACGCCTGTGTCTCCGTCAATACACTCACTAAATCCTTATCTTTCAATTTATCATCAATAAATCTCTTCCCAAACGCTACTCTACACAAAATATCATTCGCTAGACCGAAGAAAACCTGACTCAGATCTACTTCAGATTGAGAACGAGACGAAATCAATTGTATCATACGGTTTATTTCCTCATCTCGTATGAATTGAAACGAGTGAACTCGTTTTGAACTGAGTAATTCCGTTACGCAGAGTTTTCTAGCTTGACGCCAGTAAGGACCGTACGGTGAAAAAGTGATATCGGAGCAACCGAAGGAGAGGTACTGAGCTGCGATGATTTGTGGGCGGCTACAGAAGATATGATCGTTTGTTTTGAGGATGAGTTCAGCTAGTCGAGGAGAAGAGATGATTAGAGTCGGAATTTGGCCGAGTTGAAGATGGATAATTTTGCCGAGTTTTTGAGAAAGATGGAAGAAGGTGTGATGAGGCATTTGGGTGAGGAGATGGAGGTGACCGATTATAGGGAGAGATGGTGGAGATGGAGGCCGACGCCATTGTCGGCGGCCTCTGATTTTGTAAAAGAGAATTGTGCAAGATGTAAGTGATAGTAGAAGAAGTAGCTGCAGAATTGATGCTTCCATTTCTTCTGCTTCTGTGATTTTTTTTCTTCTTTTTTTTTTTTTGGTTAGACAAAGTTATGAACAAAATTTTTGAAGAATACTGTATGTGTTAACGTGTATTGGGAGTGATGTAATACTTTTGGAGTTTTTTGAACATAATATATATTTTGTAGTAGTTGGGCAGAAAGCTGTTAGTCCACTACAAGCAGCTTTCAATTTTTGTCAAAGATAAAATATTTTATTAATATGCAATGTTATGTGGCAAAGGTTTATATATATACTCTTCGCATTATTTTATATGATAATATTTAATTGGACACGAAATTTAAGAAATAATTAAGATTGAATTGTTCTTCAAAAAAGTAAACGTATTTTTGTCTCTCCTGATAATATATTAGAGTATCATACTTAAAATTAAGTGAGACAAATAAAATAAATAAAAAATTATTACATTTAAATATTTATCATATAAGAAAATGTGACATTCAAAAAAAAATGATGCCACATAAAAAATTATGTGTTTTAACCTTATCATTCTTAAAACCAAAAAATACACATAAATTCCTTTCAAGTATGATCATTTTTATTAAAGATACACTGAAACTTTGTGAATAAAACCCTTTGAATCATTTAAATAATTCAGTTAACCCCACTTTTCAAAATTGTAGGTGTTAATAGTAATATTAGCTTGTAGGAAAAAAATGTGAATTTATATTTTGTCACGTGGACTCTATCAAAAATTTCAACTAAAATCCACTCTTTTCAATTGGATTACAAATTATGCCCTGCCTTGTATTCATATGCATTGAATGTTGTGGGACCGTGAACTTTACAATTTGACAAGTGTGAAAAGTAAATAATTTATCATTTGAAATCATATGAAAAGTAAAAAATTGTATAATTGCCCCCTTTGAATTTTATATCTTTTTCTGAAGTAGATATCGTAAATTTGCAAGAGTTTTATTATCGCACGGTACAATTTAAATGCATATTAAATACTATCTTTCGTCCTATATTATAAGTCTATTTTTTTCATAAAATAGTTGGTCATAATATATGTATATTATAAAATTTATACATAAAATATCATATTTTATTTATTATTTTTTTATTGATTAATTAATTAATCTTGAAAATATTTACTTTACCTAATCTTAAAAATCTTCAACTAATTAAATAAAGACATAGGAGTAAAATTACCTTATTTTTTAATGCAAGTACAAGTAAAAAAGGTGACTTATGAATTATAATATTGGACGAAGGAAATACACCTATGTGTTCTCAGGACATGCGTGTGCGATGAATTATGTTTATATTTTTGTTTTGTTTTCATTTTTACGTAATCGACACATTTCGCATTGTAGATAGTCAAATAATACCCCTTCTTGATATGTGATTTTTCTTTCTATATTTTCTTAAGAAAAATATAAAATAGTTATTTATCTTTTTTTGTTAAGAAAAAATATAAAGCTCCATTTTACTAGCATAGTGATTTTAAATATGATGATATTATGATTTTAGAAATGATAAGGATTAAATTTTATTAAATGATAAAATTAAATTGTAATGACTTCATTGAATATTGATCCGCGACGGCAAGTAAGATGAAAGGGATCTCCCTATGGGTGAGGAGATTTAAGAGGATTAAATTGGGGAAGAAGAATTAAGATGAGAGAAAAAAAGAAAAATGAAAAAAGTAATAATGTTCAAATAAAAAAATAGATAATTATCCCATTTAATTTATATCTTTTTTTTGAAGTAAACGTCTTAAGTTTGCAAGAACCTTATTGTTCCAGAAAAAATTTAAACCCATAATTATTATAATCTTTTGATTCATTTTTACGATATTCTTCGTATTATCACAAAATATAAACGTATGAAAAGTGTATGTAAAAGTGTCACGTGACACTCTAAATTTGAAGTAATATATGTTTTTGAACTCTTTTTTTTTTTTCAATTCACTTTCTCTCTCCTATTTTATTATCCTTCTCCAATTTCATTCCCCTAAATTGCTTCTCACCCATTGTGAGACCCCTCTCATCTTACTTGTCGACCCAGATCAATCTCCAATAAAGTTATTATTATGTACCATTTAAATTCACGTCAAATAGTATACAATATATTGATATTAATTTAAAAAATTATTATCTAATTAATTACAGTGAATTCAAACACCTAAAATGATTAAGTTAATCTTTAAAGTTAATTTCATTTTAAGATCTACTAAACATTAAATTATAGGTAAGAATTCTAATTTATCCTAAAGAGAAGGTGTAAGACATCTTTTAAGATCTATTAAAAAATAATTAACCAGCCAAACATTGATTAATTAATTTTGAAAGAAAGATATAAGTGCTAAAGATTAAGTAATTGAGTAACCAAGTTGGAAAATACTTGTTTTAAAAAAAATAATTTAAAAGTTATTTTGCCTTTATATGAATTTATAATAAAGAATTAAGAAAAGGTAATTTTTTTAAATCAATTTTGCCGATCCATAACTTATGGCTAAAAAGGAAAAAGTACTAAAATAAGGATCTATGTTCATGGATTAATAGAAGTGCTTCATTTGAAAATAATTTTTTAAAAATATAAATTTTACTTTTGCATATAAATTTTGAAACAGATTTGCACTCACTTATCTTTTCTATATAGGTTATTTTGGGTAAACAAATAACACTAAGGACATGTTTTGAAGGATATCCTGCCAATTGAATTTGGTGTCATTGGAATAATTACACTCTCCGTCCTATTTAGTAGGGCGAGATAATTACTTGGTTAGCAAGTAATTGATGTAATTGGCAGGGATAATTATACTCTCAAATTCACAGACAAAGGTTGTGATCTGTGAATTGTTCACCTTGTTATTTTTTAATCTTTTTTTAATTTTTTTTTTTAATTTTAATTTTTTTCACTTTTATTATTTTAAGTTCTATTTTTATTTTTATTATTCAAATTTTTTTCGATCTTTATTTTTTTAAATATATTATTACATTTCATTTTCTTCTCGTTCTCAATTTTACTTCACGTGATTCTGTGCAATTTTTTCGTATTATCTATTCTTTATGCCATGCTTATTTTCTCATTAGCATAATTTTATTAATTTTCTAATTTTTAAATTAAAATAGAATTTACTGTTAAGTATGGTTATAGACTTGTGTTTTCTTTTAAAATAAAAGAAAATAAATCATATTTATGCATGCTTTGTTGAAATTTGCTATAAGAGTATTATGTTAAATTTTGTTTTGAATTTATAACTTATGTTATATTTTCAGTTTCATTTGTTTTAGTAATATTGAATTCATATTGCAAGTCATTTTTTAATTAGACTTGATAGATTATCTTTTTGTCTAAAATTTAATAATTTATGATATTATTTATTTATTAATATTTTTATCAAACATGCATTTTACAATGTTCGTAAAAACTTCATACTTTTAGTTTTCATGATCAATTCAATTGAAAATTCTTAATTTGAAAAAATATAGATCAATAATTTTTTCATAATATTCGTAAAGAACATATATTTATTAAGTAATACATTTTAAAAAAAAAAGAATATATCTCTTAAATATTTAATTTAATATTATTTATATAGTTTCTTATTTGTATAGTATAAATTTTAAATAATTAATTTTTATTTTTAAAATTTAATATAATTTTGTGATTGTAATTATGCATCCAAACACCACATGTGTAATTACATTGTAGCATCCAAATAGGACATGTGATATTACTAGGCTGGTTATTATTGCCCTACTAATTATACCAATTTTAATTACAAGGTGAATTTTTAAACAGACCCTAAACAAATTCAAATCACAACAAATAAGTTCATAATGTAAAAAAAGAAACAGTAAGCAAATAAGTGCTAAAGTATGAGTAGGTGATTCCATTTTTTGCTCCCAAAGTGCACTTGGAAGATGGAGAACATAAGAATTAGAGAGGAATAACTACTATTAGATGAGGCAAATATACATTTTTAATTATTCAAACCCAATATCAACACCTTAACAGTAAGCACATAACAAATTGAAATAAATTATAGTAACACTTAACTAACATTATTTAATAACTATATGTTGATAGAAGACCAAAAAAAAAAGGAACATTCCCTTAACTAATAGATTCATGGGCATGCTAGGACAGTAAATAAATATCTCATGTAGTCTCCAAAGACAAATATGCCACCAAGTGTAATATTTGAGGCCGATCTAATCTTGAAATGACTTACTTACAAAACATTATTTTTATGCCTCTTTAATATCATTGTTTCAATTAAAGAGAATAGAGTCATTATGTACCACATAACATCCATTTATTGGAAATAATCCATATTTGAGTTAGGTATTAATCCATGATTTCAAAAATAGGAGCAAAATAGAGAGATAAAAAATAGCTTTAGCATTTTTATATACGCTAGCTTTCTTAAAATTTTAAGACTTTTTGCATATAAATTGGGAAAATACAAAAGTACCCCTCAATCTATGCCTGAAATCTCAGAGACACATTTATACTATTCTAAGGTTCTATTACCCCTGAATATATTTTATAGATAATTTTTTATGCCTTTTTGGCCTATGTGGCACTAACTTGAAAAAAATGGTCAACACGCACTAGACACACAAAATAGTGCCACGTAGGCCGTAAAGGGGTAGAAAATTATTTATAAAATGAGTTAAGGGGGGTAATAGGACCTTAGTATAGTATAAGTATGTCTCTGAAATTTCGGACATACGTTGGGAGATACTTATATATATGCATTTTTCCTATAAATTTAAAACTAAAAACGAGTAGAACAGATTCTAAAGAACTCTCAAAATAATAATTAAGAAAGACTAATGCAGGGGTACATGTGAATAAACAAATCAATAAAGTTTTTTTTAAGAAATGTATCCATATATAGCATGTTAGCTTTAAGTGATTCCTAATAGAAAAAAAACATTAGAACAGAGGGATGACGAAAAATACTCGAAACAAATTACATACTACAATAGAAAAACGAAGAGAGATGGATACTGAGCTTTTTCGGGGCAATGAACTAGGGCCTCGACCTTGACTACTTGTAAGAAAAAGAGTTGTTGCAACTCCAAATCAAAGCAGAGAGGAAGAGATGTAAATACGGAATAAGAGAGGATTGATTAATCTTAGAC
This sequence comes from Solanum sitiens, assembly GCA_016801875.1. NCBI lineage: Eukaryota > Viridiplantae > Streptophyta > Magnoliopsida > Solanales > Solanaceae > Solanum > Solanum sitiens. Next base: position 201,379 of record JABWTJ010000737.1, on the reverse strand, counting down.
TAATCTTGAGGTTAGATTAGGGTCATGTCTCGATACACTAAAGAAACCTTACCCCGATGCAAGAATCAGATGCTTGTACTTTTGTCGCAACACAATAAAACAGAGATTTTATCGTGAAAACCTTTCTAACTCAAGGAACGAAAAACCACACTGAAGTTTTATATTAATTCAAGATTTACAACTCAGTTAATCAATGAATTTAACTTTAAACTTCTACCCTTTTCGATTAACTATAATTGAAAACTCTCCACTCACCAAGAAGTCAAACTTGTTTCTTGTTAACCTCTCAACTCTTCTTAACTCTAGTCACCCTAGAATTTAAACCCACTTCTTGTTTACAATTCTCACAACCTCTCCCTTGACTTTATCCCCAAGAAGTCAAACTCACTTTTTGTTACAATTCTCTCAAGACTAACCCTCAAGAAGTCAAATCAACTTCTTGTTACACAATCTATGAATTATTACAACTCGATAATAAACCTATGACAAATCAACAAAGACTAATAATCCTACACATTAATTGATCAGGCTTTAACATTCAATAGTTCAAAGTGGAACAAAACTCGTGAACATGGTCTTTACGTTGTTGTGACGAACCTCTGCATTTTTTCTTCAATAACTATTGCTCTCAAGATGATATATTTCGTGAATATGCAATAGCGCTATAGTTCTGACTTTGCTGAAAATTTCTCTCGATTTGTGTTTATGCAAAGACGATTTTTTTCTTCAATTTGTTGAACCTTTTATGGAGTTTGATTTGTCTTCATCAACTTCTACAATGAAAGGAATTACATATCCGTTTTCTTCTGAAACTTGTCTATATTTATACATCCATTCATCTTTATTACATACTCGTATATATGTACTAATGTCTTTCGATATGCATCTTTGTATGATGCAGATACATTTGTTCAAAATCATCAACATGTATTTCATTGAGATCACTTTACATTTCAGATAGCTTGGGTGAGCCTCATTGAATTCCGAAGGACTTCACATTTATTTTCTATTAGCTGTCTTGAGATGTCGTGGATTTTATCATGACGTCCACTTTGAATAGTAAAAGCTTCATAGATATATAAAATTGAGGAGTCTCTCAATATTTACTTTTCCTTGAGATATTTTGCAAGCTATTAGTATTGCTTTGAATATTTTCTAAATACTATAAAATGAATACTTGAGTTTACATGATTGAATTCTATTTTAAGCCGCATATTGATGTTATGGAATTGAAGAAACTAGAAAGAGAAATTAAAGAGAGAATGAATAATAACTCTTTGTATTGATTCTTGCATTGATTCGAATAGATTAGTACATCCCTATTTATAAATAATTAAGGAGAATCCTTCTAGATACTAAACTAAAATAGAATTAAATATTTTGCAATTAATGTAAACCCTAGACTTGAAAGAAAATTAAATATTATAAACTATTTTTAGACTAAAAAGAAAAAGTAAAAAGATTCTATCAAATTTCAACATTTCCCCTCAAACTCAAGTTGGTATATCTAACTTGAGTTTGAACACTTAATTATTCTTCAAAAATATTTTAAAATATCTTCTAATAGAATTCATCCTCACATTATTTTTCTACTAATAATGTTTGTGATTTATGTTGAGTGTCTTTGAATTTGCACATTATTGTAGCATGACCTGTTTGTTTGCAACTTCCACATACCGCATCAGATCTCCACCAGCAGAATTTTTTCAAATGTATTTTCTTTTTGTAATATTTGCAAGAAGGATAATCAACTTTTATTTTTTGATAGTTTGCATAAAAGATACCTTCAACAATTTTATCTTGTCTGAAAGCTCTTCTTTGTTCTTGTGCTTGAAGAGCCCTTATCAATTCAACAAGAGAGATGATAGAGAGATATTTAGACTCTTCCAAAGAAAAATATTTCGATCAGATCTCTCGGAAATAGTTACAAGAATCTTTTCAACTATTTTATTATCTTTAAAATTCTTACCAAGCAACCTGATTCTGTTGACAATCAAAGAAATTCTGTCAGAATAATTATTCATAGTCTCACCCTCTTGCATCCTAAGAGATTCAAAATCACTTTTTAAATTCAGAATTTGATTTTGTCTGCCTCGTTAACTTTCTGGGTACTCCTTCTCAAGTTTTTCCCAAGCTTCTTTTGTTGTCTCACATTCAATGATTTTAGAAAAGATTGAATCAATAACTGAATTTTGAATTACAATTTGGCTTTTTGTTTTTAATTTTCTCTTTCGAGTGAAGTTTGATTTCAGCATCTAAAGATTTTTCAGTGAGTTGTTGTATAGGTTTGTCTTCTATTAAAGCTTTCCACAAATCATAAACCTCAAGATAAGACTTCATCTAAACTGCCCTAATTTGATAATTTTCACCATTGAAGGTTTGTGGGGCATTGAAAGAAACAGTATTGTTTGTCATGGTCTGAATAATAAGGTTTAAAATAAGGACAAATTACTTAACTACACTCCTTTACTTACCTTAATATTCATTTATCCCTACTTATTTTAAAAATATCAAAAATCTCTTATTTCCCCCAATTAATAAAATCTGTAAGATATATAAAGATTTTTCATCTTTTTTACAGCCAATATCCACGTTTTTCATTAAAAAGTGTACTCCTTTTTTTCAGTCAACACACACGTTTTTCGTTATCAATTACACTGTTTAATTTTATTCCTAAAATCTCTCCACATCTTTGCAGTTACAAATTTCAAATTCATTTGATTTTCAGTAGGAGTCTCCCTCAAGTTTTTCAATTTCAAAGTTTTTAATAGGTAAGAAATTCATTTTCATTGTTGTCTTCTTTGTGCTTTTTACGGATACATATAAAATCTGATACATTGCATAGTGTTGGTGTTTCTCATACTAATGTTAATCGTACATATGATTCTTATGATGAAATGTGGATCGAGAACAGATCCAAGCGATTGCATGACCCATTAGCGATGAAGAACAAGAGTGTTGTTAAGCCAAATAAAAAGGTTGGAGAAACTCCCCAAAAAAGGAGAAGAAAAGTGACATGTGTTCTTTCCCGACTCACACTTCCTAAGGTATGTGTTTATACAAACTTTTATATTTTTATGTTTTTGTTATGGTGTTCCATGTGTTTGGATAGAAAGATTAAATACATTAATAGTGAAGATACATTACTTATCAATTCAATGTTTTCATAGTATGTTAGAACAATATCGATTTATAATGATTAATTTTGTGTTTTGCTGATACATTAAAACCCTAATTTTATATTGATGTATGTGTTTGTGATATCGAATTAAGATCATTTAACAATGAAGACAAATTCACTAATTTGAAATTCAGTAAAAACATTATGTGTTGTACAGTTTTGAAGGTGTATCATATGCTCAATTAATGTATCATTCGTTGTTGTAACATTTTTTTTTACAGTTTTTGATTGTCAATGCATATGATGTATCCTATACATTCATATAATTCAAGTGTCTTATACATATATGTAATTGGTATACGTGAAAGAATGCATATGATGTATCATATACATTCATATAATTCAAGTGTCTTATACATGTATGTAATTGGCATACATGAATAAAATTCATGTACAATATATTGTTAGTTACTCATGTATTTTATGCATTTTACGACGGGTTTGATATGATGTCATTATAAAATCATGATGTATTTACTGAATTTACACATTATCTTCAATGTATCATTCACTCTCCCTTACATCATATGTTTGAGATTAGACAAGTACAATTTTATATTTTATTTTTTGTATAAACACGACATGAATTATGTAATAAAAAAAATATCAGTACATCCATTGAGGTTTGAAGCAACGTTCAATTTTGATTTTGTGAATGAAATCAAAAAGTCCATAATAAGGTTTTGAAATGTTCAAGAATATAATTTTTGGACCATATTTGAACATTCCAAAATGTAATTTTCAGGGTCAGATTACTAAGTGTTTCTTGTTGTTGGAGGTGCAACAGGAGAATAAAGATGTATTGCATGTTCGTCATGCTAATGGTACTATATTGCAGTTTGGTATAAAAGAATTCGCTATTGTAACTAGCCTTAAATGCAAAGAAAATGTTAAGAATTTTTCATATCCAAAATCCACTTCGAGCTGGTTATTACAAAAATATTTCTCTGATTTGACTGCAGGTATAATCAAGAGTCGCTTGATACAACGTTTTGCAATGGGGGAATTGAACACCACACAGAAATCCGTTCAGATGGCAATATTATACTTCATAAATACTTTCATGTTGTGTCATCTTGGTGAGACTTTCATACATATCGAAGAATTTCTAATGGTCGAAGATGGTAGGTATGAATTGTATCCTTGGAGTCAGATTGCATTCGATAAGCTAATTACATCACTCAGGCAAGACTTCAACCAAAGCAAACAGATATATCGCATATTTAGTATGCTTTATGCATTCAACATATGAATTTATGAATGTGCATCTAGTCTAAATTTAGAGTTTACTGTTAAAGTAGCGGATGGTATTCCAAGTATTTGTAATTGGATGATCGTGTCTGTAAAGACAAAATATGAAAAGTTTATGTCCAATATTTTCTCCGAGGTAACATTACTTTTAAATTTGCAAATACTAGTTTTTTAATAAGCTTTCTAATTATACATAATATTGTCATAACATTCAACCATTTAAAATGCAGAATGCATGTTCAAATATTGTATTAACACCAGATGAAGTGGAAGCCCTTGACTTATCTGATATTCAAGAGAAATAGAAGCCCTTGACTTACTTGATATTCAAGAGAAGTAGAAGCCCTTGACTTACCTGATATTCAAGATGCTCATAGTCCTGGACCATCCACAACAATAGTTCATGCAAATAAAATGCAAATAAAAGATAAGTCAGGTTTTGAGAATTTCTCAATAAGCCCTCCTGGTCATTTATTAAGAAAATTATCACGTGTGTCTGGTACATCATCTCCACCACCACTCTAAAGGAGAAAGAAAATTGATACACCTAAAACAAAAGGATCAGAACCTAAATCGTCAGAGCAGTTAAGACCTCCATTAAATCAGTCATTCTCAATTCCAGATGAAGAACCTACCCCACATGCTAATGTATCTTCTGCCCATGTCTCTTCACAAGTCCAAAAGATAAGTCTGTATATCCCAATATTGAAGAACTGAATAACATATGAAGAAATATGTAAGTAATGATATCTAATTTTTTTATGTTTATTCATAAATATAAAATTGAATGTCAATTGATTTTTATAGGCTGACAGTAAATTTGAGTATTTGTGACTTTGATAAAGGCAAATCACTCTGAGGTGATGAATTCTAAGAATAGGGAGAATGACCAACAACCAAACGTACTGTATTGTATATGTATTTTGTTTGTGTGTTTTTTACGTTACATATTATTTCATGAAGGAGATGGGCGACAAGTCTACATCATACATGGTTGAAGTTTCTGAAGAAGGCAATGATGGACATCAAAAAAGTACCTTTAAGTTTGATCAACAACCAACCTCACCGATACAAATGGATTTTGCTAATAATGATCAAAGCATTGGTGTACCTGATTTTGATGTTGAAGATCATGTTTATTTTACTTTATTAATTGTGTATATCGAATTAAATAATGTATTATTAATTTATAAATACAGACTGAAGATACATTGAAGAATCATCAAGAAATGAAGAACGTTTCAGAACTTCAATCCTCAGATGCAATTATTTATCATACTGCAGAAACAACTAAGCATAAGAAGGTAATTTTATCATCGTAAATTGACTATTAGTATACATCAAATTTATAGTGATACATCAAATTGTGCCATTATGATACATTGCAGTTTACTTGGATGATTCTGATACATTGCATTTTACTTGTATAATTCTGATACATATTTTTAATGTTCACATCAGTAGTGTTTTTCACTTTGTTGTGTATGATACTTTACATTTTAATTATGAGTGTATGTGATACATTACATTACAAGATACATATCAGTGTGACTAATTAAAATTGTTTGTGTACTATATGTAATTCGTAGTTTGATGTAATCTGTCCTTGATACATTAACAGTCCTTTGTATATGATTCTTTGTTCTTTAATGTATCCTACATTGATCAGTACGTTGTTATTCAGGATGATCCATTATCACAAATGCCTCATCATTTCTTCGAAGGAACAATGAACGAAGATGCTTCATATAATGTTCAACACAAAATCAATCTCGATAAATTATGTTTTATGTATCATTTAAATATCATATGATTTATCAAACCTTATTTAATTATCAATTTAAATCTTAAAGAATTCTGCAACATCTGGTAGAATATCATATGATACTCGAGAAGCCATGAATACACTTATTGTTGATCTAGGAAGATTGTTTATTCATGCTAAACCAGTTAGTGCTGCAAATTCACAGGAGTTACCGACAACCAAAATTTACTTTCTGACAATCAATTACCCACTGATATTCCAATTACAAAGATTTTGTCCGAAGCAATACAAATACTCCTCATGCATGTATCAGAATGCCTTAAAAAACTGCAAATCTCTTTATTTAACTTCATTTGGTTCAAGTGAAAAAGAAAAAGAGGTCATGGAGGATGTAATTCGTCCAAAATTTTCATTTAAAGGATGTGAGATCACAAATCGAGCCCTTTCATATTTGATTGATGAGTTTGTTGAGTGGGTTACTACAGGTCTTCTCAAAATTCATGCTAAAAAGTAAGTTTTATGTTTTTTAATTGTTTTGTTCAATTTTGAAATTACAACTCTTGTTCCACTTTTAAATAACATATTTTTCTTACACTTAATAATACAGGAAACTATCAGAGGATAAGTACAAAGCAAGAGCCTCTTCATTGGGTTTTGAAATGATGGATTATGTTATTGCATATCAGTCCAATAAAAATTGATTTTATACCATGTCCCAGCGCAAAAATTGCTGGACTGATCAAGTAATTTTGACATGTATATTTAAATTTCATGTGTCTACAAATGTATCATATATAGATTTCTTAATGTATATGATACATTCAGTTAATAGGTGTTATATACATATCAATACCATATACCACTTTCATTATCTAACATTTTATTTTCATTATTCCTTTTCAAATGTATAATTATGTTTATAATTTTTTTGTAGCATATCGATGTTATTTTTTACTACCTTCGTAAAATATCAAAACTTCGCAGCATGAATCAATACAGATACACAACAATCAATTGTTTGTGCAGTGCACATATCAACAATACCCATGAAATGTATTATAATAATGAGGCTGATGATGATATTAGTACCCAAGAACACATTGATCATGCAGGAGCTATCAGTACATGAGAGGTCAATAATCAATGTCATGAAAGTATTTTCAATACCAGCTGGATTATCATGACATCTTGTGGACGATGTTTATATTCCGATTAATTATGATGAAAATTTTCATTGGATGTTATCGCTTGTTGAATTGATTCAGAGGTTGATACGCGTGTATGATTCTTCGTTAGGCACAAGAAAATGAGTATATTCTGAGGAGATACAAAAATTGTCAAGGATGCTATCATCTTACCTCCTTGACAGTGGTTCCTTTGAAAAAACTGAGCGGACAAACTGATCAGCACTTGATGCATATATAGGCAAATAAACTGGTACACTTTTAGAGTCACATAATCCTTTCAACATTGAATACGCTGAAGGCAACATGTAACAAGAAGACGATAGTATGTAAGTATTTTAATTCTGGATTACTATAATATGTGTAAGTTGATTTTATAAATTTCTATTCTGCATTTTATTGTAGGGACTACGGGTTATACGTATCTACATTTGCAGAGTTTTTGAGTGACCAACTTGTTATACCACCTGATACTGATGACCATCTTGCAAATTATCTACGCAACAGATATGCAGCATTGTTATGGAGAAACGGAAGCGATAAGGTCAACGGTGGATACATAAGTGAGAATGACGATCTACCAAAGCATAAGGGTCAATTCACAGCACCAACTGAACAAGATTTCGTTAAAATAGATTAGTACTTAGTAGGGATAGCATGAACAATTTTTCATGTTGTTTTGTTTTGAAGACAATTTTTTATGGCTTTCTCTAAAAACTTAGTTGTATTATAGTCTTTTGTTAGTTATTAACATTATGTGTTTTTAATATTTTGCTTTAGATACATTTGTTGCTTTATAACGTTAATCTCCACAATCAACATTATTTGAGTTTAAGTATTTTGATAGTTTACTTACGAAATGATGTATATGTTACATAAGTTTTAATGTATATTGTAACTGAAATTTTATTCATATATGTCAATTGCATTTATGTATCAGACAATTGAATTATATGATACATCATATACATCAACAAGCAAATCACAACAAATTATTAAATTGAAAGGCAACACTGCTAAGGAAAAGTATATCAAAATTATAATTGTATCTAATATAGCTTTAATAGTTTTAATGTGTGATTCATTACTTATATATTGTATATGATACAACATGATGCAGTGTATATGATACATATAGTACACACTTGAAAACGTCAAGTTTGGGACACTTAAATTTGTTTACATCATGATTATGGTATTGAATCAATATTTCATTCATTTACACATTAATTATTTTTGACAGTTTATACATTCAGATTTATTTAATATAAGTTTGGCACACAATTCTCAACAAATGCATTTAGTTGAACAACAAAATAAATTGTGTAACCAATACACTTTATTCAATTCAAATACTAAAGTGAAAAATACATATAAGTGGAATTTATTAACCATGAACACAAATGTCCTATTTTAAAACATTATTTCAATTCTCTTTCGGGAAGAAAGTACAAGTTCTCTTGTTGTGTCCTTCTTGTCCACATTGCCCACAAAAATTCTTGTTCACTGTTATCTTCTCATCCGCATTTTTCTTTCTTCGCTTCTTTGATCGTCCAGTAAACCTTCTATACCTAGGTGACCGAACAATCCTCCTTATCTGACATTGAAACAATTACAACTTCGTATATTTTTTCTAATGATCAGGCTTGTAGTAATCAGAGCAACATGGGTGCATATCTGTAATATTTTTGTATTTCAAAACTGCAATTGTGTGTGCGTAAGGTATCTCATCATGTTGTACCTTCCACACGTACATGTTTTCCGCTCAAGGCATACAATGTATCTTCTTACGACTTCATAAATTGAGAAAATATATTCAGATGATGGAACAACCTAAAATTAATAATAAGTTAGTGATACATTATATAATATGACATTTATATATCATTTCCCAATCAATGCTTATCAGTGAAAATCATCCGAGTTTCTAGTATATAAAACAGAAGGTTAGGGATATTGATAAATACCTTCATATTTGAAATTTTAGATGCGTTTCAATATCTCCTCAAATCTTTGGCCCAATGTGTTGACACTTTTCTCTATTTTTACAGTTTCAACTACCAAATAGAAGTCTAACTTCCTCCAAGAAGTCTATTATAGTTAACCTACGTGCATCAACAAGGTAGCCATTGATACACTCTGCGATGTTCGAAGTGATCATTCTATCTGTGTTTACGATTGAATGAACTCTTGACCACTTCTCATACCCAACATCCTTAAGGTATCCTTTACCCTATGATCAAATTTCACCACCTTAGCCATTAATTTATCAAAATCTTCCTTTTTGTATGTCTTTGCCATACATTCTTCCAAAGATGCCATATGTATGCACAATGAGGTACATTTGGGAACACAATGCTTACACTCTTCATAATACTTTCATTTCCATATGATACAATACACATGTTTTCACGCTCGCCAAATGCGTTTTTGAACTGTTCGAAGAATCATATCCACAACAGTCATTTTCAATGTCTACAACACCATATGTCAATGACAATATGCAACCTAATTACAAAGCATCACACATTTAACTTCATGATACATAACGTTTACACTAAGATACATTAAGTATACATATAAAACAAGTTTTACATTACATCAGCATTATAACATACATAACGCACCATCGAGTATGCTTGCTGATACAAAAGTACCTTTGTAAGCCCTGCCAAGATGTGCAACGTCCACTACAACTATAGGCCTGCAGTAGTCGAATCCTCTTATCAACGGTCTCAGTGCTATGAAAAGATACTTGAATTGATTATTTTTCGTCTTTTGCATCCTTATATATGAATTTGGATACACTTTATTTAACATCCATGTATATTTTGGCATGTGCTTATATCATTCTGATGGCTTACCCTTGAGCATTTCTAGTGCACGTTCCCTAGCACGTCATGCTTGCTGGTATTATATCTCAACCCCATATAATGCACGAATATCTTTAATTACATCTTGAGGCATATGAATTCGTTTATGATTTACCAATTTAGGGGCAGTCACACCACTAACAAATCCAATTTTTGCTTGTACTTTTGTTTGTATCTTATCCCGCATCGGACATGCATGTTCACTATTGAAGTATGTCACTTTGAATACATCAGATTTCTTTCTGCAAGAAGACTTTAAAATCCATCCACATTGATCACTGAAGCAAACCAACACATAGCTGTTCAAAAATTTTCGTCGGATTAATTCATATAATAAAAGCAATAAAACAGTTGGTCATAACTAATGTATCTGCCATAACAAAGAACACAATCACTTTTTTACAAAATTTTTATCTATCACGTAATAAAGTTTATCAATACACACCTAAATCAATTGTCAATACTAATAATCATAATAATTACCAATTATTTTTATATCATCAAACACTGACAAACTTATCATTACGATACATATACTATTTAGATTTATGTATCAAATAGAATAACAAATAGAATTGTACTAATTATATGCAAAATCTGAAGAAAAAAAATCAAATTTAGAGAAATAAGCATTCGAATACCTTTTTTATCCGATCTTTTCACTCGAAAATTGAAGTTGTTCTTTAATTTATATTTAGCCATTACAGAGATGCGTGTTTCTTTATTCTTATACAACAGCCCCATATTTACATCAATACTATTGGAATCAGTTATGTAATTTGCAGGATTTAATTCTGGAATATAATCAAGGTCACAAATTCTCGATTCGATCAAAGCAAGAGCTTCAGTATATATCTTTTGGTACCTTCCAGCATACAATTTCCCTGGATGAATAATCAAAATTATGTATCTCCCCAACCATTTTCTCAGTTGTATCAATACTTAGCGGATACATGTCGATTCCAGGCGGATTCCTTTTTACTTCCAAATAAAGTTTCACACTCATGTCATTCTTGATTTTCAATGGACATGAGTTTCCCTCTATGATGTATCAAATTTCAATATCTTTTGTAACACCATTGATCTCTAGCTCTGCTAAAATCAACGCTTTCGGATTCATAAATGAAATTGATTGTCCAACGACAATCCGTCAACCTTGTAACCTTCGTAATTAACATCGCTTATCCAAATTCCAAAATGCCATAACAAAATTGAGATATATATGTATATGTTTTTGGCAATAAAATGTGAATATTACCATACAACCAAACCAACTCAATCAGTAACGCAATGGTATTGAAAGTTTACAAGTTGTCGAGCGTGAATTATGGATTTATAGTTATTAAAAACAAATTTATGTTATTATTTTCTTCTTAAACGCAACAACTATCAACTGGAATGTATATCACTTATGTATCCCATACTACTCATGATGTATCCCGCAAACAAATTTTTTAAGGGATTTTTAGTAAATAGAAAACTAGAAGGGATAGGATGTTATTTAGTATTTATAATATGTGATTTCTATAATTTGTACTTAAAATAATATAGATTAAAAATTGGTTAAAAGTAGTCATGCGTTAAAAATAAAAGCACGGTTAAAAGTGGGTTGAAAATAGATATGAATTAAAACTAGTTGAAAGTTCTTCTTCAACGAACTCCTAGATCCATTAAGATCAATGTAAGGCTCTGGTATCACTGATACCACTGTTATGGAATGGAATAAACTAGAAAGAGAAATTAAAAAGAGATGAACGATAACTTTTTGTATTGATTCTTGCATTGATTCAAATAGAATAGTACTTCTCTATTTATAAATAATTAAAGAGAATCCTACCTAAAGGAGAATCCTACTTAAAGGAGAATCATTTTAGATACTAAACTAAAATAAAATTAACTATTTTACAATTAATGTAAATCCTAAACTTGAAAGAAAATTAAATACTAACTATTTTTAGACTAAAAAGAAAAAGTAAAAAGATTCTATCAAATTTCAACAATTGCTCGCTTGGGGACCAACAATAATTTTCGAGTGCCGATCACATTTAGGATATAGACCCAGGGAATGACAAATAGAGGGAATAACAATAATTCAAAGATCAATGTATATGCTAATGTTTATTATATTAATATAGTTCATATTGGGGGTTGGGTCCTGCGTTGGGTAGTGACCTGATTCGGGTCCAGGTGCTTGTCAATGGTCATAGTATTTGCCTAGACTATACCTAAATACTCTAATAACAATATTTTTTGTTTACTAACGCAACACTATAAATAAATAAGAAAATGTTATGAACCAGCCTCGGTCCAATGCCGAGGCCTATACGGATGTCACATAACTAGCTATTGGATCGAGAGGAAGCAACAAAACTGGAAGGCCTTTGCAAAGGCTGATTTGGGACCCAAGTTCATTTAATAACTAGCTAAAAGAATGACGGATGAGAAGAAGCATTTTATGCAAATTGTTAAAAAAATGTATAGTTCTCATCTCCTTTCTTTGAGTCTATGCTTTTCATCTCCTTGTAGACATTGAAATTTTGTGGGACTCTACAAGATGCGTTCGATTCGAGTTGGGACTTTACAAATTGTGTTCAACTCAAATTAGAATTCTTGGAGGCTACTCAACCCTAAACCCTAGTTTATGCCTATATAAAGGGTACTAAATTCTCTTAAAAGGCATCTCAAAAATTGCATAAAGAGATCAAGATCTCGAAATATTCCACAAAAGTCATGGAATATTCATATAGAGAGGTCAAATCTAAATCATCCTAGTTCAAAAAATACGCCACTAACGGCCCTCGAATCATGGATAAATCTTAGGAGAGTAGAATCAAGGGATCAACAGAATTGTACCCGCTATCTTTATCAATATAGTCATATTTCTTCATATTTTATTGTGATTGTAATTTCTTTTCTGTCCCTTTAAAATTTGTTGCAAACAAAATTGGCACGCCCAGTGGGACCAAATCTGCCCTTCATCTCTTCTCTCCTAAATCAAACGTGAAATCTGAAGTTGCAAAGGTGGAAGAATGAGTACTTCAAGTCTCGTCTTTGAGTTTCATCAAGTCTACACTCCGACAAGTCTTGAAGCAGGGGGCATTTGTAGACATTGAAATTTTGTGGGACTCTACAAGATGCGTTCGATTCGAGTTGGGACTCTACAAATTGTGTTCAACTCAAATTAGAATTCTTGGAGGCTACTCAACCCTAAACCCTAGTTTATGCCTATATAAAGGGTACTAAGTTCTCTTAAAAGGCATCTCAAAAATAGCATAAAGAGATCAAGATCTCGAAATATTCCACAAAAGTCATGGAATATTCATATAGAGAGGTCAAATCTAAATCATCCTAGTTCGAGAAATACGCCACTAACGGCCCTCGAATCATGGATAAATCTTAGGAGAGTAGAATCAAGGGATCAACAGAATTGTACCCGCTATCTTTATCAATATAGTCATATTTCTTCATATTTTATTGTGATTGTAATTTCTTTTCTGTCGCTTTAAAATTTGTTGCAAACACTCCCTTCTAGTTATCTTCTACAATAATTTTTTTTGTTAGTTATATTTTTCGTTGTAATATCAATTACGAATTAGTGAAATAGATTTGTCAATTATTTGAATTTGATAGGGCGGAGAAAATATAGTAATTGCTTGGAGCATGACCACTTAGTTATTCGGGAAAACAAAAATATACTCCTTCGTACCGAAAAAACCCTATATATGTATAGCACGTGCCATTGCTTAGCTTTAAGTAATAAATAAGGTTACAACTGGTGACAAGTAGCAAACAACAATATATATATTTTAGAAAAAGAAGTTAAAGCAATTAACAAAGGAAAATAATTGCTAGCTATATCCATGAGTGTGTTTAGGAATGAGTGTTGCTTTGTCCTGAGCTGGATATCTCTTCAAGGATAACTATAAGTGAAACTATGAAGGCATGATCCACATTTGAATTCACTTTCACCATGAATTTGTCTCTTCCCATGAATATACTTCCTGCCGTATACTTCTTATCCATCTACAATTGCAAAATTGAATAATGGAAAATAAAAATAACTAAATATAAACGTGTCATGATACTTTATAAATATAAAAGCATATATCATTAAATAAGCTAAAATTATCATTACACGTGTCATTTTTTCCCTCTCTGTATACATATATAACATTTGGTTTAATTATCATATAGTAATTATTTCCCTTTCTAGCAAAATATTAAAAAAAAAAGAAAAAGGAAATAATTTTTACCTGAGCAATTAGAGTGGATGATTGTCCAATAAAGATATCACAATTTGACTCCATGTAGCTAGTTTTCATTCTAAAATCACAAACTTCTTGTGATATATTATTGGCTAAGAAAATGTCCAAATTTCTTGTGAATTGAAACATTGAAGAATTCTTAGCACTAAATATGAGATCCTTTTCATCAGTGCTATCTCCCTTAAAACATTGCCATCTACTATGCCACGTAAAATGCTGCACCAAATATATTTCATCAACACCTTAACTTTAAAAGACAAATTTGAATTATAGAAAAAGAAGCATAACTATATGCTCTATCCATCTTAAAATAAGTGTTACTCCCTCCGTTTCAAAAAAAAATTACCTGATTTGACTTGACACAAAATTTAAGAAAATAAAGAAAATTTTTGAATCTTGTGGTCCTAAATTAAAGTTACGTAAAATGTACAAAACTGTCATTTAATCTTTGTGGCCTTAAACATGCTACGTGGAAAGTTAAAATTAAAATGTTACCAAAAAAATAATCATTCTTTTTTAAACAGACTAAAAATGAAATGAGGTCATTCTTTTTTAAACGGATGGAGTATTCAACAACATGACTAGTTGATGTTTTAGAAAAAGCAGAACATATATAAGAAAAGAGCTTAATTATATTACCTTGCTTTTTAGGGTAAGAATTGGTACATTAGCAGCATCAAAGACTATCAACTTGCTACGAAAAAACCCCAAAAGATTTTCAATAGTAAAGACCATATTACCAATATCATCTTTAACTTCATATCCATGCCCACCCAAGAAGTAAACTTTCTTCTTTATGAATAGTTGAAGAGGTTGAGGTGAACAAAATTGTGGACCTATCACTATTATTTTGTTATTATCTCCTTCCATATATGTGATTAACACAACTTCTACAAAAAAAATTTTGTTGGTATATACTATAATTTAGATTATTCAAAGAAATCTTAACTATAAAAATAATTATAAAAGAGGATGACTACTTGAATTTATCTACAATTTCTAGTCTATCTATGCATTATTAATTGCTTACAAAGTCAGATATTCAAAAGCACACGGTGAAAGAATATTCAAAGCAACAAATAATTATAGTTGACAAGTCGTGAATGATATTAAATGATAATATATTCTATCTCTTTTCATTCATTTTTACTTGTCGTAATTAAACTTTAATATTTATTAAGAAAAAAATAATTGACATAATTATTTTATCACAATATACCTATTAATTAACTTAGTATTAGGTTCAAGAGAATAAGTAATAAAGTCAAGGTATGACAAGAAAAAATAATTTGTTTTCTTAACATGTATTAAAAATAAAAATTTATATTTAAAGAATGGATAAATAAAAGTAATCAGTATAAAAGGTTGATACGTAACAACATATAGACAATTACAAGGTTCAAAGGTTGATACGTAATCTTTGACTTTGATTTTTTATTTGAATTTTTTTTTTGCTAAGACGGAAGAAAGACAAAGTTAGCGCCTGAAAATTTATGTACATTTCTTCACGATTCCAACAATAATACTTATTCAATTTTTCTGCCGTTTTTCTAAAGTAATGCAAAAACATAGGCTTCTTGTCAAACTTTTTTTCTTCAACAGCATGGTATTCCTGATTTGATTTGGATTGATTACTAATTAAGATTAAAATTAAATTAATTTGACTAATTATTAAGATTTTAAATTAAGTCAAATTAACAAAAAAAATAACTATCAGTTTGGTTAGTGTTGATTTTGTTCGTTTTTTATTTATTTATTTTTTCGATTTGAAAGTAATAAATTTATTGAGAGCATACACACTTAATAGGCATAGACACATAATACATGAAAAATTCATCGAAAAGCTATTGTGGATTTAATTAAACAATACAAGAGTTATAGTTATACAAATAAAGTAATTCAATTTAGAAAAAAATGTGATTATCTAATGTGAGGTAGAGTAGGTAAAGACTACAGTCTACAATAATGAATTTGGACTTAGGATTTTAATAGTTAGGCTAAAATTTATTGTTGGACTTAAAAAATGACAAAGTTAAAGACATAAGTTAATTAAAATTTAACAAAATATTTATATTTTACTTATGAATAATATATAAATAATTATAAAATTAATATGTATAATCTCTCAATTCGGTTTAGTTATTTTGAGTTTTTTTTAATAAAATCAAAATCAAGCTAAACAGTATCGATTTTCAAAATTTAAAACCTAACCTTATCAAATCACACCAAATATCTATTTTTTTAAATCAATTTGATTCGGATTGTAGTTTGGTTTGGTCTTTTAACCATAACTATGAACAGTGCTAATATTAGGGATAACAATGGGGCAGGGCGGGTGGGTTTAAAGTTGTGCAGAGCAGGTGGGATGATGGGTGGGTAGAAGTTGGTGTTTTAAAAACTAATGATGGGTGGGGCAGGGCGAATTGCGGGTATATATGATTTTGTGTGGGTTTAACTTTAATTTTAATTTTTTACATGTTATAAGAGTGATAGAACAATATTTATTAAGATAATTACCTTAAAGCAACTAAAATATTCAGGATCGTAAATAAAATGGTTATGATAACAAATAATACAATTCCTTACATATTTTCCATTTGACCTGGTAAAAATACATTAGTCATTATCCTATTAAAGTAATACAACTTAATGAAAATGAATTTATTTTTATGAATTTTATCTTTATTATTAGACTTAGCTAGAAAAATAAAATATTTAAAAAGTAATGTTAGCGGGTTGAAGATGAAAAAAATTATTATGTGAAACTGAGCGGATAAAATTTTTTGCGGTTAAGCTTAACCTATCCCACACCGCCCCTTTGCCACTAAGTGTGAAATATGACATGATTGGTAATATCGAAAACTCAGTAGAGTAGTGGAATTTTTGTTGTCTACCCCTAATTTTAAACAGTGTTTTGCTACAAAATCGGAAAATGATCTTTGATTTGTGTAATTATCTGAAACTTGATGTCAATCTTCAAAATATAAATTTATCCCATTTCATAATGGTCACCAAGAACGTTGTCCCTGGAATTTGTGCACCGTAATGCCGAATGACCAGAAACCCCGCAAATTTGATAAATAAGAGAGGAAGGTTGAACTCCTAAGAGTCCAGCGGATGGTGAAGATGAACTAACAGAGTGTGAATGATAAGAAGAAGGAGATGCACCAACAGTACCTTATGAGGACTGCCCATGAAATTCATCACTATTAGAAATTTGACCTAATGCAACATTTTTTCGGCAACAATTTTACAACCGTGGCACTAGAGTATGTGTTGCCACAGTTATAACCGTTGCAATATATCCACAGTAATTCTTAATATAAACTTTGGCATCATCTGTATAATCGTGGCTATAGATTATTTATGGTCACATACTTATTAACCGTGATAAAATAACACCTATGACAACGATTTTTTAAGTGAAAAGTTAAGAAAAATTCCCCAACCACGAATTTGATGCGTAAAATTCTTTTTCCCTCCACTAATTTCATTGACTCACTTTTTTATTTTATTTTAGTGAACAAAATATTCCAATGACCCATTTCTTTTCTCAAATAACCCAAATCAAAGGATGAGTACTACTGTCTTCTTCTCCAATAATCAAAATCATAGTCCTAAAATTTCAGAACTTCGGTGATTCCTTCGTCTTCGACAACAATGTTTGAGTCCCGGTGAAGAAATCAGTTTCAGTGTTAAGTTACAGTGGTCTCTTCTACAGTTTGAAGTTTTCATCTTCAGTGGTCTTCTTCTCCAAAATAGTCTTCTTCAAAATTAAGCTTTTGCAGATAAAGGTGTACTATTTTAAGGTGATTTCTAAGTCCTTTTTGTATCTATTTGGTTAAACATGTACTATTTTTTAAAATCAGATATTTCATTTTAGGGCTTCTAAAAAATCTTAAAGAATAATAAACAGGTTTGTTGAAATGTATGTTATTTGTTCTGATTTAGGTCTGTTTGACATAATCTATTTTTAGTTTAGAGTTTGTTACTCAAATTTTTTGAAGATTCGATAACGAAAAATCTTAGTGAAGTTGGGTTTCGTTTTTATGAAACACTTACATTTTATAGCTGATTTTGTCCTATGACTTTGAGTATTTTGATTTGCATTATGAGTTTGATCTATCTATGTGAACTAAAATTTATCATAGGTCTAAAGTTTGAAGTATTTTGATTTGCATATCATTTTGATTGTTGCCAAAGTATACTCATATAGCTACTGTCATAAATGATACGTTAAGTTGAACATAATATATATGAAACAATTGGAGAAAATTTTATTTTACTGAATTTTAGATGTTGAAACCTATTGCTCATGTTTTTTCTTTTAATTTTTTATAGTAGTTACGTAATTACCGTTCTAGTATGTTTATTTATGTGTTTGAAAAATCTCATGTTCCTAAGCTTCCATGTTTTGAAAAACGACAATGTGTGCATCTGTTTCATCACTTTATAACCATTGTGATTTCTCTCGTTTTATGGCTGTTGAGAAGTACGTTTCGACATCTCTGTCCTCCAAGGTATAAAAACTTTACATTCCCTTTCAGTGGAATATTTTATTTTTGTTGCCGAATCATTGCTAGCAGCTTGTTATGAAAAGCCCAAGCATAATACAACTCTCTGTCTATACAACATACTACTATTCCAGATCATTTCTTCTTTTCCTCAACCTAGTGAGTTCACCTAATATTATCGTAGTTGTTGTTGACATTCAATTTTGGCCCTCCAATATATAAATTAATCATCGAGCTTCTTAAATTTCAAACGATTTAAAATTAGTTTTATAAGAATTTTAAAATAAAAATAAAATAATAAATATAGTTTGCAAGTTATTTTAAATAGTTTCATCGCTTTTTTCATAATTTTAAATAATTTATATGTTCTATATAATTATATAATTAGTATATTTTATGAATATTCAAAAATCATCTCAAAAGATTTCATATTTTATTAAGTAGGTTATGATTTTAAATTAATGAGTTTTCATGAAATTCAAAGTACTTACAAGTTATTTTTAAAGGAACTTTGTCATTTTATATAAATTTAAATAATAAATATGTATATTTTTACAATATGTTATTTTATAAATATTTGAAAATCATCACAAAAGATTTTACGTTTTAGTTAGATACTTTATTAATTCACTTTAATATAAGTTATAGTTTATATTATCTTTTATAGTTATTAATTTATAATCAATTAAATTTTATTTTATTTCGTTAAGATTAAGAATCTCGTTAATTAATTAACATTAATTCGTCTTGTTTAAATTTTTAGTCAAACTCTCTAAATTAAATTCAACTTGACTAACTTCTCAATTTAAGCAGGCTAAGTTTGCAATCCTTTGGCCTTTTCTATTAATTTCCTTACCAATTACTTCAAATATTCAGGCCAACTTTGGGCCTTTTTTCCATCCAATTTCAAGACCCAAACTCCAACCCAACAGTCCATTCTCCATACCCCACCCACCCCTGTAGGTTTCCTTCTCCACTGAAAATCAGCGAGAAACTAGCCAAGAACGCAGCAAAGTACGTTACAAACCAGACGCACGCCGAAATCGAGCGAGAAGTCGCATCAACAGTGCCATGTACGCCTTCTGCTTCTTTTTCCTCAAACTCCGCTGACTCCAGCACCAAACGACGCTATAGTGTACCATCATCGTCCTTCTCGCTTGCAAACCCATCGCCCTCACATCCACTTTTCCCCCTTTTGCGTATTTTCAGAGTAAAGATACAACTCTATCATGCCTTTTACTATTGATCTCGAAAAGGAGCAAAGGAAATTTCAAACTCTTTCTTTAAAAAATTCAATGGATTTCCCACTAAAATTTCTATGTTCTTCCCCTATAAATAGTTCCCATGCTCAAGAAATTTCGACAGAGGCTTGGGAGTTGAGTTTTGAAGTGATAATTATTTTACACTTGAAAATTCTAAACGATTCTTTAATCCTATTCCTGAGGGAATCTATGTTCGTAGCTGGCTTTGAACTTCTTGGCTTGCTTTTTGTATCTGTATCTTGTGTTAGAAGAATCATTGTCCCTTGCTCGTTTGTCCCAGCTAGTTGCCTCGAGAAAGTTCCGAGCCCAATTTGGGACTCTCTCCTTCGCTTCCGTGCATTTCTTCTAAGTGGACCGAGCCCAACATCCTCTTGAGTCTACCTCATTAGGAAAGCAGAAATACACTGGCTGGAAATTGAAAACGTTGTTCCGGAAAGCTGTAAACAGTTTTTTATTCTGAATATACACTGTTATACAATTTCAATGCAGCAAATACTAGGGAAAAAAATCGATACAGGTTGCATGGGTTGAAGGGGGTTGTATGCACTCGGTATACAGTCCGATATACAAGAAAAATGGGTTCAAATACGTCCTGTATGCGAAGTATACAATAGCTGTATATACAATTTTTAGAAGCGAAAATGACCTGGAACAGGCCCAAATAGTGCAGCTGGCCCAAATTTTCTGGACAACAATAGGCCCAAAAGATTAAATTCTTCTCTCCCTCTCTTTATCATTTTATTGCATTGTTTTATTTTAACTCTATTTTTAGAATTGGTAATTAACTTACTTAAATTTCAAAAAATGAGTTATTTTTGTTATATTGGTTTATTTTTAATAATTCTTTTTACTAATAAGATTTTATGTCATTAATTGAATTAATCGCTTTGTTCTTAAAAAAGACATGTTCTTTAATTTAATCACATAATACATTTTTACTTAGTTTAAAATCATTTTTAAGTTAAGATGTTTGTTCTCAAATAAATTTAAAAAATGTTTTCCTTTTTTTTTACTTTAGTCATTTTCTCAAGATTTAAACTCAATTTGCTCTCCAATCAATTTAAAAATTGTTTAAGTTCAAATTATATTTTTTCTGAAATGATTTGAATATCCAATTAATATAGCTTTATTTGTTAAAATTCTAATCATTTGCAATTAAAATTTAAATATTTCAATTAAGGTCTAATTCTCTAATTTTGTTAAAATTCAAATATTTCATTAAGGGTCTCATTTTCTAAAAATTTCAAATGTTTCAATTAAGTACCCATTTCCTTTAAAATAATAAAAATCTTTTAACTATTGTTTTAATTTAATATTATTATTTTTTCTTTAAAAAAATAAAAAATAAAATAATTAACCTAAGTCATAGGATAACCACATGTTAGCGGGCGTTTCAAATGCCTTTAAAACCTTCTTGAAGCGTAAATAAGAACCTCTTACCCATTTTCTCTAAATTTATTAAGATTTAATCTGTTAAAATCTTTTTAAATTAAGTTTTCTTAATTTCTTTAAAAAATTAAGTGGCGACTCTTTCTAAGTATTATTCTCAAATTGTTTTATACTTAGAATATTTCAAAAAGTGATTTTTCTAAAGATAGATAAAATTATGGTATAACAGAAATGGAGACTCCGCTGGGGAGTATATAGGTTCTAACCATAATAGACTTAGGTTAATTATTAATGTTTTGGCATATGCTTATTTGTTTGCTTATATTGCATGCCTAATGCCTTATTTTTTGTGCTTATGTGATATAAACTGTTTATCTGTTATTATTTTCATCAATTGTATATTTATATTGCTTTATTAACTGTCATTCCGTTCATATTTTTTCACTTATTGGAAATTCACACTATCACACGTACACGCGAGGTGTGCTTTGTGAACCCGCAAACTTCTTTCAAAGTTCCTAAAGTTAGGAGAGTTGGCATATGCGCGGGGTGTCCGGATCTTTTTCCGCGTAACCGCGTAGCCTTCTCACTCGAGTTGTCCACTCGGTAACCTTGTGTCTAGAAAGCCAAATCTTAGAAAAACATAAGATAGAGCTAAACCACCCCTCAATTTAAGTCATGCATGCATATGCCTTAGATGGATCGATCAAGGGTATCGATTCAACATTTAAGAAGTCCACCCTTACGTCGATGAGTTTCACGACCCAACGACCAACAAGCATGTTTTGTGCAACGTGATAACGATAGACGGATCCAAGCCTAAATTTGACATAGTGAGTTTGGATGTTATATGTTTATTTTTATTTTTATTTTTTTTTAATTTGTAGATGAATTCAGACCCTCAAGTGCCCAAAATTAGGATGGTCGAGGGTTTTCCGTACAAAGTGAAGACCTGGTGGAAAATTTTTACTCTAAGTGAAAAGCTAGCAATTGCCAAAAGGTTGGGGTGCCTCCCTATGCTATTTAAGGTTAACCTAGACAAACATGTGATTAGAGCGTTGATTCAGTTTTGGAATCCAGACCGTGTTATGTTCACGTTCAAAGACTTTGAACTAACACCTACATTGGAGGAAATCTATTATTTTACCAATTTGAAGTATCGAGGAAAATGTCAAATTATTCCTCACAGTCAATCAGGGAAGAAATTTCTTCGCTACTTAAGACTGAAAAATAAAAAGAAACTTCGATGCTTCGAACATAATTGGGTTTCTCTGGATTACTTATATGAAAGGTATGGATGCTCGAATAGTTACAAAGTGTTTAGGAAGGAATTCTCTTGCACTCTTGTTCATTGGCAAGCTAGACGTCCTATCGCATTTACTGTGGCTTTACTAGGAACTTTAGTGTTTCCACGAGAACATGGTCGTATCAGCACCTGCATATGTTCAGTGGCTCGTATACTTTTTGAAGGTGTTAATGACGAAGATCTCACTCTAGTTCCCATGATTCTAGCGAAAATATTTCGAGCCCTTGGGAAATGTAAGAGAGGAGAAACAAACTTCTTTGAAGGTTGCAACCTTCTTTTACAAGTGTGGGCAATGGAATATTTTCACAAGCGTAAAAATATGGATGACATATGCTTTAGCACGTAAATCATATTGACAGTTTTTTCGACAGGACAAAAATAATTGTATCTCCGGTTGGTACTGATGATTGGTATGAATATCTGGCCTTCCGCACCAGTGAACAAATTCAGTGGAAATATCCATTACTCTCGCATTCCCCGGCGTATATCAGATGCAAGAGGTCCTACTATATCGAGCTTATTGGGTTGAAAGGTCTCCAACCATATGCTCCGGTGCGCGTACTTCAACAATTTGGTCGAGCACAAGTAATCCCTCTTCGAGCCAACATGAGGGTTTCTGAAGTTTCCTTCGGACCAAACTTTGAAGTTCCTAGAGCCAGAGAGATACTTCATGAATGGAACAATATTCTCACGATGGATATAGGAAAAGGTCCCGAAAGAGAAATTCCAGAATATCAGGTGTGGCTTCGAGAAGATCGCAACAACATTAGTCCAGAAGGCGAACAAGGTTTTGAGGATATTGGGACGACGATCTGGATAAGGCATTCTCATCTCGGAACCAAAGCGGTCACCCCTGAAATGTGGGCTCAAATTGAAAGTATAATGCAATATTTGGATAATGCTGGAGCAGGGCCTAACAACGTGGAAGCGTCATCATCACTTCCTCCACCGGCATGATTGATAACAACATTCAGTCTGAATCTTAGAATTGTCCTTATTTTGTGTCACTGTTATGTATTCTCTCCTTGTTGTACCATTTTATTGGTATTTAATGGATATTTTGTCTTTGTGTTCCAAACTCGAGTTGTCACAAATTAATGGCTTGGATCAATCTATCATAATCACATTATGTTTGACGTTTAGGCCTACCTTTGACATAAAAAGGTCACAAATCTAGGACACGATATAAATTGTTTGTGTGTTGTGATGTGTTATTTTGTCTAAAGCAGAATTAATCTACTATTGTTTTTAGAGCACTCTAAGAATATATTAAAATTCACAACAATAAAGTCCGTCCAAATTATTCTTGAAGTGTCGTTCGAGTTTCTCAGAAATATATATCCATTTACTCCAAATTTCTTAAAAAAATTTTATTCATCCGTCACAGGAAGGTCAATTTGCTAGAATGTCTGAAAAAGACGTCAACACACCAATCTCACCCAGTGCTTCGGTTAGTGACAGAGAAACTAAAGAGTTAATGTTCAAAAAATTTATCGAGACTAAAGAGAGGATAGCTGCAGCCAAAAGGAGACTTGCAATACTGGACCAAACTGAATGGACGCTACGAGAGAGAATTATTGAGGTTGACATGGAAACAGCCTCAGTGAAAAGAAAAATTGCAAAAATCGATCAAGAGATAATTAATATCACTAAAGCAACTACAAGGATTCCCGAAATTGAACAAACCATTAAAAAGCTAAATTTTGGGAACGCTTCTTCCATGAGAGGAAAAGGAAAAACAAAAGCAGGTTCAAATGATGAGAGCACTGGATCGTCACCCTACAGTTGAAAGGGAAAGAAAGGAGTGTGGGGTAGATTTAGGTTCATGTAACGCACCTCTTATGTTTAAGTCTATTTGTAATCAAGAACTACGCGAGACTTGAGCCCATAGGGGGTACGTAGGAAGCTCTTATCGAGCCTAGTCTCTCTATCAATTTCGGGAAGAGTAGGTTTAAGTTATCTTATGTAATTCAAACTACGTCGGGCCTGATTTCCTCGGTGGATACGTAGGCAGCCCACTTAAGGCTCGGTCCCTATCTTTTTAATTTGTATTCTCCATTATTAGTGAAAGATTCTAAAAATTTCATGAGTGGAAGAATTTAACAGCGTTCTATGCAAGTTGACCTTCCTAATTCTATCACAGAAAGATTTATTTCCATTCGAGTCCTCCCTTCACCCAAAATATTTATGTGGATTAATTTGCTTGAAGCAAAATGACACTTATGTGTTTAGTTTTATGTCATTTTATTTGCATATCTCGTTAAAAACAAAGACTAAAATATGTGTCTTTTGAGTGATTTTTCTCTACAGGTAAAACTGATCTGTGTTGAAATCAAACTGGCAGACCATCCTTACTTTACAAGATCTAAAGCAATCATACCATCCTTCCCTGATCACTCTTTGGATAAAGGTAAAAGCAAAATGACTGGTACTTCTGAAGAAATGAGAATAGTCGATGTGACCATCAGAAATGCTGAACTCACTGATCAGAGTGAGTTGATCTCTCAGTTGATGCAACGAATTACAGATATGCAGGAAGAGCTTCAACAAACCAAAGATTTGGCCAAACTGGACATTACATCGAATGAACCACCTCTTGAAACTAGAATACCTCTTCCTCATTTTCCATCATTAAGTTCTCCGTTACCCAACTACTTCCCAACGCATACCACAGGACCCATCACTTCCACTCCTAATCCTCATACCATTGACTTAACTGTATCCAACGCTCCTTACGCCAGCACTTCCTACCAAACACCACCACCAATACCAAATCAGAACCAAGCACCTAACACTAATCACTCCCAAAACTTTATGCCAACCTACCAAATCCTACCCCCAGTCTCCAATAATCCACGTGTTTTGCCTAGCCAGCCGACATACCCTTCCGTAACATTTCAAACTCCACCAGCCTACACAATTCCTGAACCATGTCCTAGCTTTCCTGTTCAACCGGAGCTGGATCACTATGAAGAGATGGAAAAGGAGTGGAGGCTGAGAGAAGAAAAACGTGAACAAGAAATGAAATGTCATGAAGGAGGCCATCTCTGAAGCAGTTAAAAGTGTTCAAACTTCAAGGAAACTCACAGGACTTGAGTATGAAGACCTTTGCATGCACCCTGATTTGGAAATACCCGAAGGTTACAAAATTCCAAAATTTGAAACCTTCAATGGTATTGGCCATCCCATGGCTCACCTGCGAGCTTATTGTGACAAACTTGTGGGTATTGGAAAAAATGATGCATTAATTATGAGGTTGTTTAGTCGAAGCTTGAGTGGGGAGGCGTTAGAATGATTCACATCTCAAGAACTCCGTCAGTGGTCTACATGGGGGGCTCTGGCCAAAGATTTTTTGGAAAGATTCCAGTTTAATGTCGAAGCAGTCCCTGATAGATACTATTTGGAAAAAATCAAGCAAAAGACCACGGAGGACTATCGCGAATATGCGTGCCATTGGAGGAAAGAAGCTGCAAAGGTACAACCTGTGATGACTGAAAGTGAAATAACCTCTGCTTTTATTCGAGCTCAAGAGCCCGAGTATTATGTAAGGATGTTGCCCATGATGGGACAAAAGTTTTCGGAGCTGATCAGAATGGGAGAAGCCATAGAGGATGGACTCAAATCAGGAAAGGTTACAAGTCTCACTGCTTTGCAGGCCGCCAACGAATCCTCACCATCCATGGCCGCAGGATTTGCTAGGAAAAAGAAAGAGGATGTCTCCGTTGTATCTTTTAGCCCAAGGTCAAGGCCACAAAGGTATTTTGGGTCTGGTTCTGCCATTGGAAACACCAACCGATTCTCCACCGTTAATAATTACCAACCACCTCCACAAGCTCCACTTCCAATCTACTATGCACAACAGAACTACCAACCATCACCACCTATCTACCAAAATCAACCACCAACCTACCAAAATACACTACCAAATCACCAAGCCAATGTACCAGCCTACCAAAGTCCTGGACAAAACAACCCAAATACCAATAATTTACCCCGCCCTAACCTAGAAAGAAAGCCTTCCAGAGTTTTCACTCCTTTGGCAGAAACACGTACCCAACTCTTTGAGAGATTGAGAGCAGCAGGATTGATCCAACCAGTAGACGCAAGGACAATTAATCCCACAACAAAGTTCTTCCGAGCGGATCAACGATGCTCTTACCATTCTGGAGGAGCAAGACATGATACAGAAGGGTGTATCAATTTAAAATATAAGATTCAAGATTTGATCGATAATAGATTCATCACTCTTCAGGCCAATGCCCCCAATGTGAATCATAACCCATTACCGAATCATGGGGGAGCGACCATCAATATGATTGAAAGTTACGGAGATTGGCTCGCTAATGGGACCGTCGGTGAAACAAATGTCAACTCACTCATACCAACAATGGCCTTTTTGACCATAAAGGCCCGTCCAGAGTTTGTTGTAATAACTGCACCTCATCAGGCATTTGCTTTGGCAAAGGAAAGAAACAACGAGCAGCCCAAAGAAAAGTTTGTTGTCCAGGCAGCTACAGCTCAAGGGATGACACGTTCTGGAAGATGCTATGTTCCGGAAGAGTTAGCTCAAGAAACACGAAGAAAGGAGAACAAAAAAAGGCCGATCACAGAGGGTGAAGCTGAAGAGTTTTGGCGAAGAATGCAGCCTAATGAGTATTCCATTGTCAAGCATTTGGAGAAAACTCCCGCTCAAATTTCTGTTTGGGCTCTATTGATGAGTTCTGAGTACCATCGAAAAGCATTGTTGAAGGTACTCGATGAAGCATATGTACCGACGGGAACAAGTGGTGAGAATCTGGCAACTATGGTTAGTCATGTCATTAAGAGTCACCAAATCTCTTTTCGAGAAGAGGAGTTACCAATCGAGGGAATGATGCACAACCGTGCCTTGTATTTCACTGTCAAATGCAGGGACAAGTTTGTAGCTCGAGTATTGATTGATAATGGTTCAGGACTCAATATTTGCCCGTTATCAACCCTTACTCAACTGAATTATGATGTTGGAAAAATCCGTCAAAGTTGCATGAATGTAAGGGCGTTTGATGGTTCGCAAAGAGAACCATGGGGGAGGTAGACTTGTGTATCCAAATGGGGCCTGCAGAATTTTTCACTGAATTCCAAGTGATGGGTATATCCACAAGCTACAATATGTTGCTAGGAAGACCATGGATCCATGCGGTCGGAGCAGTACCATCCACATTGCATCAAATCTCAAAGTTCATCTGGGAGGACCATGAAATTGTCATTCATGGTGAAGGGAGTAATCGTAGTTACCCTGGCTTCTCTGTTCCAGTTATTGATGATTCATCTCAAGGTACTGATTTTCACATGGTGGAGATAATGAATGCTGCTTTTGAAGATATAACACCGCAAATACCAATGCCGCCGGTGCATAAAATGCTTGCCACAACCATGCTAAGAAGCGGTTTTGATCCTGGACGTGGGTTGGGAAAGAATTTGGATGGCATATCCAAACCTCTTCCTATCCCACTTCAAAATTTTTGCTTTGGCGTTGGTTATACCCCAACAGAGGAGGAATTATTCGAAGCAGAAGCAAGGAAGAAACATGCCCGTGATCTATCAAAGCCTATTCCAGAATTGTACCAGTCATTTGCTGCTAAAGCTTTAGAGCCTGAGATTGATGATCTAGTGGAAGGGATGAGAGGATTGTTTGATGAAGAAGATTGTGCTGTGATCTTGGAAGAATGCACCGCGACACCCATCATCCAGATGCCAAACCTGAAGAGATGCTACAGAATTAGGTGGCCACTCCACTTATGATTCATCGAATTGCTTGTTAGACAAAGACAAGATTTGAAGTTTTACTTTTGAAAATTGGTGTAGTTCGGACGAGGCCCGAAATAACCCTTTATGTCACTTTATTTTCATCGTAATGTTTAAAAAGGAAATGACTCACGTTGACATGAGTCATGACCAAAGTTTGTACGCCTTTTTTCCAATGAAAGCCTCGTTTATTTTAAATTGATTATCTTGCCTTTGCAAATTACTTTCTAATATATACATTTAAACTCTTTCTATCTAACATGGTTGATTTATTTTCTTTTCAGTAAAAATGAATCTGAAATTGCCAATGTCATGACATGTCACGAACACGGTGAACCAAGTAAGGTCAATGAAGATGAATGTGAAGAATATGATGAGGACACTATGATGCCTGAACACCTTACCGAGGACTTGAGAAACCTTGAATATGATAAAAAGCCCAACCTAGATAAGACAGTGATAGTTAACTTAGGAGATGACGAGTCGGTTAGAGAAACCCGAGTCAGTATCCATTTGACAGCAATACAAAAGGAAAAATTGGTCGAGCTGCTCAAACAATACATCGATGTGTTTGCTTGGTCTTATGATGATATGCCAGGATTAAGCACTGCTATTGTTTCCCATAAGTTGCCTATCAATTCAGAGTATTGTGCGGTAAAGCAGAAAACCAGAAAGTTCAAACTCGATCTGAGTTTAAGAATAAAAGAAGAGGTCATGAAGCAGATCGAATCGAAGGTCATCGAAGTGACTAAGTATCCCACTTGGTTGGCTAACATTGTTCCAGTAGCGAAGAAAGATGGAAAGATTAGGATATGCGTGGATTATCGGGATCTCAATAAAGCAAGTCCAAAAGACAATTTCCCATTGCCAAACATCCATATACTCATTGATAATTGTGCCAAACATGAGTTGCAATCTTTCGTGGATTGTTTTGTGGGATACCACATGATCTTAATGGATGAAGAAGATGCAGATAAAACAACATTCATCACACCTTGGGGAGTCTACCATTATCGAGTGATGACGTTCGGCCTCAAGAATGCTGGAGCCACTTACATGAGAGCTATGACCACCATATTCCATGATATGATCCACAAAGAAATTGAGGTGTATGTGGACGATGTCATCATAAAATCCCACGAGATTTCAGATCATCTGACGCACCTGGAAAAGTTCTTTGACAGGTTACGTAGGTATGATTTGAAGTTGAACCCAGCCAAATGTGCATTTGGAGTACCCACAGGGAAGTTACTCGATTTCATAGTTAGTAGAAGAGGTATCGAGCTTGATCCTTCCAAGATCAAGACAATTCAAGACTTGCCTCCTCCAAAGACTAAGAAGGAAATAATGAGTTTTCTGGGGAGACTGAATTACATCAGTCGATTCATAGCCCAATCAATGGTGATCTGTGAACCCATATTCAAGTTGTTACGAAAAGATGCGCCAACCAAATGGACCGAAGAGTGTCAAAAGGCTTTTGACACCATCAAGAGTTACCTTTCAAATCCACCAGTATTGGTGCCACCACGCGCGGGCAGTCCTTTGCTATTGTATTTATCCGTCTCTGACAACGCATTTGGGTGTGTGTTGGGGCAACATGATGAAACCGGGAGAAAGGAGAAAGCTATATGCTATTTGAGCAAGAAGTTCACATCCTATGAGGCTCGTTATACCCTCTTAGAGAGAACTTGTTGTTCTTTGACTTGGGTTGCTCAAAAATTGAGACATTATCTGTCGGCTTATACAACACATCTTATTTCAAGAATGAACCCACTCAAGTACATATTTCAGAAGGCAATGCCCACAGGAAAGCTAGCAAAGTGGCAAATGTTGTTGAGTTAGTTTGACATTGTGTACATGACTCAGAAAGCAATCAAGGGCCAAGCCTTGGCCGATCACCTTGCTGAAAACCCAGTAGATGAAGGATATGAACCACTTAAAATGTATTTCCCTGATGAAGAAGTATTGTTTGTAGGGGAAGACATATCAGAATTATATCCTGGGTGGCGAATGTTCTTTGATAGAGCAGTTAACTCTAGAGGATCAGGAATTGGAGCAGTATTGATATCTGAATCAGGACAACATTTTCCAGCAACAGCGAAGCTTAGATTTCGATGCACTAATAACATGGCTGAGTATGAAGCTTGTATTCTTGGCATCAGAATGGCTCTTGACATGAATGTTCAAGAATTACTGATAATTGGTGATTTAGACTTGTTGGTTCATCAAGTTCAAGGAGAATGGGCCGTGAAGAATCCTAAAATCTTACCTTACGTACAACTGGTACGGAGGTTATGTAAAAAATTTAGGAAGACAGAGTTCAGACACACCCCGAGAATACAGAACGAGTTTGTTGATGCCCTCGCAACCATATCATCCATGATACAACACCCAGAAAAGAGTTACATTGACCCACTTGAGATAGGTTTAAAAGAACAACCAGCACATTGTTTACATGTGGAATCGGAATCGGATGGAAATCCATGGTATATTGATGTGAAAAAGTACTTAGAAGCTAGTGAATACCCCGAAAAAGCAACAAGCAACCAAAAGAAAACAATCCGAAGAATGGCAAACAACTTCTTTT
This sequence comes from Solanum sitiens, assembly GCA_016801875.1. Taxonomy (NCBI): domain Eukaryota; kingdom Viridiplantae; phylum Streptophyta; class Magnoliopsida; order Solanales; family Solanaceae; genus Solanum; species Solanum sitiens. The sequence continues at coordinate 170,018 of JABWTJ010000737.1, read as the reverse complement.
TGAATGGGGAGATTCTTTATAGGAGGACTCCTGATTTGGGATTACTGCGATGTATGGATGCTGTAGAAGCCACAAAATTGCTTGAAGAAGTGCACGCTGGAGTGTGTGGGACGCATATGGATGGGTTTACATTAACAAAGAAAATCTTAAGGGCAGGATACTTCTGGATGACTATGGAAAATGATTGTGTCCGATTTGTCCAAAGATGTCATAAATGTCAGGTACATAGAGATCTGATCAAAGTACCTCCTTACGAGCTCAATGCAATGAGTTCCCTTGGCCATTTGCAGCATGGGGCATGGATGTTATTGGACCAATTGAGCCTGCTGCCTCCAATGGTCATAGGTTTATTTTGGTCGCCATTGATTATTTCACGAAGTGGGTCGAAGCTGCTTCCTATAAAGCTGTACGAAGAAAGTTGTAGCTGATTTTGTTCGCAGTAATTTGATATGTCATTTTGGAGTTCCTGAGTCTCTCATCACAGACAATGGTGCAAATCTTAACAATCACTTGATGAAAGAGATATGTGAATAATTCAAAATTACCCACCGTAATTCAACTGCATATTGTCCTCAAATGAATGGAGCTGTCGAAGCTGCCAATAAGAACATCAAGAGGATATTGAGAAAGATGATTGACAACTACAAATGTTGGCATGAAAATTTGCCTTATGCCTTGCTAGGTTATCGCACCACAATTCGAACCTCAACTGGAGCAACTCCGTATTTGTTAGTATACGGAACAGAGGCAGTGATACCAGCTGAAGTTGAGATACCATCTTTGAGGATTATTCAGGAAGCTAGATTGAGCGATGCCGAATGGGTTCGTGATCGATATGAGCAGTTAACATTGATTGATGAGAAAAGAATGAATATCGTTTGTCATGGCCAGTTGTATCAACAAAGAATGATTCGTGCTTTCAACAAGAAAGTAAGAGTTCGAACATTTGAGGTAGGTCAATTGGTGTTGAAGCGCATTTTCCCTCATCAAGAGAAATATAAAGGAAAATTTGCACCTAACTGGCAAGGACCGTATGTTGTCCACAAAGTACTGTCAAGAGGAGCTTTGGTCCTAGCAGAGATGGACGGTAGAGCATGGCGAAAAGCTATCAATTCAGATGCCGTCAAGAGATATTACATTTGAAGAATGTTATTTCTTTCCTTTATTTGCTTGTAATTGCAGTTGGATTGTAATCATTGTCGCATTATATTTTGAAACATTCTCAATGTACTTGAACTACGTTCGACCTGAATTCTCAAGAATGAGATACGTAGGCGACCTATATGGGCCTCGATCGTTTCCTTATCAAAATTTCTTATTTCTGTCAATTCTCAAGAGGGGAACTACGTTTGACCTGATTCTTGCCTCAACGGGATACGTAGGCGCCACAACGGTTCGGTCATATTCCCAATAATATTTCCATCTCCCTTCATAATGGAAACTGGGACAGAATTTTTGAGAGGATCTCAAAAATTCTACAAGAAGAGTTATTTCCTACGTACAAGGGTCAAAGATTATATCAAAATATCCTATTAGGGTATGATTTTGAGGAAATCTCAAGAAAATTGCAAGATATCATGACCTCCGTGATTACCATCAGCTTTGTTTTAAAACATCTAACTGGGACGAATTTTTGAGGAAGGCCTCAAAAATTCCATCAAGGGTACTCGGAACGTCATAGTCAACTTCAAGTACTTCAATGTTACATACCCTTAAGGAGTTCTACAGTTGCCAACAAACTACCTATCTTGACAAAATCTGAGACAATATGTTTGTTTGTGTCGTGCATGTCGTGACAATTAATTGGCAGAGATTTTCTTTAAAACTATATTAAAAAAAAAAAAAACTTCATACATAACAAGTATTTTAATTTAAATATGATCTTGTCTTTGTCTATTATGATTCGTAGGGTCAACCAAACTTCCAAAAATAGCAAGATAAGAAGTTAGGCGACTGGAAGAAATCAACACAGATCAGTGCTCCAAAACTAACATTTTTTTTTGTGGATGCAGGATAAAATAAGATCATCAAAGATAATATATCTATCAACCAACTATTTCGGGAGAGCCTATCAGCAAATATCTGATTACGAGTGAAACATCTCTACTTGACCAAAGAATATAACATTCATAGTCAAATCCATCATATTCAAACCGCCGAGAAGGCCATTCATATTAAATTGCCGAGAGGCCATCATATTCAAAATCCAAGAGGGCCATCATATTCAAACGTCGAGAGGGCCATTCATATTCAAACTACTGAGAAGGCCATTCATATTAAATTGCCGAGAGGGCCATCATATTCAAAAGCAAAAAAGGCCATCATATTCAAACGCCGAGAGGGCCATTCATATTCAAACTGCCGAGAGGGCCATTCATATTCAAATGCCAAGAGGTCCATTGCATTCAAGACGCCGAGAGGGCCATCATATTCAAACTACTGAGAAGGCCATTCATATTAAATTGCCGAGAGGGCCATCATATTCAAATGCCGAGAGGGCCATTCATATTCAAACCGCCGAGAGGGCCATCATATTCAAACCGCCGAGAGGGCCATCATATTCAAACGCCAAGAGGGCCATTCATATTCAAACTGTCGAGAGGGCCATTCATATTAAAATGCCAAGAGGTCCATTGCATTCAAGACGCCGAGAGGGCCATTGCATTCAAGACGCCGAGAGGGCCATTGCATTCAACACGCCGAGAGGGCCATTCATATTCAAACCGCCGAGAGTGTCATTCATATTCAAACTGCCGAGAAGGCCATTCATATTAAATTGCTGAGAGGGCCATCATATTCAAAAGCCAAGAGGGTCATCATATTCAAATCGCCGAGGAGGCCATTCATATTAAATTGCCGAGAGGGCCATCAAAGTCAAAAGCCAAGAGAGTCTTCATATTAAACTGCCAAGAGGGTCATCATATTCAACCATCAAGAAACATTAGTCTATTTTTCACCACTGCAATAGTAAAAGAAGAGTACAGTGAACAGTCATGTCACAAATATGAGATACATGCTTTATTTGCATTATGCCAAACTGAAAGAAGTTAACATAAAATATTCAAGGAGAACAATTAAGTTCCAACATGGTAAATGGCGTTATTTATCCATTTAAATTATATTTTCTACTAACGAGCTTGTTTCAATCTTTGCCGAGAGCATCCAATAGGATGAACTCTCAAATCAAACCATAGGTGCGGACGACATCAAAAGAGATGCAGCACAACGTGGAACTTTTTCTTCGCAGCGAACTGGGACATAGTCCAAAGAGGAGTATCAAACTCTTAGGACGCGAGCCGAGGAGCAACTTCCACCACAATCAAACCACACCCCTATCAAAAGGCGTGTGGGTTTTTCTCTTAGTTCATCGGTTTCAATTTCGCATCCGGGAAACATCTCATTCTCACAGAGACAACTTTCTAATCTGAGTGACAGTGCACCACGAACTTTGGAAATTATGTCCGTGTAAGTTCTTACTTATGGATGTGAAGATCTCCACACTCATGGATAAGAGGTTGCAAGACTCTTTTCCATACTCGTTTTATTTGTCACTCCTCCAAAACCAAAGGTTATCTTGCATAATAGATTTCCTTTTCAACCGATCGAGTCGAACTACAAACAACTTGATTCCTTAGGTTTAAGGATATGTAGGCGGGTTCAATATTGAAAACTCGGTTGTATTCCGACATCCTTTCTTAAATCTTATTCCCGAGCATTCCGTTCTCTTCATAATTCGATACCGGGATAGCTTTTGAATTCTTTCATAATCGTGCGTCGAATCAAGCGTATCGAACTACAAGTGACTTAAATTCTCATATAGCCAGAGATATGTAGTAAACCTGCTAAGGGGCCTCGGCCATAATTCCTAAAGTCCGTACCAAAATCCTTTTTCCAAAGATGAGGATGTGGTCGGTCAAAATTGGATTCGTCAATTTCATTTGCCTCGAATTTCTTTCATCAATCCAAGTCAAACGAGGGACAGATATTGACACCCAATTTTGGCCCTCCAATATATAAATTAATCATCGAGCTTCTTAAATTTCAAACGATTTAAAATTAGTTTTATAAGAATTTTAAAATAAAAATAAAATAATAAATATAGTTTGCAAGTTATTTTAAATAGTTTCATCGCTTTTTTCATAATTTTAAATAATTTATATGTTCTATATAATTATATAATTAGTATATTTTATGAATATTCAAAAATCATCTCAAAAGATTTCATATTTTATTAAGTAGGTTATGATTTTAAATTAATGAGTTTTCATGAAATTCAAAGTACTTACAAGTTATTTTTAAAGGAACTTTGTCATTTTATATAAATTTAAATAATAAATATGTATATTTTTACAATATGTTATTTTATAAATATTTGAAAATCATCACAAAAGATTTTACGTTTTAGTTAGATACTTTATTAATTCACTTTAATATAAGTTATAGTTTATATTATCTTTTATAGTTATTAATTTATAATCAATTAAATTTTATTTTATTTCGTTAAGATTAAGAATCTCGTTAATTAATTAACATTAATTCGTCTTGTTTAAATTTTTAGTCAAACTCTCTAAATTAAATTCAACTTGACTAACTTCTCAATTTAAGCAGGCTAAGTTTGCAATCCTTTGGCCTTTTCTATTAATTTCCTTACCAATTACTTCAAATATTCAGGCCAACTTTGGGCCTTTTTTCCATCCAATTTCAAGACCCAAACTCCAACCCAACAGTCCATTCTCCATACCCCACCCACCCCTGTAGGTTTCCTTCTCCACTGAAAATCAGCGAGAAACTAGCCAAGAACGCAGCAAAGTACGTTACAAACCAGACGCACGCCGAAATCGAGCGAGAAGTCGCATCAACAGTGCCATGTACGCCTTCTGCTTCTTTTTCCTCAAACTCCGCTGACTCCAGCACCAAACGACGCTATAGTGTACCATCATCGTCCTTCTCGCTTGCAAACCCATCGCCCTCACATCCACTTTTCCCCCTTTTGCGTATTTTCAGAGTAAAGATACAACTCTACCATGCCTTTTACTGTTGATCTCGAAAAGGAGCAAAGGAAATTTCAAACTCTTTCTTTAAAAAATCCAATGGATTTCCCACCAAAATTTCTATGTTCTTCCCCTATAAATAGTTCCCATGCTCAAGGGATTTCGACAGAGGCTTGGGAGTTGAGTTTTGAAGCGATAATTATTTTACACTTGAAAATTCTAAACGATTCTTTAATCCTATTCCTGAGGGAATCTATGTTCGTAGCTGGCTTTGAACTTCTTGGCTTGCTTTTTGTATCTGTATCTTGTGGTAGGAGAATCATTGTTCCTTGCTCGTTTGTCCCAGCTAGTTGCCTCGAGAAAGTTCCGAGCCCAATTTGGGACTCTCTCCTTCGCTCCCGTGCATTTCTTCTAAGTTGGGCCTAGCCCAACATCCTCTTGAGTCTGCCTCGTTAGGAAAGCAGAAATACACTGGCTGTAAACAGTTTTATATTCTAAATATACACTGTTATACAATTTCAATGCAGCAAATACTAGGGAAAAAAATTGATACAGGTTTCCGGGGTTGAATGGGGTTGTATGCACTCGGTATACAGTCTGATATACAAGGAAAATGGGTTGAAATACGTCCTGTATGCGAAGTATACAATGACTGTATACACAATGTTTAGAAGCGAAAATGGCCTGGAACAGGTCCAAATAGTGCAGCTGGCCCAAATTTTCTGGACAACAATAGGCCCAAAAGATTAAATTCTTCTCTCCCTCTCTTTATCATTTTATTGCATTATATTATTTTAACTCTATTTTTAGAATTGGTAATTAACTTACTTAAATTCCAAAAAAATGAGTTTTTGTTATATTGGTTTACTTTTAATAATTTTTTTTACTAATAAGATTTTATGTCATTAATTGAATTAATCGCTTTGTTCTTAAAAAAGACATGTTCTTTAATTTATTCACATAACGCATTTTTACTTAGTTTAAAATTATTTTTAAGTTAAGATGTTTGTTCTCAAATAAACTTAAAAAATGTTTTCCTTTTTTTTACTTTAGTCATTTTCTCAAGATTTTAACTCAATTTGCTCTCCAATCAATTTAAAAATTGTTTAAGTTCAAATTATATTTTTTCTGAAATGATTTGAATATCCAATTAATATAGTTTTTTTTTGTTAAAATTCTAATCATTTGCAACTAAAATTTAAATATTTCAATTAAGGTCTAATTCTCTAATTTTGTTAAAATTCAAATATTTTATTAAGGGTCTCATTTTCTAAAAATTTCAAATGTTTCAATTAAGTACCCATTTCCTTTAAAATAATAAAAATATTTTCACTATTGTTTCAAATTTAATATTATTATTTTTTTAAAAAAAATAAAAAATAAAATAATTAACATAAGTCATAGGATAACCGCATGTTAGCGAGCGTTTCAGATGCCTTTAAAACCTTTTTGAAGCGTAAATAAGAACCTCTAACCCATTTTCTCTAAATTTATTAAGATTTAATCTGTTAAAATCTTTTTAAATTAAGTTTTCTTAATTTCTTTAAAAAATTAAGTGGCGACTCTTTCTAAGTATTATTCTCAAATTGTTTTATACTTAGAATATTTCAAAAAGTGATTTTTCTAAAGATAGATAAAATTATGGTATAACAGAAATGGAGACTCCGCTGGGGAGTATATAGGTTCTAACCATAATAGACTTAGGTTAATTATTAATGTTTTGGCATATGCTTATTTGTTTGCTTATATTGCATGCCTAATGCCTTATTTTTTGTGCTTATGTGATATAAACTGTTTATCTGTTATTATTTTCATCAATTGTATATTTATATTGCTTTATTAACTGTCATTCCGTTCATATTTTTTCACTTATTCGAAATTCACACTATCACACGTACACGCGAGGTGTGCTTTGTGAACCCGCAAACTTCTTTCAAAGTTCCTAAAGTTAGGAGAGTTGGCATATGCGCGGGGTGTTCGGATCTTTTTCCGCGTAACCGCGTAGCCTTCTCACTCGAGTTGTCCACTCGGTAACCTTGTGTCTAGAAAGCCAAATCTTAGAAAAACATAAGATAGAGCTAAACCACCCCTCAATTTAAGTCATGCATGCATATGCCTTAGATGGATCGATCAAGGGTATCGATTCAACATTTAAGAAGTCCACCCTTACGTCGATGAGTTTCACGACCCAACGACCAACAAGCATGTTTTGTGCAACGTGATAACGATAGACGGATCCAAGCCTAAATTTGACATAGTGAGTTTGGATGTTATATGTTTATTTTTATTTTTATTTTTTTTTATTTGTAGATGAATTCAGACCCTCAAGTGCCCAAAATTAGGATGGTCGAGGGTTTCCGTACAAAGTGAAGACCTGGTGGAAAATTTTTACTCTAAGTGAAAAGCTAGCAATTGCCAAAAGGTTGGGGTGCCTCCCTATGCTATTTAAGGTTAACCTAGACAAACATGTGATTAGAGCGTTGATTCAGTTTTGGAATCCAGACCGTGTTATGTTCACGTTCAAAGAATTTGAACTAACACCTACATTGGAGGAAATCTATTATTTTACCAATTTGAAGTATCGAGGAAAATGTCAAATTATTCCTCACAGTCAATCAGGGAAGAAATTTCTTCGCTACTTAAGACTGAAAAATAAAAAGAAACTTCGATGCTTCGAACATAATTGGGTTTCTCTGGATTACTTATATGAAAGGTATGGACGCTCGAATAGTTACAAAGTGTTTAGGAAGGAATTCTCTTGCACTCTTGTTCATTGGCAAGCTAGACGTCCTATCGCATTTACTGTGGCTTTACTAGGAACTTTAGTGTTTCCACGAGAACATGGTCGTATCAGCACCTGCATATGTTCAGTGGCTCATATACTTTTTGAAGGTGTTAATGACGAAGATCTCACTCTAGTTCCCATGATTCTAGCGAAAATATTTCGAGCCCTTGGGAAATGTAAGAGAGGAGAAACAAACTTCTTTGAAGGTTGCAACCTTCTTTTACAAGTGTGGGCAATGGAATATTTTCACAAGCGTAAAAATATGGATGACATATGCTTTAGCACGTAAATCATATTGACAGTTTTTTCGACAGGACAAAAATAATTGTATCTCCGGTTGGTACTGATGATTGGTATGAATATCTGGCCTTCCGCACCAGTGAACAAATTCAGTGGAAATATCCATTACTCTCGCATTCCCCGGCGTATATCAGATGCAAGAGGTCCTACTATATCGAGCTTATTGGGTTGAAAGGTCTCCAACCATATGCTCCGGTGCGCGTACTTCAATAATTTGGTCTAGCACAAGTAATCCCTCTTCGAGCCAACATGAGGGTTTCTGAAGTTTCCTTCGGACCAAACTTTGAAGTTCCTAGAGCCAGAGAGATACTTCATGAATGGAACAATATTCTCACGATGGATATAGGAAAAGGTCCCGAAAGAGAAATTCCAGAATATCAGGTGTGGCTTCGAGAAGATCGCAACAACATTAGTCCAGAAGGCGAACAAGGTTTTGAGGATATTGGGACGACGATCTGGATAAGGCATTCTCATCTCGGAACCAAAGCGGTCACCCCTGAAATGTGGGCTCAAATTGAAAGTATAATGCAATATTTGGATAATGCTGGAGCAGGGCCTAACAACGTGGAAGCGTCATCATCACTTCCTCCACCGGCATGATTGATAACAACATTCAGTCTGAATCTTAGAATTGTCCTTATTTTGTGTCACTGTTATGTATTCTCTCCTTGTTGTACCATTTTATTGGTATTTAATGGATATTTTGTCTTTGTGTTCCAAACTCGAGTTGTCACAAATTAATGGCTTGGATCAATCTATCATAATCACATTATGTTTGACGTTTAGGCCTACCTTTGACATAAAAAGATCACAAATCTAGGACACGATATAAATTGTTTGTGTGTTGTGATGTGTTATTTTGTCTAAAGCAGAATTAATCTACTATTATTTTTAGAGCACTCTAAGAATATATTAAAATTCACAACAATAAAGTCCGTCCAAATTATTCTTGAAGTGTCGTTCGAGTTTCTCAGAAATATATATCCATTTACTCCAAATTTCTTAAAAAAATTTTATTCATCCGTCACAGGAAGGTCAATTTGCTAGAATGTCTGAAAAAGACGTCAACACACCAATCTCACCCAGTGCTTCGGTTAGTGACAGAGAAACTAAAGAGTTAATGTTCAAAAAATTTATCGAGACTAAAGAGAGGATAGCTGCAGCCAAAAGGAGACTTGCAATACTGGACCAAACTGAATGGACGCTACGAGAGAGAATAATTGAGGTTGACATGGAAACAGCCTCAGTGAAAATAAAAATTGCAAAAATCGATCAAGAGATAATTAATATCACTAAAGCAACTACAAGGATTCCCGAAATTGAACAAACCATTAAAAAGCTAAATTTTGGGAACGCTTCTTCCATGAGAGGAAAAGGAAAAACAAAAGCAGGTTCAAATGATGAGAGCACTGGATCGTCACCCTACAGTTGAAAGGGAAAGAAAGGAGTGTGGGGTAGATTTAGGTTCATGTAACGCACCTCTTATGTTTAAGTCTATTTGTAATCAAGAACTACGCGAGACTTGAGCCCATAGGGGGTACGTAGGAAGCTCTTATCGAGCCTAGTCTCTCTATCAATTTCGAGAAGAGTAGGTTTAAGTTATCTTATGTAATTCAAACTACGTCGGGCCTGATTTCCTCGGTGGATACGTAGGCAGCCCACTTAAGGCTCGGTCCCTATCTTTTTAATTTGTATTCTCCATTATTAGTGAAAGATTCTGAAAATTTCATGAGTGGAAGAATTTAACAGCGTTCTATGCAAGTTGACCTTCCTAATTCTATCACAGAAAGATTTATTTCCATTCGAGTCCTCCCTTCACCCAAAATATTTATGTGGATTAATTTGCTTGAAGCAAAATGACACTTATGTGTTTATTTTTATGTCATTTTATTTGCATATCTCGTTAAAAACAAAGACTAAAATATGTGTCTTTTGAGTGATTTTTCTCTACAGGTAAAACTGATCTGTGTTGAAATCAAACTGGCAGACCATCCTTACTTTACAAGATCTAAAGCAATCATACCATCCTTCCCTGATCACTCTTTGGATAAAGGTAAAAGCAAAATGACTGGTACTTCTGAAGAAATGAGAATAGTCGATGTGACCATCAGAAATGCTGAACTCACTGATCAGAGTGAGTTGATCTCTCAGTTGATGCAACGAATTACAGATATGCAGGAAGAGCTTCAACAAACCAAAGATTTGGCCAAACTGGACATTACATCGAATGAACCACCTCTTGAAACTAGAATACCTCTTCCTCATTTTCCATCATTAAGTTCTCCGTTACCCAACTACTTCCCAACGCATACCACAGGACCCATCACTTCCACTCCTAATCCTCATACCATTGACTTAACTGTATCCAACGCTCCTTACGCCAGCACTTCCTACCAAACACCACCACCAATACCAAATCAGAACCAAGCACCTAACACTAATCACTCCCAAAACTTTATGCCAACCTACCAAATCCTACCCCCAGTCTCCAATAATCCACGTGTTTTGCCTAGCCAGCCGACATACCCTTCCGTAACATTTCAAACTCCACCAGCCTACACAATTCCTGAACCATGTCCTAGCTTTCCTGTTCAACCGGAGCTGGATCACTATGAAGAGATGGAAAAGGAGTGGAGGCTGAGAGAAGAAAAACGTGAACAAGAAATGAAATGTCATGAAGGAGGCCATCTCTGAAGCAGTTAAAAGTGTTCAAACTTCAAGGAAACTCACAGGACTTGAGTATGAAGACCTTTGCATGCACCCTGATTTGGAAATACCCGAAGGTTACAAAATTCCAAAATTTGAAACCTTCAATGGTATTGGCCATCTCATGGCTCACCTGCGAGCTTATTGTGACAAACTTGTGGGTATTGGAAAAAATGATGCATTAATTATGAGGTTGTTTAGTCGAAGCTTGAGTGGGGAGGCGTTAGAATGATTCACATCTCAAGAACTCCGTCAGTGGTCTACATGGGGGGCTCTGGCCAAAGATTTTTTGGAAAGATTCCAGTTTAATGTCGAAGCAGTCCCTGATAGATACTATTTGGAAAAAATCAAGCAAAAGACCACGGAGGACTATCGCGAATATGCGTGCCATTGGAGGAAAGAAGCTGCAAAGGTACAACCTGTGATGACTGAAAGTGAAATAACCTCTGCTTTTATTCGAGCTCAAGAGCCCGAGTATTATGTAAGGATGTTGCCCATGATGGGACAAAAGTTTTCGGAGCTGATCAGAATGGGAGAAGCCATAGAGGATGGACTCAAATCAGGAAAGGTTACAAGTCTCACTGCTTTGCAGGCCGCCAACGAATCCTCACCATCCATGGCCGCAGGATTTGCTAGGAAAAAGAAAGAGGATGTCTCCGTTGTATCTTTTAGCCCAAGGTCAAGGCCACAAAGGTATTTTGGGTCTGGTTCTGCCATTGGAAACACCAACCGATTCTCCACCGTTAATAATTACCAACCACCTCCACAAGCTCCACTTCCAATCTACTATGCACAACAGAACTACCAACCATCACCACCTATCTACCAAAATCAACCACCAACCTACCAAAATACACTACCAAATCACCAAGCCAATGTACCAGCCTACCAAAGTCCTGGACAAAATAACCCAAATACCAATAATTTACCCCGCCCTAACCTAGAAAGAAAGCCTTCCAGAGTTTTCACTCCTTTGGCAGAAACACGTACCCAACTCTTTGAGAGATTGAGAGCAGCAGGATTGATCCAACCAGTAGACGCAAGGACAATTAATCCCACAACAAAGTTCTTCCGAGCGGATCAACGATGCTCTTACCATTCTGGAGGAGCAAGACATGATACAGAAGGGTGTATCAATTTAAAATATAAGATTCAAGATTTGATCGATAATAGATTCATCACTCTTCAGGCCAATGCCCCCAATGTGAATCATAACCCATTACCGAATCATGGGGGAGCGACCATCAATATGATTGAAAGTTACGGAGATTGGCTCGCTAATGGGACCGTCGGTGAAACAAATGTCAACTCACTCATACCAACAATGGCCTTTTTGACCATAAAGGCCCGTCCAGAGTTTGTTGTAATAACTGCACCTCATCAGGCATTTGCTTTGGCAAAGGAAAGAAACAACGAGCAGCCCAAAGAAAAGTTTGTTGTCCAGGCAGCTACAGCTCAAGGGATGACACATTCTGGAAGATGCTATGTTCCGGAAGAGTTAGCTCAAGAAACACGAAGAAAGGAGAACAAAAAAAGGCCGATCACAGAGGGTGAAGCTGAAGAGTTTTGGCGAAGAATGCAGCCTAATGAGTATTCCATTGTCAAGCATTTGGAGAAAACTCCCGCTCAAATTTCTGTTTGGGCTCTATTGATGAGTTCTGAGTACCATCGAAAAGCATTGTTGAAGGTACTCGATGAAGCATATGTACCGACGGGAACAAGTGGTGAGAATCTGGCAACTATGGTTAGTCATGTCATTAAGAGTCACCAAATCTCTTTTCGAGAAGAGGAGTTACCAATCGAGGGAATGATGCACAACCGTGCCTTGTATTTCACTGTCAAATGCAGGGACAAGTTTGTAGCTCGAGTATTGATTGATAATGGTTCAGGACTCAATATTTGCCCGTTATCAACCCTTACTCAACTGAATTATAATGTTGGAAAAATCCGTCAAAGTTGCATGAAGGTAAGGGCGTTTGATGGTTCGCAAAGAGAACCATGGGGGAGGTAGACTTGTGTATCCAAATGGAGCCTGCAGAATTTTTCACTGAATTCCAAGTGATGGGTATATCCACAAGCTACAATATGTTGCTAGGAAGACCATGGATCCATGCGGTCGGAGCAGTACCATCCACATTGCATCAAATCTCAAAGTTCATCTGGGAGGACCATGAAATTGTCATTCATGGTGAAGGGAGTAATCGTAGTTACCCTGGCTTCTCTGTTCCAGTTATTGATGATTCATCTCAAGGTACTGATTTTCACATGGTGGAGATAATGAATGCTGCTTTTGAAGATATAACACCGCAAATACCAATGCCGCCGGTGCATAAAATGCTTGCCACAACCATGCTAAGAAGCGGTTTTGATCCTGGACGTGGGTTGGGAAAGAATTTGGATGGCATATCCAAACCTCTTCCTATCCCACTTCAAAATTTTTGCTTTGGCGTTGGTTATACCCCAACAGAGGAGGAATTATTCGAAGCAGAAGCAAGGAAGAAACATGCCCGTGATCTATCAAAGCCTATTCCAGAATTGTACCAGTCATTTGCTGCTAAAGCTTTAGAGCCTGAGATTGATGATCTAGTGGAAGGGATGAGAGGATTGTTTGATGAAGAAGATTGTGCTGTGATCTTGGAAGAATGCACCGCGACACCCATCATCCAGATGCCAAACCTGAAGAGATGCTACAGAATTAGGTGGCCACTCCACTTATGATTCATCGAATTGCTTGTTAGACAAAGACAAGATTTGAAGTTTTACTTTTGAAAATTGGTGTAGTTCGGACGAGGCCCGAAATAACCCTTTATGTCACTTTATTTTCATCGTAATGTTTAAAAAGGAAATGACTCACGTTGACATGAGTCATGATTAAAGTTTGTACGCCTTTTTTCCAATGAAAGCCTCGTTTATTTTAAATTGGTTATCTTGCCTTTGCAAATTACTTTCTAATATATACATTTAAACTCTTTCTATCTAACATGGTTGATTTATTTTCTTTTCAGTAAAAATGAATCTGAAATTGCCAATGTCATGACATGTCACGAACACGGTGAACCAAGTAAGGTCAATGAAGATGAATGTGAAGAATATGATGAGGACACTATGATGCCTGAACACCTTACCGAGGACTTGAGAAACCTTGAATATGATAAAAAGCCCAACCTAGATAAGACAGTGATAGTTAACTTAGGAGATGACGAGTCGGTTAGAGAAACCCGAGTCAGTATCCATTTGACAGCAATACAAAAGGAAAAATTGGTCGAGCTGCTCAAACAATACATCGATGTGTTTGCTTGGTCTTATGATGATATGCCAGGATTAAGCACTGCTATTGTTTCCCATAAGTTGCCTATCAATTCAGAGTATTGTGCGGTAAAGCAGAAAACCAGAAAGTTCAAACTCGATCTGAGTTTAAGAATAAAAGAAGAGGTCATGAAGCAGATCGAATCGAAGGTCATCGAAGTGACTAAGTATCCCACTTGGTTGGCTAACATTGTTCCAGTAGCGAAGAAAGATGGAAAGATTAGGATATGCGTGGATTATCGGGATCTCAATAAAGCAAGTCCAAAAGACAATTTCCCATTGCCAAACATCCATATACTCATTGATAATTGTGCCAAACATGAGTTGCAATCTTTCGTGGATTGTTTTGTGGGATACCACATGATCTTAATGGATGAAGAAGATGCAGATAAAACAATATTCATCACACCTTGGGGAGTCTACCATTATCGAGTGATGACGTTCGGCCTCAAGAATGCTGGAGCCACTTACATGAGAGCTATGACCACCATATTCCATGATATGATCCACAAAGAAATTGAGGTGTATGTGGACGATGTCATCATAAAATCCCACGAGATTTCAGATCATCTGACGCACCTGGAAAAGTTCTTTGACAGGTTACGTAGGTATGATTTGAAGTTGAACCCAGCCAAATGTGCATTTGGAGTACCCACAGGGAAGTTACTCGATTTCATAGTTAGTAGAAGAGGTATCGAGCTTGATCCTTCCAAGATCAAGACAATTCAAGACTTGCCTCCTCCAAAGACTAAGAAGGAAATAATGAGTTTTCTGGGGAGACTGAATTACATCAGTCGATTCATAGCCCAATCAATGGTGATCTGTGAACCCATATTCAAGTTGTTACGAAAAGATGCGCCAACCAAATGGACCGAAGAGTGTCAAAAGGCTTTTGACACCATCAAGAGTTACCTTTCAAATCCACCAGTATTGGTGCCACCACGCGCGGGCAGTCCTTTGCTATTGTATTTATCCGTCTCTGACAACGCATTTGGGTTTGTGTTGGGGCAACATGATGAAACCGGGAGAAAGGAGAAAGCTATATGCTATTTGAGCAAGAAGTTCACATCCTATGAGGCTCGTTATACCCTCTTAGAGAGAAC